>JAVLUX010000014.1:40470554-41070554 GCA_032164185.1 Moxostoma hubbsi | reverse complement strand
GTGTCTGCAGATGTTCCTGATGAATGTGGTCAGAAATTTCCCCATGTGTTTCCTTCCTCTGCTGTCACCCGAGCCAGAGGAAGACAACTTAAAGCTGACCGACTTTGTGAAGGTGAAGTTTATTTACATCCTGACAGTGAGGTAACCAGGGAGAAACAGTTACCAATTCATTCTGAGGATGAGGTAGATGGATGTAGTTTTGTTCCATCAAATCAGGTTGATGGTGGGACAATTGAAGGGGAACCACTTTGCATGACCGTGATAGATAACATCATTTCAGATTCATCTGTTTTCTTTTCCGAGGAGTCTGTTTCTGGGGAGAAGGCAGTATCAGAGGATTTTCTATCCTCTATCTTCCTTGTTTCTAGAGAGGACCTGATTCAAGAACAGTTAGCTGATGTAACGCTTAAACCTTTGTTCTCAATGGTTTGTATCGAGGGGGATCTTGAGACTCAGCTACCCTCTTGTTACTTCCTAAAAGATGGGGTGTTGCTTAGACGGTGGGTCAGTGATTCTGAACCCATTACTAAGGTTTATGTTCAGGTGGTAGTTCCTCTTAAATTCAGGCAGTCTGTGGTCGGGTTAGCACATGATAGAGTGGCTGGACATATGGGGGTGAGGAAAACATATGATCGACTGCAACGCAAGTTCTTTTGGCCTGGCTTAAAAAGAGACGTGGCAAAGTTTATTAGAACTTGTCATGTGTGCCAACTCACTGGTAAGCCAAACCAGAAAATCCCTGTGGCTCCTCTCCAACCTATTCCAGCTATATCAAAACCATTTGAGTATTTGCTAGTTGATTGCGTAGGTCCTTTACCTAGATCAAAAACTGGTCATTTATATCTGCTCACAGTTATGTGTCTATCTACCCGATATCCAGCTGCATATCCAGTAAAGTCCATCACTACAAAATCTATTCTCAAAGCTTTAACTGCCTTTATGTCAACATTTGGCATTCCTAGAGTTATCCAGTCTGACCAGGGCTCTAATTTTATGAGCCGTCAGTTTGCTAAGGCTTTACAACAATTGAAAATCAGTCATAACATTTCCAGTGCATATCACCCTCAGAGTCAAGGGGCCCTAGAAAGGTTTCATCAGACCCTGAAGTCATTGTTACGGTCATACTGTGTCGAGCTTGGGTCTGATTGGGAGGAGGGGCTGCCTTGGTTGCTTATGGGAGTTAGAGAGGTTACTCAGGAGAGCATCGGATTTAGTCCAAATGATCTGGTATTTGGTCATGAAGTTCGTGGTCCCACTGCAGTTTTAGCTGACAACTGGATCCCTTCTGAACCCTCCAAAATGTTTTGGATTTTGTGAGTGGTTTTCGATATCGACTGTATGAGGCTCGAGCAATTGCTCAGAGAAAACTGGGGAAGTCACAGTGTAAGATGGAGAAGTTGTTTAACAAACGAGCAGTGGCTCGGAAATTTCAGGTTGGAGACCAAGTATTAGCTTTGTTGCCCCTTGTAAACAACCCTTTTCACGCCCGTTTCGCAGGTCCTTATTGGGTCCTCAAATGCCTTCCTGGGCAGAACTATCTTTTGGAAACCCCGGAACGACGCAAGGGGGTACAGGTTTGCCACATAAATCTTTTAAAGCCTTACTTTCCTTCTGCATCTTCTGTGGGGTTAGTAACCACTGTGCCAGATGATTCTTTACATCTAAGGGAGGGGGGGACTTCCTCCTCAGAGAGTTCCTCCTTGAATTGCTTGGGGGATGATTGCGTTCACTGTCCTTCACAAGGGGTTATTGAAGGATGATTGAATAACTCTGAATTGTATCCAAAATTGGTTCATCATTTACCCCATCTATCTCAGTCTGAGAAAAGGGACATCCTTCAGTTGGTGGAGTCTTTTCCTCACTTGTTTTTTGATGTGCCTAGTTGCACTACTGTCATTGAACACGACATTGATGTGGGTTCTGCTTTACCAATTAAGCAGCATGCGTATAGGGTAAACCCTACGAAACGGGACTTGTTGAAAAAGGAGGTGACTTACTTATTAGATAACAACTTGGCTGAGCCCAGTTTTAGTGCCTGGAGTTCACCTTGTCTCCTTGTAAATAAGCCTGACGGATCCTACAGATTTTGTACAGACTATCGCAAGCTTAATTCCATCACTAAGCCCGACTGCTATCCTTTACCCCTCATAGATGATTGTGTGGATAGAGTGGGGTCTGCAAAGTTTGTGAGCAAGTTTGATCTCTTAAAAGGGTACTGGCAGGTTCCACTAACTGCTAGAGCAAGGGAACTGTCTGCATTTGTGACACCTGATGACTTTCTCCAATACCGTGTTATGCCGTTTGGGGTTCGAAATGTTCCAGCCACCTTCCAACGCCTTATCAATAAGGTGTTGTCCGGATTATCTGACTGTGAGGCTTATTTGGACGATGTGGTTCTATACAGTTCATCTTGGTCGGATCACCTAGCCCAAATAAGGGAGTTGTTTGTTCGTTTGACAGAGGCCTCTTTAACTTTAAATTTGGCAAAATGTGAATTTGTGAAAGCTACCGTTACCTATTTGGGGAAAATAGTTGGAAATGGACATGTCCGCCCTATTGAAGCTAAGATTGAGTCCATTTGTGCTTTTCCAGTGCCTGCAAATCGCAAAGAGTTGCGTAGGTTTCTGGGAATGGCAGGGTATTATCGTGGGTTTTGCCCAAACTTTGCATCCATTGTAGCACCCTTGACCGATCTTATAAGTACCAAAGTATCTTTTAACTGGACCACTGTTTCTCAACAGGCATTTGATGGAGCCAAAGCACTGTTAGACAGTGCTCCTGTGCTTGTTGCACCCGATTTCTCTCAACCTTTTTCTTTAGCTGTCGATGCTAGCGACACTGGAGCCGGAGCTGTTCTCCTACAGAAAAGACAGGATGGAGTAGAACATCCAATCTGTTATTTTTCAAAAAAATTCAATATCCATCAACGAGTTTACTCTGTTGTGGAAAAGGAGGCGCTTGCTCTTGTTTTAGCTATCCAACATTTTGAAGTCTATTTGGGGTCATCTGCAAGTCCAATTGTGGTTTATACGGACCATAATCCTTTGGTGTTCTTACATCGAATGAAGGATCGTAATCAGAGGATAATGCGATGGAGTCTTTTCTTACAACCATTTTCTCTGGATATTAAACACATCCGGGGCAGTGAAAATGTCATTGCTGATGCCCTATCCCGAGCATGAAGTTGTAAATTTTGTTGTCCTGTTTTTTCCTTCTCTCTTCTCTTTCTATCCTGTTTTCTAGGGCCCAGGAAGCAGGACTCAGGAACCAAGTGGAGTGGGATCAACAGTGGAAATTATTATTTTTTTATATATATATATATATATTTTATTTTTTTGAATTCCTTAGAGGAATACTTTTGTGGGTTAGGTGTTACGCCTGCCTGTTCGCCCTGCTGGCGCCTGCTACACAGTGCAGACGTTACTTTGGCAACAGGTGGATCCAATCCCTAATTAATTCACCGTAGGAGTAGGATAAAGACGGTGGATTGGGAGGGAGCAGGTCTCGTTTCGCTTCCACCTCTCTCCTATTTTTTTTAACGTTCCCTTGTTCATCTTTATTTCCAATACTAGATATTGTTTATATAGTAACTACACGCGCGTGTTTTTTCCCCCCTAGATGTCGGTTTTCTTTTGATTGTTTGAATATTGGTTGTTTGGGTTGACAATAAATTGTTTATTTGTTAAGTAATTTGCTGTCAGCCTCTTTTATGTTGCGGTATGCGAGCCAGCCGTAACAGGCTCAAGCTGATGAAGGTCACAAAACCTATTCTCAAACTCTTGCCCAAGTCTGTTTATGACTTCACAGTACTTTCTGAAACTTTGTCAAATGTCTCAGATGCAGAAGCATTGTCTTTCAGCACCGACTGCACAGAGGGAAAGTGCAGCACCTTTTTTTCTGTAAATCCACAGAGAAAATGTTCATCTTGGCTTTAAATGCATTTAAAGCACTTGTCAGATCAACAACAGTCTTACCTTTGCCTTGCAGCTTACAGTTCAAGTCGTTTAGTTTCCCAGTAATGTCCGTCAACAATGCAAGGTCATGTGGTCCACTCTGTGTCCTCTAGCAGTGAGACGTCTTCGCCTTTGGATTGCTTGAACTCTTTGATTTCACCCAAAAGTGACAAAAAACGAAGTAAAACTCGTCCTCTGCTGAGCCATCGGATTTCTGTGTGTAGCAGCAGGTCACCATATTCAGCTGACATCTCCTCCAATAGCACCTTGAAAATCCTGTGCTGTTTTGCTTTGGAGTGGATGTTGTTTATGATTTTTACAACTGGAGTCATCACGTGCTCTTTTGCACATAACGCCTGCTGGTGAATGATGCAGTGGTAATGCAGTTATTTTGGGAAGTCTGGGTCACTTTTACAATGAGCGATGAAACCTGTATGTCGGCCGATCATAGCAGGAGCCCCGTCTGTAGTCACCACTACCAGCTTTTCCAATTGTACCTTTTTCTGCACGAAAAACTCCTTCACCGTGTTATAAATGTCAACTCCCCTCGTAGTTGTCTTTAAGGGCAGTAGTGCCAGGAGTTCTTCTCTTGTGGAGAAATCTTCAAACACCATCCGGATAAAAACTAACAGCTGCGCTATACTGCTGCTGTCCATGGACTCGTCGCACTGGATGCTAAACCAGCTGCACTTCGCCAGATCCCAGTTCAGCTGATCGGCCAAGTTACCAGACATAGCTGACACTCGTCTAACCATCGTAGATGCACCCAGTTGGACGTCGGAGAGAGTGGAGATTAGATCGGTTCCATTTTTCTCTTCTTTAAGTACAGTGTTAGCAATTATCATCATTGCTTCTTTGACAACTTCTCCGTCTGAAAATGCCTTCTTCTTCTTGATCAGAAAATGTGTAGCTCTAAATGAGGCTTCGGTTGCTTTTTGTGACTTTTTCGCCGTCCTCGTGAAAAAAGACTGTTGCTTACCCAAAGCTGCCTTTAGCTCATGGGCTTTTTCTGCCCGTAGTGCACTTCCCGGTGGGTAGTTAGCATGGTAGCTTTTGTGACAAGTAGTGAAGTGTCTCTCCACATTGTGCCACTTTACCGTCGCCACAGTCGCCCCGCAAATGAGACACACGCAGGTTTCTTTCACAGTCGTAAAAAATAATTCCTCCTCCCAATCGTTGTGAAAGTGATACGTTTTCTTCCTTTTTTCTGCCATGTTTTTGGGGCAAGAAACTGCATTCAGCTGCCATCTTCGCTGTGCCCGCTAGCTTACTCTCCACGAGCACTGGTTTTTTTCACGCGCACAATACTGACCTTTGAACTAGAGTAGGTCAGAGTTCACCTAAACTTATCTAAACTCATGTATAATGAAAATATTTTTAAGATATTGTCATTTTTAAATATATATAAATGCAAGTGTGATTAAAAAGAATAGCAACAGAATACAATAAAATTTCAGACGCAGCTCACTAGTGAGTTGTGCTATTTTTAGACCAGGCCTGCGGGCGACTCATGTTGTCCCTGGGGGCGACCTGGTGCCCGTGGGCACCGTGTTGGTGACCCCTGACTTAGATGCAGTCACCAAAGGCCTCCCTGCATGCTTGTGAGCAGCTGCTGCTGCGGCGTTGATGGTACAAGACGCAGAACGTATCGTTCTCTCACATCCTTTGATCGTGCACACCTCTCACCAGGTAGGTGCCATTATGCTCAATATTACCACACAACACATGACAGCACAATGACGATCAGGGTATGAAACCATTCTATTCTTTACTGGTAATCTGACTATCAATCCAACCTCTGTTTTACACTACCCCACTTTGTCGCTACACAAATTGCTATCTAAAGGTGAATTTTCTAATGAATCCCATGACTGTCTAGACTGCATTAATATATGTATTTCTTGCAGGCTGGATGTTTCATCATCCACCCTGGAGGAGGGGACCATTGGTAAATTGATGGATCCTGTTCTAAGCCTAAATATTCTGTATACTGGTGTGGTTATGCGATAACAGAACTTCCAAATCAAATCATCGAAGCTTATTCACTCCCATACATATCTGCACAAGCTGCTGAGTTGTTTGCATTGATTAGAGCATGCCAATTGGCTAAAGGCAAACCAAACAATATATATATACAGACTCGAAATATGCTTATTGGGTGGTACATGACTTTGCTCGAATATGGGAAGAAAGAGACTTCAAGACAGCCGAGGGCAAGCCCATATCACATCACAACCTTGTTGCAGAGTAACTGAAAGCAGCACACCTGCCTATGAAACTGGCTTTGATAAAAGTTGCAGGGCACATGACAGGGGAGCTAGAAGAAGCAAGGGGAAATTGACTAGCTGATGAGGTAACTAGGTGGGCTGTAAAGGAAGTTGTGGTAATCCCAGATCTAAATAAAGCTGAAGAGACTGTTTCCATGTGCACGAGAGAACGTTAAAGCGGTGGTAAAGATACTAGCTAAGGAAATAATACCAAGATTTGGCATTCCAACCATTATTGAAAGTGATAATGGTATTCCATTTGCATCCAAAGTGACACAAATCTTAGCTAAAGACAGTGGTGGAGGAAGTACTGAATCTCAGTACTTAAGTAAAAGTACAAATAACCAGTGACAAATTTACTTTAGTAAAAGTAAAAGTACCACAATGACAACCCTACTTAAGTAAAAAGTAAAAAGTACCCGATTTTAAATGTACTTTAAGTATTAAAAGTAAAAGTACTTGCATAACAATTTATTCTCTTAACGTCTATATTCTAATAATTAAAAAAGAACAGTATGGGCTGTGGCATTGTAATTGTGCTTACCATCTGTGGCCCAGTTTACATTCTGACTTACAATTCTGGTTATCTATCAAGGTTATCTGCAGAGTTAAACACCATTAGCTTAATTAGCATTAAAATACCATTAAAACCAACAAAGAAGACTGGGTATACATCTTTAATATTTATTTAACTGTAACACAAATATTACATGTTAATTGCAGTACATTAACCATTTTAATATTCTAACAATAAAATTGTTAATTACCATATGTTTAAGGCTGTAAACATTTTTGATTCAGTGCATCAGTTTTAATTTGACAGAAACATGTATTCTCTGCTTATAGTACATCTATTTAAATTTTCACACAACTTCAGACTTCAATTTCAAGTCTCCATTAAGTATAAAACTTTCCTTAACTTAACATCATCAGAATTTCAACTCCGTTTCTAGTCTCCATCAAGTCTCAAAAAACAAAACAACCTGTGAACATTTTGGAGCACTTAAAAAACTTCACCGCATCACCAGTATTTTTTGTTGAGCTTCAAAAGGAGTTGGTTTTCAAAGTTCTCTGAACCGAGCCTGCCTCTTTTGGGGGTAAAAATCTGCCCTGCTGAGCTGAAGAGTCTCTCACAGGCTGCAGAGGCAGGCAACGGCGTATTTACCTTAAGAGACAATCTGTACACGGCAGGCACTGATTTGAGAACGACCATGGTGGTAGCTGTGCTGGCCAGGTATACATCCAGCTGCTTAGAGGTCTCTTAGACATTGTCTTTCATGATGTCAAAGTAGTCCTCCTCCTTCTCCTGCTGCTCTGACTGGTTAGACTGCACTGGCTCCTGCTCCAAATGAGTCTTGATGTAGTTCATGCCTGTCCATTGGAACAAATAAAGGGGAAAAAAAGAAAAGGCTACTGTATCTCCATAACCAGATATAACCATTAGGGTGACTAGGCTATGGTTATTTTGCTCCTCAATAAATATACAGTTTTATGCATTTGGGCACCCCCGAAAACCCACATTTGTCAGCCATCAAACCTGACTGATCTGGAGATATTTTGTAAGGAGAAATGGTTTAAAATACTTGCAGTCAGACATCAGGGACGTAGCTGTGGTTAGTGGAAAAATCGACAGGCTGTTATTTCAGGAAAAGGGCGCTAAATACTGATGATGTGTTTACTCCATTGGGATGCCTAAGCTTTTTCACCTGTCTGTTGTTGAAACTGGTTGTGATGCACATTACATTGTTAACGTTTATTCTATAAATGTTATTTTGGAACTGAAACGTCATTAATTACATAAGGTGCGAAATATGTCAAGCTGCTGCTTCAAACGCCCAGCAGATGATAAACTGAAAGCCTAAAAATTATCAGAGGCACCAAAACATTTGCATAAAACTGTAACAACACATTTTTTATTCTACTGTTAGGTGCTGCTCTTTGCCAGGCTTTCCATCTTGCAATTTAAAGAGCCAGTGACTTACCCAGTTTCAGCAAGTCCTCATTGCTTGTCCAGGATGTCCGAAACTTCGGAAGTAAAAATGCAGCAGCAATGAGTTCGGGGTCCAAAAGCATGGGTCAAAACCGCTGCTGTATTCCTTCTTGAAGGGCAAAGATCAGTGGCTCGCAGAACTTGGATGAGGTTAGGAGGCGGTCAAGCTTCACAGTTAGGAGGGTAATAGTTGGCACCAGCCATCCCATATGGACATTCACCTCTGTCTGCATTATGTTCAGTGCCTTGGCGATTGGGCTCATGGTAGCAACATATTCAGTCAAAAAGGCAAGTTCTGCAGGGCTGAACCTGTCACACAGCGATAGAAAATCATACAAAATGTCATGTGGCGATAACATTTGTAACATACACAGATGGCTAATGTTACTAAATATTACATTAGTTAATATTGCATAAAGTTTTATGTTGTATGTTTATGTAAGACAATGTGTTTGGCAGTATAACACTTACATGGGGACTTTAAGTGCAATGCAAACTGCTCTGATGGCTCCTTCTCCACTGTCTTGGATGATTCTTAGCAATCGTTCCACTGAAAGAAAGAGGGAGTTCCACCTAGTGTCATTTGGTCGAATAAGTTGGAGCTTGCAATCCCTTTCAATCACCTCTGCAGCTGTGGTAGAGCGCGCACTCTTATTCCACAGTGCCGTGCACTTAGCAAATGCTGCACGTGACATTTTTTTGTAGACCTGATTTGAGTTGGCTTTTGTGGCATCTACTGTTGAGATCAAGTTCAGAAGGTGACATGCACAACGGTGATGCTTTGGGAGCTGATATTCGGAACCACCATCCTCTTCATCCATGACACTTTGTATCTCAACACCCTCTATCTCCTCTTCCAGATCTTCAGCATTCTCACTGTCACTCACATCTTCCTCTCCCCCCCCAACCGAACTTTCTTCGTCACAACCATAAACCCTGAAGGCCTTGATGAAATTTGCAGCATTGTCAGTAGTGGTCCTGACAATCTTTTTGCAAATGTTGTATTCAGTATGAATGTCATTAAGGGCTCCAGCTAATACATCAAATGTATGTGATCCTTTAAGCCTTTTGCACGCAAGAGCAACCGAACATCTCTCTAGGCTGTCTGGGTCGATCCAGTGGGCGGTCACTCCAATAAAACTTTGACGAAAAGCCGTCCAGCAGTCTGTGGTAGTCGCGATGTATTCAATGTTCTGCATCGCTCTCCTTATTTTGGCTTTCATTTCCTCTGTTTTTTTTTTTTATTTTAGCTCTGACCGTTGTTCTGGACATCACTGTGTAGTTTGGCATAGTATGCTGTATTAAATTTATAAATCCTGGTTGCTCCACAACTCCAAAGGGATGCAAACCCTGAACAACAAAGTTGATGACTGCCTGGTCCATGCTCTTTTGTGAGGCTTTGGTGTCCTCTAGTTTCAGCTGCTTACTGTGTGATGCATTCTCACCAGCAGGCAAGCTTCCCTTCCTCCTGATTGTGGGTGCTGTCAGTTGAAGATATTGGTTGAGGTGATGTTCATGCTTTCTCTGAAAATAAAAAGTAACAATATACTCTTGGTTAATTCATTAATTCTAACTCATTCAACCTAATAGTCCTATAATGATGGAGGTTACTGTCTCTCTCCCTCCGTTTCCCGCAAAATATTAACATTAGCTATCCACTAATCTACTAACGTTAGCTTTATCTTCCCGGCATTTAGGTCTACGATGGATTTATAATAGCCATAACCGTGTTCTTTTCGCTATGATTGCTATACAGTATGTCAAGATGCATTTCGCAAGATTGCAGCATAAATACCACGTTACTAACCAAAATTAATAGCAGTAACGTACAACAACATGAACATGCAAAAGCAGCGGGGACAATAACTATAGTACTAGCTAACGTTAATCATTAATGTATTATTTAATTTTTTGTATAAAAAAAACATTCTTACACAGTCAAGTCAATGTGGCGATTTATGGGCAAACATTTTTAATGAAAATGACATTAATTCTGCTCAGCAACAAGATTGCTTACCTCAACATGTTTCTTCAGATTTGAAGGAGAGTTCTTGAAGGCCAGCAGCTCATTTTTTCGGGGCAGGCATAGTTTACATAGGAACCTCCACGAGTCGTTTTTTGATCCTGTAATTTCGAATAATTCTTGTAAATACGGCCATGGGTGGCTAATTGATTCGGGCTCAGACTCCATCGGATAAGGGCAAGCACCACACCCACAGTGACCCCCCTGACTGACCACACCAGACTATGAGGCCGTTGGAAAAGCGAAAGGGGCCGGGCTCTAGAATCTTTGGATCGAAGGATCTGATTGGGTCCAGAGCCTTAGTTATAGGGCTCTGATTGGGTCAAAGATTAGCGTTCTAGAATCGTTGGTACTATAGCAACCCATATCTATGGCAACCAAACTTGGCGAGACAAACATCACGTGCGACGGACGGACGGTCAGGAAGACGTTTTGGCAGGGGAAAAACTGATCAGAAAATGTAACGAAAATTTTACGGAACGCTGTAGAAATGTAGTGGAGTAGAAAGTATAATAATTGCTGTAAAATGTAACGAAGTAAAAGTCAAAAGTATGCACTATTGATTCTACTTAAGTAAAGTACAGATACGTGAAAAATGTACTTAAGTAAAGTAATGGTTGTGGGTATTCATATATAAAATTGAACATGTAGCATTGATTATAATCATTATATTTGTTGTATTTGCTTTAATTTCTTATTTGTGGCCCTGTATAATTGCAGAGATCAGAAGGATGATCCGTACACTTGTAACCACAGCTGTACGATATATTGCAATGAGAGAGTAAGATGGTTTCAAGCACCAATATCCATGTTATGAGATATTGTACGAGGGAGTAAGCAGGTGATCCCTTTGTGATCAAACTGGAGAATGTAAGATATAAAATCTTCATGTCTAATCATTTTCTGTGTGTGTGTAACCTTTTTAACTGAACACTCATTTTCCTTTAGGTCAATGGTCAGTTCCCTTGTGCAGACATACACATAGATGTGGACTGACCTTTGTAACTGATGACTCATCTGTCTTCTAGTTCTTTGTTTTAAGATCACATAATGTATCTTATCTTTTCATTGACATAGGCACTGACCTACTTAGACTGTATATAAACCCTAGACATAACAGAATAAAGCAAGAGAATGAACTGAAGCACTTGGTGTCCGTCATTCCTCTTCCCTCTAGGCTTAGAGGCACAAGGAAACGCATGCAGACTGAAGCAAACAACTAATTAGGGGACCAGAGACAACTTAATTCAGAATACAGAATCAAAGTTTTCTAACTGTGAGTAAAGTGAATGAATGATCAATACAGAGAAAATGAACTTTATGTAGTCTGTTGACAATGCCTTAAGAATCATTTATTCTTGTTTGAGTCTAAATCAATTTGCAATTGGATTTCCAAATGTATTTAACTAATACACCAGCACTTTGAGCAAAAGTCTGGAGATGTACTTGCGTGTTGTGGCGTTTCCTTGCATTGCTTTTCCTTGCATGGCTTGGGTCGTTGGCTCTTTGTAGAAAGTTTGTTCCGTCTATGTCTTGGACTGTGTAATGATCGTTGATAGTTGTTGTCTGATGGATGATGAGGTCAGCTTTGTAGTGAGGCCTTCTGCAAGGAGACTCGCGACTCCAGTTGGGCGTATGAACCGTAGAGCAGAGAGTGAGAGGCTTCCTCGGAACATTGGGTCCCGAGTTTCCTTGGACTCTACATGTTACGTGGCTGAACTTGAAGCAGCAAGAGAGCCAAGAAGAGAGGAGATCAAGATCCATGAGAAGAGGAGACCGAGAGCTAGAGTTCTGCCTTGGTAGGAAACTTTTTAACTGAAATTGGACGCAACCCAAAGGTGTCCTAAGCCAATCAGAAGTGGCTTTTCAGAGTCATACGGTCAACTGGTCTGTCCTTTTCAAAGTTGATTGACAATCCTTTGTGTGGAGGATTCCTACAAACTTCCCACTCATACTAGTGAATGTTTAATCATGAACATCTTGAAAACAGTGCAAGAGACATTACATTCGTCGTCACCAACATTCTCTATGTAAACAAGCAAGCATTTACATAATAAATATGACATACATGAAAATCCCTGATTACAAATCATACTGGATAATTAATTGGTTTTGCCAACCTGGATAATACATTACACGTCATGAGCAACCTGATGAGCCTGTCAAGGTATATTATCAGGTTAAGCCTTGAATAGTTACCTTTCTTAGTAAAATTAGATGAATAGTACAAGATTAAAGATTATAATTTTTCGATTTGACAGTTATAATGATTACAAATCACTACACATATTGTAAAATGTACATCAGGCTATAATTATTAATTTGTCAGTTATAAAAGTAATCACAGGTCAAAGAAATTTTCAAAATTATCTAGCAAGGCTAGGTATTGTGCACATTTTGTTTCCAAATGCATTCTGTACATTTTAGATGGTTAAATCACAAGTACTGGGACTTTGTGTGAACTTCATTCATTCCTTTTTAGCTGCTGTTTGCAGAATAATTATCACGAGGTCTCAATATCTGATGAGTCTGTAGCAAATTGGTTTATATTGAAGGAAAAACAGTGTGTTTTAAGACTTTCCCGGGGATTCCAGGCAGTGTGTTCTGTCTTTTATTGCCATAACCTTTCACTTAGGGTCTCTTTGCAGAGAAGTTCTTAACCCTCTACCGCACAGTGTAACCATATGGCAACATTGTCTTTGGGTTTCTTTTCTTGCCACTGTCTCTTTAATAAAAAATGCTACATTTTTTTTGGGAGAAAGAAAAGACTTTAGTTTAGCCAACGATGTGCTTTGGTTAAGTCACATGACATGCAGTACATTTCTGTGGCGCGATTTCTGACAACCTGCGGTCTTTAAATCGAAGTTGCTTAAAGCTGACTAAAACGTCAGTAAGAAAGAAAGACCAGCCGATTTCACCTCAGTAAAAAAAAAAATATATCACTTCAGGTAAGCTATGATGACATATTCAAACATATCACTCAAATTTTTTTTAATGTAATTTGAGAGCCTTTTGATCAAATGTCTGATTACGCAATAGTTTAGCTAGCTAGCAGGAATCTGTTAAGCTGTTCAAACAATAACAGCATTAATTCTAGTGATATAATGTTGGTTACTCATATGTTAAGGAAATCTGGCATTTGTATAATGGATACATTGAATTTAAATGGCACTTTTCCTTCTGATTAGGTATGAATACAGGTAGCACAGATGTCACATCATCACACACACACACACACACACACACACACACACAATACATTGTGTCTAAAAAGGGCAGGTGTAAATATTTTGGCTGTAAGGGTACTGTTAGGGTGAAGTGCACCAAATAAGAGGTGTACCTGTGCCTTACCTTTGAAAAAAAATCTGCTTTGTGAAATTTCATAATGAATAAAGGATTATGGGGGCTCCTGTTCATAGTCTTACTAATGCATAATGTTGAATTTTCATGAACTGTAATATTTTTGGATTTATGTTTCCCAGATATGCAATGTTTTATGATACACAATTAAACTTATATATGTTTTAACATTATAAGTTTGAATTTTAATTATATTCAAAAAATTGTTTATGAAATTCAAAGAAAATAAAGGATTGTTCAGCAAAACAAGAATGAAATAAAATCCCAAGTTGTTGAAATGTATGTTTTTGGTGTAGTAGGCAAGTACAGTGTTTATCCTTATAATGCACCAATTGAGACAACACAAATTACATTTCCGAGGAAAAATATTAACTGTAAGTACGCTTACACTTATTCCAAGTTATTTCTTCTATTGTATGTTGTTGCCGTATGGCAACATAAAGTAATTTAAAATAATATTTTTTCAAATATCTTTTTTTACAGCATTTCAAGTTAAGCTATTTTAAGAAAAGAAAATATTAAAATATTTATTTTCTATATATCTATCATAATGCGTGCAGTAGAGGGTTAAGTCATGCGTTATCTGGACAAGACCCTTTTGTTCATTTTATTGGCCAGATGTGCGATTTCTTGGTGCCTGGTCAAGCAGAATCTTTAATTTATGACATTGAGGAATTCCAGGATTAAAAGGTTGGGTTTTCTAGATTCAAGTCATATTGACAGCAATTGCTTGCCCTTCTACACCTTATATCCTACACTTCATTCCTCAAAACAATGATTGACCGATGAGTTATTAGAGAAAGCTCTTTATTTTTTGCCATTTTGGACTTAATAATGACCTTAAGACATGCCTATCTATTGCATACTGTGGTAACTCAAAAACAAACACAAAGACAATGCTAAGCTTCATTTAATGAACAATATAGCTTTCAACTGTGTTTTATATAATGGCAAGTGATTTTCTAGCACCAAATTAGCAATTTAGCAAGATTACTCAGGGGTATGTTATTGGAGTGATGGCTGCTGGAAATGGGGCCTGTCAAGATTTGATCAGATTTTTTTCAAATAGTGATGATGCTGTTTTTTACATCAGTAATGTCCTATCTATAATTTACCAAAGTGGCATTCAACTGATCACAAATTAAAGAACCAATTTCCTTCCGAAACAGCAATATCTGTACATTATTCCAAACTTTGGTTGCCAGTGTAAATATATACAGTATATACCCTGTATATATCAGAGACATTCTGTCCATATAAGCAGTGCTTACCTAACAGAAGGGTGAAAAGAAAAATGACACCATGAAATATTTAAATATAATTGTTAATATAAACTACTGTTTTTGCTCAAATTCATCATCTTTTATCTCGGTTGAGCTGCACAGTTATTCACTTTATTTTTTGCATTCCCTGATCCATTGTTATCACCCTTTCATTTATTAATTTCATTTATTCATTTGACAGATGATTTTATCCAAATTGACGTGATTCAGTGATTCATCTTAAGGAGACAGTGGTTTGAAAAGTGCTGCATTACAAATACAATATGCAATACAAAACAGATTAGAGTGCAACAAGAATATATATATTGTTTTATTTTATTTTTTATGAGTGAATGGTTAAGGTGTTTTTAGCCATTGTTTTGAAGATAGAGAGTGAGTCTGCTTCATGGTAGGAGTTGGGGAGGTCATTCCACCAATGCGGAGCAGTGAAACAAAAAGTCTGGGAAAGTGTTTTGATGCATCTTTGTGTTGGTACAAGGTGCCGCTTGTTAGTCGGCCGTAGGTTTCTGGTGTGAACAAAGCTCTGCAGAAATGATTTAAGGTATGCTGGAGTAGACCCAGTGACTGTTCTGTATGCCAGCATCAGAGCCTTGAATTTGATACATGCATGAACCGGCAGCCAGTGACGTGATACAAGGAGTGGTGTAACATGCGCTCTCTATGGTTCATTAAAGACCAGACGTGCTGCTGCATTCTGGATCATTTACAGGAGCCTAATTGTGCTTGCAGGGAAGCCTGCAATGAGAGTGTTACAGTAGTCCAGTCTAGTAATGACAAGTGAAAGAACATGAAGTTGTTTGGCATGTTCAGAGAGGAAGGGTCTTATTTTCCTGATACTGTAGAGTATAAATCTAAATGATCGTTCTGTCTTTGAAATGTGGTCTGTGAAACTGAGTTGGTTATCGATGGTTACCCCTAGTTTTCTGACCATTTTGGAAGGTGTTACTGTAGTTGAACCCAGCTGCATGGCGATATCGTGTTCAACAGCAGGATTGGCTGGAAAGACAAGGAGCTCAATCTTCACTGGGTTAAACTGACTTGGACACCTAACCTCTCCAGGCTACCTTGAAGGACCTACCTGAGAGATCAAGCACAGTTCCTGTGACTCCCAGAGTAGAGAGGGTGGACAGTGTACATTCATTCAATGGAATCATACCCGCTACTACAAATAGCCAAAGTAAGCATGCTTCCCAAAATGAGAAAGCCAATCAAAATGCTCCTTCCTTCAGTCACGCTATATGAAAGGCTAGATTTTTGTTTCGATTCAACACATTCAATTTCACATAACTAGTGCGTTATTAAATGTTAACATGGATTTAGTGTAAGCATCAGTGACCTACTGGGATTTTACAAAGTTGATTTTAATGGAATCAAGAAAGAGAGACTATCAAAACACCAACAAGCAGGCGCATTTTAAAACAAAGTGATGGAGATGTTCATTCGCAAGGAGAGATACAAGGATTTTGTGTTCTAGTAAAAGTAAGTTAATATATTTATAAAAATGTTATTGATAGTAGTTCATATATATTAAGTTATTGTTTCTGGTTAGTCTGAGGCTATGAATTGGTAATCATGTCCTTCTTGTGTTATGCTCTGTCTGTTTTATAGTTCTAAGTTAGGGAGAAAAATCTAAGTGTCTGTTTAAAAATATATATATATTAAGCTATGTAGACTGCCGTGTCTATGTTATATTTGCCTTGTGCATTCAGGTTACGATGGTTGTCTTTGGTGGTCAGATTAGTTCATTGTCACTGTCCATTCCAGTGGTTCTGAACTTTGGGAAGAGTGACTTGTGAGGCTTTTGATGAGGCCTTTGACTTTTTCAAAACTTTTTTCTTTTTGTTGTATGTCAAAAAAAGCTCTTCTGGCACTATGGTTCATTGTATGATTTAATGGACATAAACAAGCTCAGCTCAATATATGACAATCTTTAATTTGTGTTATATGAGCAATATTAGCCTACTGTCCTGAATTTAATACAATTTAGTCATGAAGTTGCCACTGAGACAATAGTTTCCATCGACTGGTTGGTTATAAGGCAAAAATGTTCGTCAGTGAATTAACACTCACCCATAATGTGTGTGTTTTGGGCACAGTGTTTAATAATGTGAATTAAAAATCTTTGACGCTTGCCCAGTCTCAAACCCCATGGCACTTGCCTGATATATATGTCTTCTCTGTCCACCAATCACTGTAGGTGATTTAAAAGAGTGCGCTCATAAAGTGTAACGTCATCCATAGCAAAGAGGTCAACTCCACCTTACTCTTATCTTAAGTTTCTATAGTAAAACTTGCTCTTAGCAGTTTTGTGAATAGGTTTTAAGCAATAACTGCTAACTAGGAACTGTTTGGAGAACTCCAAGTGGTAACAAAAAATGCTTTGTGAATGCAGGCCCAGACTGCTAAAAACACAGCACAGCATTTTCTATAGAACACATATGTGGGGCACACATTAAATGAGCTGTAAATTATTTCAGTCATTTTGCTAACTTTAATCATGAACCCTGGTGGTAACTAGAAGGGAACTCTCGATCTGTCATCAAAAAAGTAAAGAAAATTGCATGTGACATACATACACTGTGTTAATTATGTTTATCTGGAGTACCACAGAAACCTGCACCTTAACCCTACCCCTAATCCTAACCCTCAACTTTAAACCCAATCTTTACCCTAACCTTAATAATAGGAAATGTTACATACTTTCTAGACATGACAACTGGACAAGTTTTCAGGTAGGCCTGACCTGCTAAAGTGAGATGGACTCCATCCCTCCAGGATAGGTGCTGCTCTCATCTCTAGTAATTTGGGTCATAGTCTTAATAGTGTTAATGTTTGACTAAACGGGGCCCAGGTCAGGATGCAGACAGAACTGGCTAAACAGTCTGCTGGCTGCCTTAAGACATCACACAGGTCATTTAAAGTACAACACATAAGAGTCATGACACCCCTTGTTTCAGAACTGTTCTCACAACTTTTTCAAAAAATGCCAGCCAAAATAGGCATGATCAGCAGTGGAGTGAGGGGAGAAGAGGAAGTGAACACAACAACACTCTGATCCAAGTCATACAGCTTTATTTCACTAATGCAGTTAACAGCATCAAAAAATCTCACAATTGCTTGTAACAATTTGCACAGATAAATGATACACTGTTTTGTAAGCTCACAATACCAAACAGAATAAAACTTTTAATTTTATATATGTATGTAATTTATTGTGCAAATAAATGCCAAGCCATGGACACTGGACTGAAACTATGTGAATGTTTTTTACACTATAATTAATTTTGAGACTTATTCCAAGATGTTGATTCACAAATATAAGTGTTTAGATCAGATGGATGCTTACATTGTCTAGTACACATATATATATGCTATAATTTTAGAAAATGTAGTTGCGTTTCATGACAAAAATCAAATAAAGTTTGCACTACTAAACATTAGATCTCTTTCATTTAAAACACTAATTTTAAATGAAATTATTATAGATCATAGTTTGGTTATTAGATCATAGTTTTGCTCTGTTTGACAGAAACTTTAAATCAGATGAATAATAGGCCCGACCAATTTATTGTATCGGCTAATATGTTTTCCGATATGTGCCGATATAAACACAATTTTTTCAGAATATATAATGCAGAAAATAATGCTTGGGGAGAGTTTGTGTCATAATGTAGTTTGTCCAGCAGAGCATGCTCCGACACCATTGTTTACAGAGCTGAGCTGAGCTGACAGTGGTTCTGGTGATGGTGGTTCTGCAGACAGTACGGAGTTAAGCGGTGTCCTCACAGTAAGTTCTTAACTAGTTTGTGAAATACATACTGGAAAATGATTAAACAATGATCCCATAATTTTCCCTTTTCAATATAACTAATATAACATTATCCCTGACAACCATTTTACTCATGTTTTTTTCACATCTGTTTGCTAAGTTAGCTAGCAATAATATGTCAGTGCAGTCAGTAACGTTGCAGCTCAGCAGACAATGGTGCCATGGTGGATTGTGTCTGTTGAGTGTTGATTTCACGCTATGTTGATACTTATTTGGTGAGACGCAATGCTGGAAAGTAAATCAAGTTCTTCTTTTACTCTCCATGACAACAAGCTTATAAGCTAACTAGCTAACCATGTAGCTACTTTCATTGATTGTCAGCTGATTGGAATCTAATGTGGAAAGATGTATTCACCAAACTGTTTTGTTCAGGATTCGCAGTTTGGTACCCCCTTCAACCATACAATTCCAGTCACTGCATTTACAAAATGTAATATTTAAAAGTCTGGTTTTCCACAGTTGAAAGTTTCCCCTGAACTTGTATAGCAGAATACGGTGTAACACCATTGCTGCTGTTTATTTCTTGACTCGGCAGTTGTAAATGCTTCTTGTTTTACAACCTGCCCTAAATTGACTGGCAGTATTAAAATAGTCAGCATTTGACTAATACTAAACAGTACTACTGATGTTTATTTTTCATATAAAATAACCACAAACAAGTATTTTATCAGTACCGTGGCTAAATTGACAAGGAACAAAGCTTTGACCTTACCAGATATTTCCTCGCAGCTCTGTAGTAATGACTTTATGAATTTCTTAGCTAATAAAATTGAAACCATTAGAAAACAATAATTGGAATTATGCAACTGTCAGCCACAGCACTTCAGAAGTGTCAGACAGTGTCTTATTGTATTCCCTACGAGCAATTTCAGTCATTCGCTATTAGAGGTCAGGAAGAGCTAACAATCTTAATAAAACATCAAAAGAAACAATAAGTATGCTAGACCCCCTAATGGGGTGTGGAGCCTCATACACTTTGAGACGGTCAAAGATACATAAAATGCTCTACACCAGCAAGACACATGTCTGCGCCTTCGTCTAACACAAAATCTGAACATAAACATTAAAAACTGTACAAAGACCTTGAGACCAAGGCAACAGTAACAAAACTTAATTAAATATTGCTCAAACAACAAGAGCATCTTTGCACAACTGCATGAAGATAAAATGCACCAAGTGCATGCAAGTTTATTTTTCTTGAATCATAAAAATGTATGGAATTACTGCAACTTTATAACCATGCAAATAATAACCACAACAAAACTTCAAAACCTCTAAAACCTGTATACCATATTGACATGTTAATGCTTTATAATAAAATCATCAATCAGCTGCAGGGCTCTGCATTGATAATCACCAAAATTATATACCAGTAGATATGTCAACCACTTGACAATTTCTAGTATCTTTCTTTCATGGTTATGGAAAATCCTACCCGTTATAAAGGTAATAATATTAGAATCATCATATAATTTCTTATCACTCACTATAGTGTTGCATTTTTCACAGCCTTGGATGATAGTGCTTTCCCTCTCTCACACACACACACACACACACTTTTTTTATTAATCATATGCCATTAACATGTTAATTCCGACAGCTCTAATAAGTACACACACACACACACACACACACATATATATATATATATATATATATATATATATATATATATATATATATATATATATATATATATATATATATACACTCACCTAAAGGATTATTAGGAACACCTGTTCAATTTGGCTGGTGGTGGTGGTGTAATGGTGTGGGGGATGTTTTCTTGGCACACTTTAGGCCCCTTAGTGCCAATTGGGCATCGTTTAAATGCCACGGCCCACCTGAGCATTGTTTCTGATCATGTCCATCCCTTTATGGCCACCATGTACCCATCCTCTGATGGCTACTTCCAGCAGGATAATGCAGCATGTCACAAAGCTCAAATCATTTCAAACTGGTTTCTTGAACATGACAATGAGTTCACTGTACTAAAATGGCCCCCACAGTCACCAGATCTCAACCCAATAGAGCATCTTTGGGATGTGGTGGAACGGGAGCTTCGTGCCCTGGATGTGCATCCCACAAATCTCCATCAACTGCAAGATGCTATCCTATCAATATGGGCCAACATTTCTAAAGAATGCTTTCAGCACCTTGTTGAATCAATGCCACGTAGAATTAAGGCAGTTCTGAAGGCAAAAGGGGGTCAAACACAGTATTAGTATGGTGTTCCTAATAATCCTTTAGGTGAGTGTATATATATATATATATATATATATATATGCTTCAAGGAAAAAGGTTTGGGAACAAACTCGACATTGTGTCAAAAGAGTTGGTTTCTCTAAAAGAGCAATACACAGCAGGCATTCAGAACGCGTCTTTTTAAAGATGTCTTTCTGCCTCTGTGTAGTTCCTGGATGCGGTCAATTTCTCTCCACTTCTGACGGTCAGCTGCCACGCGTGCATGGGCTGCGATCACACACAGGCAACGTTTTATGAATGGTTCATGTGGTCAGTACGAGAACATGGCAATGTTGTGGTCGTGGCTTTCTTTCCTCACGATAGAAAGCTACTTCAGCCACCCCCTGCGATGCTCCTTTTTCCCACGTGATTGAGGACGACCCGGCTTGCGATGAAGGCGATTTGGGGATGACGATGGGCTCGGTTTCGCCGGGTAAATTCCCATGAACCACCTGCCCCCTGGCATGTAAATCCCCACAAACCACCTGCCCCCTGGCACGCTCGCTTGCTTCCGTCCAATCTCGGGATGTGTGCGGCTCGCCTCACGGCGTCTGATGCTGATGACTCATCTGGGCTGCCACATTTGGGTCTGCTCACCCAGTCTGAGGCTGATGCGCAGATGTCCGCTATGCTTTCACCGCCGTGAGCGCAAGGCTGGACTGGAAAATTCTGTCCCCCCCCCACGGCTACTTGATCGGTTCCTCGGGTCAGGGCGCCGCTCATGGCCCCACCCCAGTTTCTTTCTTCCTGGAAGTGCATGACGAGCTGACACTGTCGTGGAGGGCACCTTTTACTGTGCGGAACCGACACCTCCACTTGTCTGCTCTCAGCTTTGTCCCTCTAGTGCCCCTCGTGTATAGTTTGGACGCGTGGCTTTCACTGTCCAACTCGTCGTGCTGGTTGGCCAGGACCATCCGACTCAGCTTTGCGATTCAGTTCGTCCAGCTCCCGCCTCGTTTCAGCAGTATTTGCTCCACTTCCGTACGCGGCGAGAAAGCCAACGCTTTATGGGTAGAAATCACGACTCTGCTTCTCAAGGACGTGATAGAGCCCGTCCCTCCAGCCGAGATGAAGAAGGGTTTCTACAGCCCTTCATTGTACCCAAAAAAAGGTGCCGGGTTGCGACCAATCTTGGACTTACGAGTTCTTAACCTTCACTGACTCATTTCATAGTGCTAAGATAGCCCCAGCTGCATCACACTCTATGCAAGAGACATAGAGAGGAAAGGCCATGGCTGCCACGTTTGCTCCCATACTAGTCATATAGCACCTGTTCCACCTTCAGGGGTGCTGGGAACCTAAGGTCTATATATGACATCTCTTTTGGGGGTGTTGAGGAAGTTACGTGCAGCCGATACAGTTGCCTCTAGCACGCAGCAGCCTGCTTGCTAGAGGCACAGCAGTTCACATAACACGGGCTACTACGTGGCGCTTTTGAATGGGACACCCTGTGTCACTTCATTCGACACAACGTTGAGTGAGTGACAGAAGGGGTAGTCATGGTTACTGTTGTATCCTTCATTCCCTGAGGGAGGGAACAAGACGTTGTGTCCCCCCTGCCACGGCACTAGACCTACCACTCTAAACAGCCGTGCCTTATTTTCAGCTCCTTAGTGCAAAAACCTGACTGACAGATGCACGCCCGCTTCCCTTTATACCCGTATGTCCAGGGGCGGGACATGCAAATTCTGTCTGCCAATTTCACATTGGCCTATTCTCTCTATTAAGTTCAGAGGTACGTGAGGCTCCCAAGGAAGATCCCTTATTTCACTTCATTCGACACAATGTCTCCTTCCCTCCATCAGTGAATGGAGGTTACAACAGTAACCATGATGTTTCCTGTAACACCCCTCACACAAACTCTTCGCCCTCCTGCCGTCTGGCAAGAGGTACCGAAGCATTCGGGACCTCACGGCCAGACTGTGTAACAGCTTCTTCTCCCAAGCCATCAGACTCCTCAAAACTGGTTTGACACACACACACACATGTCCTGAGTTGCACTTTAATTACTGTCACTTTATAACTGTCTGCTACCTCAAAAACTGCTATGTGCATAGAACACTATCTCATAGTATGTTATGTTTACATTTGGCATTTTTAGAAACTGACATCTGTTTGCACTACTGTGTACTGGTCGGCGCTGCACTGTCGCTCACTGTGCCTATTGTCCTGTTCATTGTTAGTAATTTATTGTACTGTCCCATACTTTTTGCACACGTTTGCATGTGCACTTTATATAGGTATTTTATTTAGTTTGTGTAGACTCATGTGGTTCTGTGTTTGTCCTTTTTTGTTTTATGTAGCACCATGGTCCTAGAGGAACGTTGTCTCATTTCGCTGTGTACTGTACTAACTGTATATGGTTGAAACGACAATAAAAACCACTTGACTTGATCTTATGAAGATCTGGGTTCCTTGCCTTTGGCTTGTTCACTGGGAGCCTAAAGACAAATATTTCTTAAGCATATTTTAAATCACATTTTTTTATTTAAACTGCTAAATGAGGACTTCAAGACATCCCTTTCGAATATCAAGAGATCATGACAAATTTGCTGCAAATACATGACTGATCATTTTCACATGTAAATGAGCATTGCGGCAAAAATTGTCCCTTGTTGCCAAAGGTTTGCTGGAGGTTCACCACTATTGGCAAACAGCTGCAAACTTCTGCAAACATTTGTGGTGAATCAAAAGCTCATTTGCATGTGAAAATAACAAGCAAATTTTCATCAAATTTGTGGCTAGTTTAGTTTTTACAGATATTACAGTATTATTTTCTGTAAAGCTGCTTTGAAAGCTGCTTTGTGTGTTGTGAAAAGTTTTGTACAAAAAAAATAAATAAAGACAACTTGATTTTGTGAAACATTTACTTCCTGGTTTCACAGCATGGTGAGAACCTGTCTCTGAGGCTGCTCAAACAATACGCTATCAAAACATACCAAAATTCTTAACCTTAACCCAATGAATTATACAGGGGTTAGCCAATCAAAACATTTTATTTACATTTAGAAGTCTTAATGGTTCATTCACAAAACAGCCTGTGTAATTTTCAGAGGGAGGGTTGAACATTTTATTATTACTTTTTTGGTACAAGAAACTTTGAATAACATTATAAGTGGCCTTGGAAATTTCTTTAAATGTAGGATGTTCTTTGAGTAGTTGTTGAAAACATCAGTCATCGTCATTCTCTGGGATTACAGCTTCTTCCTCACAAGTATTGAAATGCTGCAAATTGCATTCATGAGAGCTATATTGGATGCATTTCTCAACCCTATGGTCATTATTAGGTCACCCCATATGCAGAGGAGAGGATTTGATGCAGGGCTTGGCCTACCACAGTGGCTTCAGCTAACCACGAGACATTGATAGATGTCCGCCAGCCATCTGGCTACTGAAGATAATGTGAGGGACCCTCCATCAATCTATGTCATGTCTGGGACCTGGACCTTTACAGCTGGGAAGGGGTCTGTATGTTGACAGTCTGCTAATGTCTTGTAGTGTTCCACCATTTTTGCCTTCTGTAAAGTTTAGATCTTTGAGCATTTGAGATCAGAATTCTGACTGTTATTAGTTTTTTGGATCTTGAAAGTTGTTGACAGTTTAGGAAAGCTGGTTAATTACAACAATTAGAAAGAGGGCTGTTAGCACAGCATGGAAGCGCAAGGACCTTTAGCACATTATTTAGTCTCTGGCTCTTTTTTTCCATAGCTTTATCACTACTGAAGGTCATACAACACACTTCCAAAAGATCAGTTACTGCCCAAGGTATAAAGATGATGCAGTTATATAGAAGGGAATGTTGCCACAATGGGGAAATACTGGATCATTTTTGTCACAATGGAACCTGCCATTAAACAGGCTAATAAAGTCTTTTCAGCAAAATGTAAAAACTTTGTAACAATAATGAAATACAAAACAGTTAATGAATCATCATTGTTCCTACTCTTTTCAAGCCACAATTTTCCATGACATTTCAACAAGTGTAATATTTAAGCAAAAACACTTTTGAATTTAAATCAAGCTTTTATTTTGCTTATGACAGAAGTTTCTCACCTCCAGAAAAGCAGTATGCTCAATGGCATTGTTTTTTTCTGACTTTATGAATTGTGAATGAAAAGACACAAATTCACCTGTTTTCTTATTGGAAATAGGTAAATTTCAAAATAACACTCTCCTGGTCACAATAGCAAAGTTTGTTGGTAATGATAGCCATTCTATACTTTTGGGCATTAGCAATTAGGAAATAACACTTACTACCCAGGAATAAAAATTGTGTTACATAGTGTAATAGTGACCCCTTCTGGAGATACCACTAGGTGGCAACAAATTAAAGTCTAATGTGCTATGAGCAAGTCATTGAATCATTGGAAAGGTTCACAACTGAAATCTGCCAAGAGACTTTATAGTGTTTAAACATTATAAGAACAAAGCAGATCTATAATTTCCATTCAGTTTGTGAATGGCCAAGCATGACTTTTCATCCAAAAAGACAACAATAATAGTCTAATAATAATAACAATAATGAGCTTCAATAATGTCCTTACCATCTACATTATTAAAATTTGCATGTCAAATCTACTGACTTCCGTAAAATGTTTAAGCATTATAAAAACAAAGCAGATGTACTCTGTCATTTTCCTACAGTGCTGAACAAGACTTTTATCAGAAAAGACAACAATAATAGAATAATAACAATAATTTTGAGTTTCACTGATGTCCCTTTGCCATTTTAAATTGTATTTCACATGAGTTAAGTCGAGGTGTCAAATCTACGCTAAACACCAGCGTCAAGCGTCACTTTGTCCTCCACATTAGGGTGCCTACACACTGACTAGAGTTTATGCTGCGAATGCAATGATTTCAAAGGGGATGGTATGTCGGAAGGACGAAGAGGCAAATTATGAGATTAAGAAATTTCAGCAATTTTAAAACATTTAATGTAGTTTGTACTCTCAAAGACATCATTTGTGATGCAAAACGTGTGAAAAATACTTTGGTGTGAAGTTGGAGCCGAGGTTGTGCTGACACGTCACTTCATAGACTTCAATGTATTCGGCGACTCTTACACAAGTCATGTGACATCCCCTCAACGTGTAGAAACATCAGTCACTTTTACACATGAATAGCTCTTCTGCCCTTTTTTCTCCATGATGAACAATGTAGACTCGCATGCTGATGCTGAAGTAAACGAACAACATGCTTCTCTCATTCAGTCGGTCGGTCGGTGGAAATACCAGGCCATTCAGATTGTTTATAAATGAGAAGTTTCACGAATGCCATTTCTTACTTTGCATGTGCCGCTGAAGCAAAGCATGCGATTGGTCGTAGCTGTAACCAATCAAGAGATCTGCCTTGTTTGGACCACGATTGCCAAACTCACGATTGGCTGCTGCTGTAATCAATCATAAGGATGTAAGCGCTCTTAACCGCTGATGTTGTTTCACAATGCGCAGCCGCCAGCAGTGAAAAAAAACTATACAAATTAGTTTATTTGACTCCTATTCCGAGTGAGATCATTCCTTGTAACGGAAACCTTTCTAGCAACACAGTCAAATGGTTATATTAATATTTTCCAGGACAAATCATAATTTTTCCAGGACATTTAGGTATTTTTCTAATTTTCCATTACTTCTCCATGAATGAAAAACTGCATTGCAAAATTCCAGGTTTTACAGGACGTGTGGGAACACTGATCATGAAAGATTCTTGAAAAAAAATTATTTTAAAAGTAAAATACAAAAATAGTTTAGAATTACTGTCATGTTTAGATGTGTTTTTGTTTGTTTTGTTTTCAAGTCTTTTATTTTGAAAAGTTTAGTTCCTGTTCATGTCATGTGTTTCCCTAGTCATGTGATGTCCTGTTTTCCCTCCATGTTCATGTGTCTTGTTTTCCCTCCATGTTCACGTGTCTTATTTTCATTGGTTTATTATTTAATTATCTTGTTCAGAGTTCTGTTTGATCATTGGTTTATTATCTTGTTTAGAGTTCTGTTTGTTCATTGGTTTATTACCTTGTTTAGAGTTCTGTTTGTTCATTGGTTTATTACCTTGTTTAGAGTTCTGTTTGTTCATTGGTTTATTACCTTGTTTAGAGTTCTGTTTGTTCATTGGTTTATTACCTTGTTTAGAGTTCTGTTTGTTTATTGGTTTATGTTCCCCTATGTCATGTATTTAAGCCCTCATGTTTGCCATTGTCCATTGTGGAGTATTGTTGGTGTAATGTTGTTTCATAGTCAAGCAATGTCAAGTCAAGTGCAGTCAAATTCATTTTTATGTTTTGTTCACATTTAAAGTTAGGGTTTTTGGATATCACTTTTGTAAATAAACTGCACTTGGGTTCATCTTCACATCTTCGTCATCGTCTTCATCATTGTCCTTGCCAGCAATGTTACAATTACAACATAAAAACACAGTTTAACTCTTCGCTGAAATCTACCTTCATTATATAGTTGACCCTGGCCTGAGTGTTTTTTTTTCTTCTTCTTTTGTTTGTTTAAACATCAGTTATTACAAAAATTAGATGCACATTGCATAAAAATAATGGCCTGATCCCTGCTTTCCATTTAATTTCATTGTGCTCCATCCAGCTGTGTTTTAAGTTTAGAATGCGTCCTATGTGGACAGCCCCTAAAGGTGGGTGCACACTGTACAATTTTGGACATAATTCTGCCATCTGAGACAAATTTCAGGAATACTAAAGGATTTAACTCGTCGCAGGGTAAAATTTGTAATCTTACAAGGTTCAGTGTGACATCTGAACGGCCGATTCATAAACGGCCGATTAATTGCCTTTGCGATTATCTTCAGCCTCTGACGAAGTTTAAAATTTGAAATTTAGCATCGCAGCAATATAGTGTGACTGCTATTACGATGGCCAGATGAGATATTCCGCTCGTCTCTTACACCCGAAAGAAACCTGCTCCACATTTGCACCATAGCAACATTTGTGCCTAGTTATCACTCTACTCAAGCACTTTCAATGTTTTTTTCTTCTTTTCATTTAATATAAAATGCTTTAATAAATTAATAAGCAGAAAATACTTGCATAAGTAATAACTAAAGTTATTAAAGTGAATTAGAGAAAAGTGTAACAAGTAAGCAATATGAAAGCATTATTCTCTGAATTAAATAAATACAGAGCTTAGGCTACGAGATGAAAATAAATAAACGATTGCATTTTCTTGTTTTTCTTTCTATTTATCATGCATTTTCTTTTTCTTTTTTTATTATTTATTATTTTTATTTTTAATATTTTTACAATAAAAGAGCTTTTTTTAGAAACTTCTTTAGTTAAAATTCACACCACTCCATTTTTATTTATAAATAAATAAAATAAAACAGAAGATTGGACACTTTATACTGGTAAGTATTTATGGGACGTTTTATTGCAATTCAGCAAATACAGTTGATACAATTATAGAAATCTGTCATGTTTGTGCATCATCCATAGGGAATTTGCAAGCATGATATATTATCAGCCTTTTTATATTTTGACTGGCCTATAGGTTACTAATTTAAAAGAGGAGAAAGACGTTCTATAACCCACCTTTTTTGTTTTCTCCAATGTGAACGGTGAAGTTTGTAATCTTTCAGGCCAAAAGTCTTTTTATTTCCACAATGAATATTTGCTGTAGGCTACCTCCTGCACTCACATTCATTCTCAACATCTGTCATTTTCTGTATTTGTGATCAGGCTGTCTTATTATAGGCCTATTTGACTAAATCCATTTATTTTTAATGTTAGCCTATGCTTGTGACGGAGTGGTATTGGAGCAATGGAAATGTCGATGTCCTGACTTTCAGAGAGAAAAAAAAGCTCCTCTGTGTTGGGTACATTTCACCATTTCTCTTCTATTCCACAACACTTCCATAACATGAGTCATGTTCACTGATCGGACAATTGAGACCACAGTCGGCTACGGTGTATATCATGCAGTCTGCCATAATGTCGCACAGTGTGCCATGGCGATATCAATGTGTTCAAATCGTACAGTCTGACAAGCAACAATCGTAAAGGACTATTATAAGCCGTACAGTGTGCACTCGCCTTAAGAAAGTTGTCAGATCACATTCAGGTGATCCTAAAAACAGCCTAATTGTTCAGGACTTTCTTAGAAAGGACTATTGGACCGGTCATCCTGCAACCCATGACTAGCTGATTTTGAAAAGATGTAGTTCCGGCACATTCAAAATGTTATTTATAGTCTATAAATGTAGACAGTATAACATTGATGATGAGAGTTCAGAGTAGAAGTCTAGATTGCTGTGGTTTCACAGATGAACATTGTGGATAAATGACACTGGGAGCATTATAATAAATAACATGGGGGATTATTTCCTGTGAGACTCACACAGAGTGCTCAAAACATTCTGGGGAGCTTCATTTGGCATCAGAAACAGTCAGTTACCCTCGCAGTAGGCTGCAGCAAAGCTCTCATAATGTTCCTGCTTCCCACCGCTTCTATAAAGTGCCAATTTGGCAAATGGTGCCGATGTTTCACTTTTATTGTTATCACTAACAGTATTTTATTAATTTGCCTGACTATCTGTCTAGGAAACCAAATGACATTTAGAAAATAAAATCTTAAATGCTCTCAGAAATGGCCAGATCATAGCAGCAGTCATAGCAGAACAACTCTTGTGTTCATATTTGAGTTTGGCATTTACAGACTTGCCATACAATATGGGCTTCAACATGTCACACTTACACACAGCTCCAAATGCTTTCACAGTAAACAGTTTTTCTCAACATGGCTACTTTGAGTGAAACATGAAAACTGTTTGTGAGTCTTGCTAAATTGTGCAAACTGATGTGGAACAAACATGACTGTCAAAAACAGCAGAAAAAACAGTGCCTATTCACACACAATCCAGCACACATTTATGTGGTGGCAAAGTGGCTGCAATGTTTATTTTTACACATTCACAATGCCCAAGATACAAAAGAACTCAAAACATTGGGAAATATATGGCCTCTTATTTTAAGAGAGAAATTCTCTTAAAATAAATGTCCTCTACAGAGGATATATGTGAATTGCAGTCTCTGCATGTATATTTGAACACTTTTGAAAAATATATTACATTGGTAAATTTCACACAAAACCAGATAGAAAGTTAACATTTAAATAACTAGGTTATGCTGCACTCCATTAAAGTCAGATGTGGGATGTTCCTATTTGATATTTTTGATCTCCAACCATAAAGCCATTCCATTGCCAGATACTTGGAAGATGACGTAAAAGGAAACAAAACTGATCCCGAAAAATAAAATAAATAATAAATATATATATATATTATGGTATTGTTCAGCTTGATCTGCACCAATTAGAACTGTTCCAATTTTTATAATTCGCAAATTTAGTACCAGTAAAAAGATCAAATGATCACACAGCCATGTGTCATATATTTTGAAAGGTCTTGATTAGTAGAAAACAATGGGCAAATTTGTTTCACTCAGAGACCAAACTACAGTGAGTATTAGTGAGTGAAATGCTGATGTATGCAGTGTTGAAGTAAAGACCACCTAAACCAAGACCAAGTCAAGAACAAGACCAGAGTGTATAGAGACCAAAACAAGACCAAGTCGACACCAAGACAGGGCGAGATCGAGTCAAGACCAGACCAGTGCAAGTCCCATACTGCATGACACACTTACGATAAAATGTGGAACATGCAAACCATAGGCACTCCTCAAATTGTGTGTGTGTGTGTGTGTGTGTGTGTGTGTGTGTGTATCAGTGTACCATGATAAATGTCTTGATAAAATAATCAAAAGGCAATGCAGAGGTGAATTTTCCTTTTTCTAGGAGCAAACAAATACAAACAAACACTAAGAAGCTGAAATCAACTTAACCCTCCTGTTATCTTTGGGGTCAATTTCAAATCAAATCAAATCAAATCACTTTATTGTCACACTACTGTGTACACGAGTGCAACAGTAGGTGAAATTCTTGTGTGCAGTTCCGAGCAACATAGCAGTAATGACAGTGACGAGACATAAACCGCTTTACAATAAACAACATATTTAACACAAAACAATTTACATAACAAACTTACACAACAATTTACATAACAAATGTACACATACCTACACAACAATTTACATAACAAATGTACACAATACACACAATGTAGAATACACATACACTAGATAAGGGTATAAATAAATATATATATATATATATATATATATATATATATATATATATATATATATATATATATATATATATACACACTAACTGAATTGGGAGCGAGAATATATTGACAGAATGAGGATTAATAAAGTGCAGTGCTGATTGTTGATTGTGAGGGATCAAGTGTTCAAAAGTCTTATTGCTTGTGGGAAGAAGCTGTCATGTAGTCGGGTGGTGCGGGTCCTGATGCTGCGATACCGCCTGCCTGATGGAAGCAGTGAGAGCAGCCCATGACTCGGGTGGCTGGAGTCTTTGATAATCCTCCGAGCTTTATTCACACACCGTCTGTTATATATATCCTGGAGGGAGGGAAGCTCACCTCCGATGATGTTTCTGGCCGTTCGCACCACCCTTTGCAGGTCTTTGCGGTTGTGGGCGGTGCTATTGCCGTACCAGGCGGTGATGCAGCCAGTCAGGATGCTCTCTACAGTACTGGTGTAGAACCGTGTGAGGATGTGTTGGTTCATTCCAAACTTCCTCAGCCGTCTCAGGAAGAAGAGGCGCTGGTGAGCCTTCTTCACAACGGCCTCAGTGTGGACGGACCATGTGAGTTCCTCAGTAATGTGGACACCGAGGAACTTGAAACTGCTGACTCTCTCCACCGGTGCTCCATTAATGGTGATGGGGCTGTGTTCTCTGTCTTTCTTCCTGAAGTCCACCACAAGCTCCTTGGTTTTACTGACGTTGAGGGAGAGGTTGTGCTCCTGACACCAGCGTGTCAGAGTGTGCACCTCCTCTCTGTAGGCTGTTTCATCATTGTCAGTGATCAGACCTACAACCGTCGTATCGTCAGCAAACTTAATGATGGCATTGGAGCTATGTGTCGCCACACAGTCATGTGTGTAAAGGGAATACAAGAGTGGGCTGAGAACACAGCCCTGCGGGGCTCCAGTGTTGAGGGTCAGTGATGAGGAGATGTTGCTGCCCATTCTGACCACCTGACGTCTGCCTGACAGGAAATCTAGGATCCAGCTGCACAGCGAGCTGTTTAAGTCCAGAGCCCGGAGTTTCACATCAAGCTTGGAGGGCACTATGGTGTTGAATGCTGAGCCGTAGTCTACAAACAGCATTCTCACATATGTGTTCCTTTTTTCCAGGTGGGATAGAGCAGTGTGTATTGTAGATGCAATGGCATCATCAGTGGAGCGGTTGTTACGGTAGGCAAACTGCAATGGGTCCAAAGAGGTGGGCAGAACATGCAGATGTGATCTCTGATTAACCTCTCAAAGCATTTGCTGATGATGGGGGTGAGGGCAACAGGACGCCAGTCATTTAAGCAAGTGATTTTGGCTTGCTTCGGTACAGGCACAATGGTTGATGTTTTGAAGCATGTGGGGACTACAGACAGGGAGAGGGACAGGTTGAAAATGTCCGTATAAACACCAGCCAGTTGGTTCGCACATACTCTGATGACGCGGCCCGGAATGCCGTCTGGGCCCGCGGCTTTACGAATGTTCACCCGTCGAAAGGATCGGGTTACATCCGCAACAGAGACGGAGAGTGAACCATCATCTGTAGTATCGGCCGCGAGTGCTCTCTCCGCGAGGGCGGTGTTGTTGTTATCCTCGAAACGAGCATAAAAAGTATTAAGCTCGTCCGGGAGAGAGGCAACGGTGTTCATGGCGGAGTTTTTATTCTGTTTATAGTCCGTGATGATGTTAATTCCCTGCCACATACTTCTGGAGTCAGTGGTGTTGAACTGACCTTCAATTTTGTGCCTGTACTGGCGTTTGGCTGCACTGATGGATTTACGGAGGGCATAACTGGCTTGTTTACGCTCCTCCGCGTTCCCGGAATTAAAAGCGGTGGTCCGCGCAGTAAGTGCCGAACATCGCCGTTAACCCAGGGTTTCTGGTTGGGGTAGATCCGTATGTTTTTCGTCGGAACAACGTCCTCTATGCACTTCCTGATGAAACACGTTACGCTATCAGCGTAAACCTCGATGTCGTCATCGGAGGCAGACCGGAACATCTCCCAGTCCGCGTGATCAAAACAGTCCTGTAGCGCAGAGTCTGATTGGTCCGACCAGCACTGGATCATTCTGAGGGCGGGTGCTTCCCGTTTCAGTTTCTGCCTGTAAGCGGGCAGAAGCAGAACGGAAGAGTGGTCGGATTTGCCAAATGGTGGGCGGGGGAGGGATTTGTAGCCATCCCGGAAAGGAGAATAGCAATGATCCAAAACCCGGTCCCCTCGTGTTTTAAAGCTGATGTGTTGGTGGTATTTTGGTGCTATTGTTTTGAAGTTGGCTTTGTTGAAGTCCCCGGCAACAATGAATGCGGCCTCAGGGTGCGCGGTTTCCTGCTCACTTATACTCCCATACAGTTCCCTAAGTGCCCGGTCTGTGTCGGCTTGTGGGGGGATGTACACAGCAGTGATAATGACCGCTGTGAATTCCCTCGGTAGCCAGAATGGTCGACACAGAAGCATGAGAAATTCCAGATCAGGAGAGCAGAAAGACCTGATAAAATGTACGTTCCTCTGATCACACCATGATTTGTTGATCATAAAACATACACCTCCACCTCTGCTTTTACCTGAGAGGTCTTTCGCTCTGTCCGCTCGGTGCACGGAGAAACCCGTGGGTTCGATGGCCGAGTCTGGAATCTCCGCGGACATCCAGGTTTCCGTAAGACAGATAACACAGCATTCTCTCGTCTCTCGTTGGAAAGAGATCTGCGCTCTCAGCTCGCAGAGCTTGTTGTCCAGAGACTGAACATTTGCCAGTAGTACACTGGGTAGCGGGGGGCGATTTGCGCGACGTCTTAATCTGATGAGAACGCCGGCTCTTTTTCCTCTTTTCCTTCTGCGTTTCCGCGGCCGGGCAGCCCAAACAAAGGGCTCCGCTGGCGTGTTTGTAAACCGCGGGTCGGCATTGAGGAATGTGAAGTCCGGTTTTCGGTGTGTGATTGCCGAACCAATGTCCAAAAGCGTTTGTCTGTCGTACACAATAAGGCAGACAACATCCAAGACAAAAAAACACAGAACTGTAAACAAAACAAACAATAAACTGCAGTGTTTTGACGGAGCTCGCGACGCAGCAGCCATACTCGGCGCCATCTTGAGATTCACTTTGAATCTTGAGATTCAATTTGACCCCATTCAATGTTTAACTTTTGTAAATACATGATTTTTTATTTTTTGTTTTGTTTCAGATTTAATGACTTTTCCTAATTTAATGGGGACAACTCTGTAAACATAAAATTAACCTGCTGATATTTTTTCAATGTCCTGTACACATTTTGTAGGATCGGTGTTCCTTGGGGTCAGTTTGACCCCAGGCTCTTTTAGCTGTATAAAACAGAAGAAATATTAAAATTTCACACACATTTGTTTTGGTTGTTTTATTGAGGTCACTATAACATGTTATCATTTTATAATGTTCATTATAATTTTACATATTCAATATTATATTCAAAAAACTTCCCTCTGTTTTAGGGCTCTAACCTAACATAACCGTATCTGTAGTATTGCGAGAACCACTAGTAGTTCACATGACATGGGACATAATTTTCATGAGAACTTTGATGTTTCCCGTGCCATGGGGGAGGGCCTTCTAAACCATTTCTCTTTGTGCTCTGTGTGCTCTCTATGTTCTCCATCTCTCTCATTTGAAAATGACATCTAAGCAAAGATTTTCTGTCAATGAGATTTTGTCACAGTTTTTGACAATGAAAGTGACATAGAGAAGAATGTGTCTGAGACCCCAAACATAACTCGTGTTACTATCCTTGATAAAATAAATAGTTTTTCTTTCCAAATGTTATAGATTACAAAAATCTATACTTAGAAATATTATAAAACAAATAAAACACCAAATATATATATACTTTTCCAATTTGAGGTCAATCAGTAAGATTTTATGGTGATTTGTAAATTTGTCCATAGTTGTGCAATGGGTATTCTGGATGTATAAGGGGTGGGGAGGGGGGTGGTGGGTGGATGTCAACTTAAAAGGTTATTTAAGTAGTCAACAAAGACATAAATTACCTGAGACACAAACCTTTGTAAAAAAAAAATCTTATTCTGGAGGTTTAAATTACTGGGGTCAAATTGACCCCAGTTTGTACAAAATGTTAACGGATTTGAGGGTAACAGGAGGGTTAACCATCTTTATTGAACACTACTTTTCCAATTTTTTCCATCCATGGTAAAAATACATGGATGACTCTTCCCCTAGAAACCATCATTAAGTACAGAATATATCCAACAATTATTCAATATTTAAGTCTTCACTTTTCTCTGTCTTAAACAATATAGTAACTTTCCGAGTTGAATGGAATGCAGCAAGAGGCAGATTGCTAACGGTAGCTAGCTAACTTTACTAGCATCACTTACACTTAGCTTACCTTTCTTTATGCTTACTTTCTAAATGCCAATAAATGTTTGACGTAGTCTCAGCCATCTCGGTAAGCATTGCATAGCAGAATTTACATACTGCTGTGGGTTTTCTTTTGGGTGTTTTTTGCAGATGATCTCTTTGTGTTTTAGGTCAGAGTTTCCACGGCACACTTTTTACAATTAAAAAATCACATGGCACACCACTATCCCACATACCCATCATCAATAGTTTTCCTTTTCAATAACTTGTTCATGTTTTCGGTCTGTCTTAGTAATGTGAACTCGTAATGTTTGAAATTCAGACATGCGAAAAACACAAGTAACATAGGTACGCTGCATAATGAGGTCACAGGTGCCAAGAGCGCTAATTGGATAAGGAAATACCAACAAATTTGTGTTTTTTCCAATTCGATTTGTTCATGCAAATTAATCCTTGCAATGGCATAGCAAATACATTTTTTCTGTATATATTTATTTACTATATTTTCTAGAAATTAAGTTGCACCTGACTATAAGTCGCACCAGGTCAAAATCACGTTGATGTCCACATTTTTCACTGGCAGCGAAATAACACATTATGCTTGGCGTGTTCTTCCATTGCGGATGCTCCAGACTTCCGCTTCACAGCTTATTCCCATTAACAAGCACTGAAATATCACTAACAACAGTCAAAAACGAGTGAACAGTGTGTTTTCTTAACGTAAATCCCTTTCTCACTAAATGTTGCGTGTGGATATTCGGTTTCAATGGCAATCCCTGAATAGATAAGTACACAATCAAACACATTTACATGGTAAAGTTAATGGGCTCTAGAGCTCTCTGCACGCACCCATGTGTGTGTGTGTGTGTGTGTGTGTGTGTGTGTGTTAATGAGAGAGACAGAGAAAGAGATACAGACATACAACACGCAGACAGAGAATTCTGATGCGCTAGATTTAATTATGTTTTTTGTTGAGCAGTTCAGTATGAAAACAGCCAAATCGCAGACATTTAGTGATTCTAGAAATCCCTAATGTTGCTTTTTAAGGTTCAAAAAAAGAGGAAACATCCATGGAAAGAGGATGTATGGTCATAATAAAATCTTCAGATTTGAGGCATTGTTTCTGCATTAACAATTGCCGCCTTCTCACGCACTCTGCAGAGAACAGCTTGGTTTCTCCCTCATTCACATACACTCACAGCGCGACATGAGATATGAACCTTGCAAAGATGATTAATAAAACAAGGGCTTGGATTAAATGTTTTTCATCTTTATTATCTTCCCAAATTTTTGGTCTGTATTTGGAATTATCTGTCAATGTTTTTTTTTTTTTGTTTTTGTTTTTTAAAGGCAAGTGATAGAGAATTAGTTTAATGCAACCTCTGATTATTATGTCTGGATCAACTCGAAAAGTTTCAGCATTGGCATCTTTTGAGGGGCTTATCGTTGTGACATTCATTTTCCAGTCGTTTTTAAGCCACCTGTACCCTACAACAGTGCATAATTATCCAGACCCTTAGCTGCACGCCATCACCAGTAACGTTAGTCTAGCTGATAACAACAACTAAGCGGAAGTGTGGAGCATCCGAGAGGAAGTCTCTCGCTGCAATGGAGAAGTCAGGAAAAAGGTGGATAGAGAGAAAAATCACACAAAGGTCGCACTGAGAGAGGTTGGATCTAGCAGGCACTAGGACCCGAGAGCAGCCGCCCAGGCTCCATTCACTGGTTCAGATGTCAAACACTCTGTGAAGATTACAGTACCTCAGAATCAACATCGAATCACGGTGTTCGGTACACTGACTGAATGTTTTTACTACAAGTGTGATGGTGAAGCATAATTTTTTGTGGGCATGTGAGGAGTGTTTGACAGTGGACGAGAGTTTGTTGGAACAATAATGTTGTAATGGACAAAATATTTAAACTGGTTGCATAAAATATTTTGTTATGGAAAATATATTGAATTGGCCACTTTAAACTCTTCAACTGTCTCTATGCCTTCACTAAAATACTGGGAAAAAATGGTAGGACTATTTATTTATTTTGAGGAATTTTATAATTTTCCATGTTACACCTGACAATCTTTACCAGCACACTAGTGGGCACAGTGGTTGGGAAACACTGGTTTAGGTAGCAAAATTGTATTACAGAAAATGTGGCTGATATCTCTCAGACAGCCACAGTTTCTTCTCCTGTCTCCCGCATACACATTCTTGGAGTGCGTGTGAAGGGGGCGGGGATGGGTGACAGCCGTTAACAGTTACAAAAATTTCTAATTTCAGATGAGTCAAGTTATTGCTTGCATTTGAAGCAAGAAGTTTTACATTCAATCACAGTAATGATGTTAACAAAACAATGCACAGGCAATTTAGTGATATCCTAACAGTTGTGGTCTTGACTGTTCTTGAAATAAAGTCCCGAGTCCTCGTCTGAGACCGAAACAAGACCAAGACCGAGATGAGACCAAGACCTTCAAAAAGTGGTCTTGAGTCTTAAGTCCGATCTCGAGTACTACAACACTGCATATTTGATAAACAGAGAAAACAGAATCATCATCACTGTATATTTTATATATACTATTTTACATATATACTATTCTATTTTTATTGTGTATGTGTGTTCTATATTGTGTGTATTGTATACTGTACATTGTATATTATTATTTGTATATTGTGTTGTGTGTAATTATGTGTATATTAGATATGTAATTTATGTTGTGTAAATCTGATGTTTACTGTAATTGGTCTCATCACTGTCATGACTGCTATGTTGCTCGGAACTGCACCAAGACTTTAACCAACTGTGGCACTTGTGTATATGTTTGAGTGACAATAAAAGGGATTTTATTTTATTTTATTCATCTCTATGACTGTGCTCAGCTAATGCAGGGTTCCCAGGAATCTAGCTAAATGGAGGCTGCCATCTTTGCTCATGTGCGCTCAGTTCGATCGGGTGTCATGTGACAAATCACTTTTCAATGGGAATAGATATGGAAAAATATAAATCAATTTCACGCTTTTAAGAGCCATTCAAAAACAATCCGTCACCGGATAAAGATGTTCTATAATGTAATGAAATAATTTTGATTGAAATGATTCTTGGAAAAACAATTATTTAGTCATAAAACAAGGCTGCTTTTGAATGGCTGTCTATGGAGAAACATGCTTTTTCCCATTGGGTGGTGTTGTTGCAGCATCTACCAGCAGGGGCTAATAGGGACTTGCTAATCAGCCAATTTCTGACCCCCTAGTCTAGGGAGTGTTAGATTACATATTTGGAATATCCCTGTGTCCCACTTGATGTAAACATGCCCAGATCGCTCATACAGAGACTGCGCACAAGAGGACACTCAACGCACGTTTTATGAAGTAATTAAATAGGAAGCTAGAGTGATCTGAATTGTATCATTATGGGCTTAGTTGATGTAATTTAAATATTTAACAAAAAAACAAAACAAATATGATATGAGATGAGATTTTTGCATTCATAGTTTTCATTTAATCTGGTTTAGTGTTCAATAAAACTTGCTTGGAGATGTTTTTGGACACTTTGATAAATACAATTTCACCTTGGGTACCATGGTTCCAAATGCTATATCTATGGATTTTATTGTACTATCAAAAACATTTTTTTCCTTGTTTAGTTCACATGCTGGAGACCAAAACCAAAGTTAATTTTATGAATGTCTTAATGTATTAAAGGTATATTGTCAAACATGAATAATAGCTGAAAGGTGTATTTTTAGCTCTCATGTTTTGTGTTTTTTTCAGCAGTGTTGTATCATGAGAGTCTCTGAGCGTGATCAAAATGTATTTTCTTCAAATTGTGAAAGGTTTTCTAAAAATTGATACCATGCATTTTACCTTCTTTTCAATTTATTTATTTTTTTAGTTATAATGTCATTTAATCATGAAATCCTTAAAAACACCTTCAGGGTGTAAGCGGTTAAACAAGCTTTAATATAATGTAAAGTAAAAACGTTGACTCATATAGTATTATTATATATTATATATTAGATTATTTATTATTTAAAAATATTGAATGTTTATCACTTTGAATATCTCCCTGGGTGCCGGCATGTTTGTATGACATCACAAAATTTCTGCACAAGTTTCCAAGTTGGAATGCCAACTTTAATTGGTGTTCCATTGCACTTTTCCTAGTAATATGTTGGAAAATCTGACATTCGGAATTGAATGGAATGCAGCATAAGTACAATGAGCCAGTCAATGGTATAAAAAATAAATTAGCCTTTGTAATAAGTCAGTTTGTTAACAGAATCATTAAATAATATTTTACAGTCCCAAATTAAAAGTGTTGCATTTTAGATCATTACCAGACTAATTTTTTTCTGAGATATCTTAGCTTGATAAACCACAGCAGAATCTCTTCAGACGGACCAATCATCAAAAATAACTGAGGGAATGTTGTACTTCAGGACCGTGACACATTATCTCCAGTGGTTACCCAGACAACATAAGCAGGACCTTAATTAATGGCTCTAAACAACAATAATCCAAAATAGTTCTAAACCCTAGTGAGCTACAGAGGCAGAATTTTAAGTCTTCATTGGAACACTCCCCATGTAAAGCTGTTCCATTTGGCAAAATCATGGGCAACATCATGTATGCTTTATGGAGATGGCAATCTACAAAATGCACAGTAATGAACTTAAATTAAATCCAAGTTGGCAGACCAAGCAAGAGAAATTGTTATTATAAACATACTTGCAATTGATATAATACAGAAAATGTACTGTATGATAAAAGTAGTTCAATTCAATTAAAATGGACTATTTTACATTCGATTGTTTGTGCTATATTCTTATATGTTTTGTAGTGCAACATATCTATATCAGAAAGGTGTCATGTGCATGACAGTATGATCATTAAAGGGTTAGTTTACCCAAAAATTATTTCCTCACCATCCTCCTCATGCCAACCCAGAGGTGTATGACTTTCTTATGGTGAACAGAAAGGAAGATTTTTAGAAGAATATTTCAGCTGTTTGGTCCTCAGAATCCAAGTGAATGGTGACCACAACTCAGAAGGTCCAAAAGGTTGTGTCCTATAAGTGAAGAACAATTGTGTCACATGGAGTTGCTGCTTATATGTACAGTGCTCCAAATCAGGTTCCATCTTGGTTTGGATACTGCCTAAGAAGGCAGCTGCCTATATAGGCAGTGAGGCGGCTCACTATGTTTTAAAACCTGTTTTCACCACACAATGAAGAAATGTCAACCTTTTTGGCATGTTGTGACAATGTTGATAAAAGTTTGTCTATTCTACAACATATTCTTTATTGCTGGGAAATACATGTGATGTGTATGTGTGAGTCAGTTTGATGGGTGGATAAAGCAAGTTTATCAATATTCTTTATAAAATGCAATTGAATAAATAGTTCACAGCATGTTTCAGCAAGTTCAGTAACAGAAAAAGCAAAAATTATAGAAAGCACCCCTCCAAAATATCAGAATATCACACCACTAGAGAGTAATCAAAAGCACCAAACCAATTTATCGCACCCAGAGCTGAACTGTGCTAATTATTTTTGATGAGCAAATTAATTCTAGGTGAGGCAAGAGTCATTAAGAGAAAGAAAGAAAAAAAAAAGATTGTCTTATTTTACCTACAGCAGGGGTTTTCAAAGTCTTGAACCCTTGAATCAAACAAAAGTTACAAAACTGCGCCACCCCACCCCACCCTCTCCCACCATTTCTGGTTATTGATTTATTAGTTGTTTTATATAAATTCAGTTATGTTGTATATCATGCCACGGTCCAAATCACATTTTTTTCCCCCCATTCTGATGGTTGATGTGAAAATTAACTGAAGCTCATGACCCCTATCTGCATGATTTTATGCACTGCTGACACATGATTGGCTGAGTAGATAATCACATTGATGATAGTTGTGCCAGACGGACTGGTTTGAGTATTTCTGTAACTGCTGATCTGCTGGGATTTTCACACTAAAGTCTCTAGAATTACTCAGAATGGCGCCAGAAACATCCAGTGAGTGGGAGTTCTGTGTTCAGAAATTCATTGTTGATGAGAGAGTTCTTCAAACCGACAAAGTCTATGGTAACTCAGATAACCACTCTGTACAATTGTTGTGAGAAAAATATAATCTTATTAGCTTGAAGCTGTTTAAAGCTATTTCTAAGCTTTAGTAGTGTAGTAATAATACAAGCAATCATGGAAGTGCGGTTGAATATAAACACTGAGTGGTGCTGACTCACTTAATATCACCAAATGGCTCATATTACACAAAAAAAATATTTTGCCACCACCTGCTGGCTAAAAGATGTAATGTCACAAAATTAAATGTATATATATATACAGTATATATATATATATATATATATATATATATATATATATTATCATTATTATTATTTTATATATTATTTTTCCAATGAGATGTAACAATCAACTTGATATTGCCTGCTGCAAACAACAAAAACAACAGCTTTAATCAGTCTGAGGTGGTTGGCTGGTCAGCTGGTAAGCCCAGAAGATCAGCTGAACCAGCCTTTATTTTATTTTTTTCAACAGGGAGATTAATATGATATAGTGCATGTACTAGTATACTAGTAGAAGTACAGATCTATTATGTGTCTCTTTGAAAAGAGGCAACTGTAATGGCAAAATCATAGAGAAAGCATTGTTATAGCTGAACCTCCTTCACTGTAAAAAAAATCACGTCCATCTGAAAGGAACCACAATGTGCTTTTCTTTCTTTTTCAGTGTAATTACACATGAGGATTAGAAGACAAACTCCAGGAAATGCATTCACAATTAGAACTCTAGAGGCTGAAAAGGTATGTAATCATAGTCAATGTTTGTGATTAAGGAAAGAGGTTCAATAAATTGCATTAACATACTTTAAAAGTCAGAGAGGAGATCCCGCCAGGAGACTAAAAGAGGCTAAAGACAAATGCAAGTATTGATTTCACATCCCTGATGGAAATTTATTTGGTGAATTCAGAGAAATGTTGACCGTTTCACATGAACACAATGACTCCTAAACTAGAGAATGTCATTGCAGAGTATGAAATCTTCTTAAAGGAATGAATCACTCAAAATTTAAAGTTCTGTCATGATTTACTTATCGACATGTCATTCAGTATTTATGGAACAGCCCCTGTTCACATTCACTTTCATTATATGAAAAAGAGTTGCCGAGGTATTTTTCCAAAATTCATCTTTTGTGTTTCATGGAAGAAAGAACGTCATATGGGGTTGGAATAAACTGGACAAAAACGCCCATTGTGACTGTAACAAAGAAAAAGAAAACACAAATCGAAGGGCAGATTGCAAGAGGCTAATGCAGGAGATGAAATGAGTTAACAAAAACTGCTTCATGTTTCATGTAGAACAATAATGATCTAGCGAGAATCACCTTATAGGAAAAAGTCCTGAAAATACAACCCACATCCAATTAAGTGCCCATTAATTCGAATTCTTGCATGCTCAAACATATTTCGTCTTTGTCTATTCTTCCCTTTGATCTTCTTGACGGTAATTTTCTCAGGCAAACCAGGTGTGCTCTTTAATGAGCCATTCAGTTCACAAATGCATTCAATGCCAGGAAACCTCTGAGAAGTTGGCTGTAATTGATGGGACAGGCCATGGGAGTGCAACAAGGCTCATTTCTTAAAGATGATTAAGGGAGGTTGTCTCAGTTTGAAGACGCTGCTCGCTTTGGCTCACTGTGCCTCTCTGGACAATTGCCCCAGCTTCTTGAAGTCAAATAGGAGAGAGAAGTATGGAAGATGGAGGATAGAGTTGTGGGGTCTCAGACAGACGCCTGGCACAGCCTGAAACACAGCTGCCGGCTTTAATCGACTTTTTGGTTGGAGAAGATTTTCTCGTCCAAGTAACCACAACATCAAATCTGCTTAGAGGCCTACTGGCAGAGGCTTCCATGCTCAAAGTCCAACACTACATTTTAATCTGCATGCTGATGGATTGGCACAGATATGTCTATAGTAAGGTACTGGAACTTCTGCTGTCCTATTGTTGGGTGTCAAAACCTAATTGCATATGGCACTTTTCTCAAACAAATTGCACCAGCCACAAAAAATATGGTCTCGTCTCTAAATTCCAGAGAATACTTTTAGGTGAGGAACCTTTACTTATTGATTCAGATAATCGTACAGACGCAGTGGTGCATGACATGCCTTTATGACCTGGTGAATTCTGATGCAGTTTAATTCAGTTTTACTGTATTCATGGAGTCAGAGGAGATTGATTTCCATTTGGCAGCAACAGTTTGCAATGGTTTGGAAAAAAAAAAAATGGGCAGGGATGGAAAGAGTACTGAAAAATAATACTCAAGTAAAAGTACAGTTCCCTGTCTGTCGCTCACTTCGACGTTGTGTCAAAGAAGCAACACTAGGGGTCTCTCTTGAGCGCCGAATATGCCTCTGATCTATGAAAAAAAGGCCAGAAGATTGACAGACAGTATTTGCATACCCCTATAAAATACGGGTATAAAAGCGGGGAAATACATTGAGTTCATTCAGAAATTTTCTTCGGAGCCGATGGTCATGTATGCAATCAGCTGCGAGTCACACACCTGTTCCTGTTCCTCTGACGCTTCTCTGCTGTTGGATCTACGGCGCACTTCAGTGGTTTTCTCCTTCTCTGTACGGCAGTGCAGTTTGCCCCTGGGTGCTTTGACAGCGCAGAAAACTCAAAAGAGTTATTAAAAGAGTGATTTACTTGTAAAAGAGTATTTTCCTCTAAAAGAGCAATACATAGCGGCGTTGAATGTCCTTTTCAGGACGCGTCTTTTTAAAGATGCCTTTCCGCCCCTGTGTAGTTCCTGGATGCGGTAGAGTGCTCTCCGCTTCAGACGGCCACAGGCGTCGTCTCGTGTGTCTGGGCAGCGATCACACCGAGGTGGTGTTTGTGGATGGTTCATGTTCTCACTACGAGAGCATGTCCATGGCAACATTGCGGTTCCGGCTCGCTTTCAATAGAAAGCACGCCACTCCAGCCACTCCGCATTGCTCCTTCTTCCCACGGGATTGAGAACGATGCGGCTGGTGACGGAGGCGATCTGGGGACAGCAGCAAGTGCAGCTCCGCCGGGTATGCCCCCTCGGATCACCCGCCCCCCAGCACGCTCGTTGACTCCCGACCGTGCTCAAGGCAACAGCGGCTCCTGCCTATCCTCTGGAGCTCGAGGTGGATGAGCTCGCCACTGCATCGGAGAGCACGGCGACTGACGCGGATGACTCCCCTGGGCTGCCACCTTCGGGTCAGCGTGTCCGGGCTGAGGCTGACGTGCAGATGTCTAACATGCTTGCCCGGGCCGCCGCCAGCGTGGGGCTGGACTGGAACCCTCTGTCCTCCCACAGCCATCGCGGTTTGATGACTGGTTCCTGGGGTCTGCTTTGCCGTTCACAGCCGCGCCCCCCCCCCCCCCCCCGGTCCCGTTTTTCCTGGAAGTGCATGATGAGCTGACATCTTCATGGAGGGCACCACTCTCGTCACCAAGCCACCCGCTCTTGCTACCCTCACCGCTGTTGCGCTCCACCTGTGCCCCGGGTACCCTACCATCTGGCGGGGTCGTCCTGTACTCCCCTCCAAGGCTGGTAGGACTGCTCACTGCTAAAGCCTACAGTGCCACCGCAAACCTGCCGCCATGGGCCATGCCCCGTCTGCTCTCCGAGGGCGTCCTCCTGCGGTGAAGAAACGCCCTGATCCGCCTTAACCCGGGCCCAGCTCTCAGCCTGTGCGTTGAGCACCCCACAGGAAGCAGACGCACCCCGTCTCATGGACGCCCTCGAGGACCCGTAAGGCTCCCAGGCACTCCTGAGATGATCGACCCAGGGACCAAGACGTTAGATCCGGAGCTGGTAAGCAGACCACTCCGTCCCCCGGTGGAGGGCCAGGAGGAGAATCTTTTGTTTAATTTATTTCATTTTCCACCCTAGACTGGGATGCAGTACCTACATTCTCAGTAAAAGAGCTATTACCTTTGTCTCTGGGTCACCTGTCCCGCAACTGCCGCCAGATCTCAACAGTCCCGACATGCTGGATGTGGACCCCCCGCCTTCAGCCCTATGACTGTTCCCCGGCCAGCCGGTTCTGACGAGTCTAGAGGATGCCTCCACCGGTCCTCCTCCTCAGTCACTAACCCCCTGCCGGGTGTGCGGAGCAAGGTAAGTGCTTAGAGTATTTTCTTAGCACCAGAGCCTCGGGACGCGTCCTCGACTCCCAACGCCATACTACCTGCTCCGCCCCGCTGCTCCGCCCCACCAGGTACGTCAAAAATAATCTCCCCCTTGGTGCTCCTAGCACGGTGCTTGGATGCGTGGCTTTCACTTCCCGCTCACTCCCGAGAGTTACTATGTGCACACAGAGACCAGGTGCTCAGGCACCTCAGCTGTTTGGGGCTTCAGGTCAACTGGGATAAGAGCAAGCTCACCCCGGTTCAGCGCATCTCTTTTCTCGGCATGGAGTTAGACTCAGTCTCAATGTCAGCACGTTTCACCAACGAGCATGCGCAGTCGGTGCTGGAATGCCTCGCCGCCTTCAGGCCGGGCTTTTCCACAACTTTTCCAGAGGCTCCTGGGGCATATGGTGTCCTCCGCGGCATTCACGCCGCTGGGGTTGATGCATATGAGACCACTTCAGCACTGGCTTCAGACTCGAGTCCCGAGACTAGCATGGAGCACTGTGTGATGGTCACCCTTGCCTGCCGCCAAACATTCAAACCCTGGACAGACCTCTGCTTTCTGCGGGCAGGAATACCCTTGCAGCAGGTGTACCAACGTGTCCTGGTCACGACCGACGCCTCCAGATTGGGTTGGGGCACCGTATACAACAGGCACCTAGCCACATGCCGTTGGAAAGGGGCCCCGCTGCGCTGGCACATCAATTGCCTAGAGTTTCTGACTGTTTTCTTTGCCCTGCAGAAGTTTATCCCGTTAGTTCGAGACAAACATGTCCTAATCAGGTCAGACAGCACCACCGTGGTAGAGTACATAAATCGCCAAGGTGGCGTACGCTCCCGCCACATGTCACGACTCGCCCATCGTCATCTCCTTTGGAGCCAGCAGCGACTCAAGTCACACCAGTCAAAAACAAATTGGAAGATGTTGTGGGACTAACAACGAAGACACCAAGGGAGTTCTGTACACATGTAGTCCATGCAGTGGAACAACACAGAAAGAATGAGGAAAGATGAAGCAGTAGGAGAGAGACATACATAAAAAGCTGAAACAGTTACAACTGGAAGAACTGACAGGAAAAAAAAAAGAAACTTCAAGCAGCAGTAAAAGAAAATGAAGAAACGACCACTGTAATGGCACCAGCGAATGCATCCTCACCACTGATCCCAGGCAGTGCACAGACACAAATGGTCCCAAATGCGCCACCACCCGCACCCATGTATCATCCTATACCTGTGACTCAAGTGGCTCCGATGGTGTCTGCACCAAATGTTCAGAACATAATGCCAAACCAAGGACAGACAGTACAGCCACCTATACCAACCATAGTGTTTAACTTCCCAGAACAGATAACTTCCAGAGGCTGGAATTGGCAGTTTCAAGGAGGAAGAGAAAGAGGAAGACAGAATAATGGTAACAAAAACATCTGCTGGGGATGTAACCAAATGGGACATGTTAAAAGAGAATGCTATGAATCCTTGCCTCAGGCACCACAGACGAATGTCAATGACTGGCAGCAAGGCCCTCAACAGCAAGTCCAAGTTCCGCTCAACCCATGGTGTGGACCACCACAGGGCTACTAGGGATGCCCAGAGAATCCTACGGGGAGGGGTCAGCTTCCAATGATATCAACTGATGCTGATCAAGAAACTATACTGCAGGTTAAAATAGAGGGCAAAACAACACCGGTTATGTTAGACACTGGAGCTACATTCACGTGTATAAGTCCAAATTATGCCTCTCACCTCCCCCAGTCTGGTAAATATGTAAAGACAGTAGGATTCTCGGTTCAAACGCAGTTAATTCCAATGACAGCTCCAGTGAATATAGAAGTAAAAGACAAAACAGTAAAAATCGCAATCTTAATATCAGAAAACACACAAGTGAATTTATTGGGTAGAGACGCTATATGCAAAATTAACTTACAAATATGGTGCACTCCAGAAGGAATATACATAGATGACAGAGGAGTAAAACAAATGCCAGTAATGCAGCCATCAGAATCTCAAGGTTCACAAGCAAATGTGTATTGGTTAGGATAACTAGGGGAGGAAATAGCAGACACAGTAGACGAATGGGGAAAATACATCAAAGCACAGCTAGGGGAACCAAATGTGCCAGGCGTAGAATATCATTGCACACTTATATATGATGCAACAAGAGATCCAGACCTGGAGAAGGAATGGCTGAGCAAAATAAAGCAACAGAAAATCTCACTAGTATCAAAATATATAGTTGTGGGACAATAGGGGGCTGCACTTAAAGTAGAGAACAATGACTTCATGGACAAGTGGTTTCAAGTGCCAGACTCCGTCCTGCATGTGACCTTATATGTAAGCAAGGAAGAGAGCAGAAAGACTTGTGACAAATGATGAAAAGAGCAGAAAAATTAAAATGGAGAGAGACAGAAAATCCTTAATTTTAGAATCGCCAGACAAAACATACCTAAAGATTTTGTGTACTACAGAAATGACAGGTACACCCAAAATAGTAGTTATTACTGCTGCAGAAAAATTGGATTAAAAAAATGGTGGAACTAATGACAGAAATGGAAAAACAAGTGCCAGCTAAACTATGGTCACTTCATGACACAGATGTAGGGTTAGTAGAGTCTGCAAACCCAATTAAAAGATAAAATCAGGAATCAAAAACACTATTGAAGGACTACTCAAGGCAGGGGTACTAGTTGAAACATCAAGCTGTTGTAATACACCTATACTACTAGTAGCAAAGGCAGACAAAACAAAATGGCGATTAGTGCATGACTTAAGAGCCTGCAGAGGTACCCAATCTGCATTCGCTGCTGATTAATGTTCCCCCTGCTCCCAATTATTTCACTGAAATTGACTTGTGTTCTGCCTTTTTCAGTATTCCTCTAGCAGAAGAGAGCAGACAGCTTTTTTCATTCACCTATCAAGGTAAACAGTACACATACACATTACTGACAAAGGGGTTCAAGCATTCGCTGCATGTGTTCAATCAGGTACTGAAAGCAGACCTAGAGGATCTCAGAATTAATAGTAAATTGATACAGTATGTTGATGACTTACTGATTTGCTCACCATCAATGGAGCAGTGTCATAGGGATACAATTAGGGTACTCACTAAACTGGCTGAGGGAGGTCATAAAGTATCTAAAGACAAACCACAATACTGCCAACCGCAGGTGGAGTACTTGGGTCGAATTATTGCGCATCAAACAAAGGCAATATCACCTAGCCAATTGGAAGGCATAAGTAAAGCACCACAACCACAGACGGTGGGACAAATGATGACCTTTCTGGGAATGACGGGATTTAGCTCAGATTGGATAGAAGATTATGCTATCAAAACAAACCCCTTGCAATCATTAATGAAACAGCCAGGGCAGCAACATCTTAGAAGCAAGCTGACTTGGGATGCGGACGCATTAGTAGCCTTTGAGTCATTAAAGAAAGAACTACAAACAGCACCTGTACTAGCCACCCCAGATTATACTAAACAATTCCATCTATATGTAGCGGATAGGAAGAGTGGTTATGCGTCTGCAGTTCTGATGCAGGAACTTTGTAGTGGAAGATGAAAACAGCCCATAGCATACTACAGTACAAAATAGTGTAGCACAAGGATATCTGCCATGCTATCAAGGATTAGCAGCAGTCTATTATGCTTATGAAAAAGCCTCCACAGTAACTATGGGATACCCAGTGGTGATTTACACTCACACTTACACTTTGTGCTGACACAGGCAAGAAGCTTAGCATATTCAACACTGCTGACATATGCAGATGTAACTATAAAAAGATGCACCACTGTAAATCCAGCGAATTACATTCCCTTGGATGATGAAGGGACACCACTTTATTGTGTGGCAAATTCATAAGCCTTCACACGCCTAAGACCTGACCTGGAGTCAACACCAATTGTTGAGGCAGAAGTAGATTATTTCGTTGATGGATCCTGTTTCAGGGATCATTTGGGAAATCATGCTGGGTTTGCCGTGGTGAGAAAGGAAGGAGAGACCTTTGTGCCGGTTGTGGTTCAGCATTGTGGACAGCCATGCTCACACAAATGGCAGAATTGAAAGCATTGATCAAAGCCTGTTTAATAGCAAAAGATCAGAATGTCAACATATATACAGACTCTGCATATGCACACGGAGTGTCATTTGTTTGGGGCAGTTTGGAAACAAAGAGGGTTCAAAAAAAGTGATGGAACCTCGATCCAACACAATGATCAGATAATCAAACTGATTCAAACCATGATGTATACAAAAAAAGTTGATGATAATTAAATGTCAGGCTCACAAAAAAGGCAAATAATTTGTTATTAAAGGAAACAATGCTGCTGATACATATGCGCGAGAAGTCTCAGGATGTAAGGAGGCTCCAGAGCTCATACTACAGGTTCAGCCAAACTTAACGGAGGTCGCACGCATACAACGCCAAGCTGGCCAACCTGAATTAACACAAATGGCAACAGAGGGGGGCGACTAGGGATGTAAACGGAATATGGAGAACACATGAGGGGCAAATACTGGCTCCAGTAGCACTCTTCAACATGATTAGGATGTGTTTACCATCCGCAGTCTCAGGGAACGGTGGAAAGGGTGAATGGAAATCTCAAGGCAAAATTTTTTAAAATCTGTCAAGAAACCAGACTCAATTGGGTTGATGCGCTTCCGCTTTCATTGATGAAACACAGCATGCAGACAAACAGTATCACTAACTTGACCCCACATGAAATGTTGACAGGGAGACCCATGCCAGTACCCTTTCTAAGGAGGACCATATGAGGGTCCATCCTTGGAACAGTTAGAGATGGAACTAAAAGCCTACATGAGACAATTGACTGCTATACATGAAAAAAAAATCTGTTCACACAAAGAAGACAACCCAGACAAGAAGAAAACGCACCTTGCCCAATAGTTCCTGGAGACTTTGTGCATCTGAGGATATTCAGACAAAGGTGGAACGAGCCAAGACAAGAAGGGCCCTATGAAGTCCAGGCAACTCCAACAGCGGTAAAGGTAAGAGGTAGCAACACATGGTATCACTTAAATCACTGCACCAGGGTACGTAGGAGAAATCTACCATGCAATCAGCAGTCTGGAGTAGAGAAAGATCTGCAAGAACTGGATAGAGACCCCGCGGAGGGAGAAGGAGAAGTAGAAGAAGGACAAGTGAATGTAGAGGAAGAGCTCCCTGAGACAGAAAGAGAAGCTGAAGTACATGTCCCAGGGGAGCAGGAACAGAAAGAAGAAGAAAGAGAAAGACAGGAAGAAAGCGCTCATTCCGCTACACCAGATTCAGAAGCAGCTGAAAATGATGAGACAGGACAACAAGCGCAGACGATGGAAGAATTGCTGCGGGAAGCAGAAGAAAGATTGGAAACTGAAGGAAATATTGATGTGGATGATGCTATTGCTGACCTATTTGGGGCAGATACTGCCCCAACACAGGGCCTACCGAGAAACGCCACAAGGAGGACCAGAATCCCCCGGTGAACAAACCTCAGGAAGTACACAACATGATGAGCTCCCTACAATTAACACCACAGACCTTGAGTGGTTTTTCCAAGACTGAGCAAAGACAAAATACTATAGAACAGGGATTAAGAAAGAAACGATCACTCGAACCACCAGACAGGGATGATCCTGAAAGGAAACGCGGAACATCAGATAGGGACCAACCTAAAAGAAAACGCATCTGGATCCGAGGTATGGTAAAAAATTAGGTAATACCAGGAAAGCCGAGTACCCCGCCTAAAAAGCTACCTGAGAAAGTACCTCCTCAAACCATGACTAAACCAATAGATTTAGAATATGATACAGTCCATAGAGTCAGTAAAAGAGGAAGGGCTATTAGAGCATGCAAATCAAAATGACTGGTATAAATGGGCTGAATATACAAAAATGACAAGTTGCATAATGTGTTCGCCCTCTCCTTTGAAAAAATTAGTAGTAGTTAAAAATCAGTATGATTATAGGCATTGTGCTAGGTACTATGCTGAAAATTGTGGTAAGAAAGGGAAAACTGTGTTTTGCCCAGCAGAATGCCTGGCGTTTTTGGGAAATCCAGAATATGATAAATACTATGCAATGATAGGGTGGGGAAATGAATGCAAAAAACTAGACATCCGCGTAGATAATGGAAAAAGAGAAAGCCCACTAGCCTATACAATAAATTGACAGTTGGAGTATGAATGTTTTAACAAATCTAAAGGGGAAAAGATATGTGGGACACTTTAAGGGATATTGTGTAGTAACTTGGCACTTAGATGAAAACATTTATTATGAGGAAGATGTGATTAAGTTTAGTGGGCCACAATATGCAACAGTGAAAGTAGGATGGAATTTTACTACAAATATGACTCCAGGATGTCTAGGTTTACTTACAGGACATTGTCTTGCAGACTGTGAAAACCAGACTTTAGTATCTCCAGCAATAAGGATCCATGAGGAACAAACAGAAGCTGTAGCAGACTATTTTTGGTTATGTGGGGGAGATCAGTTAAAAACTACCTTACCAAAAGGCTGGAAAGGAATATGCACCAGAGTTAGGCTGATACAAGAAGTAACTATGGTGACATGGGACCCCTTTGAGCCAGACATCCAAACTGCACCAAAGCAAATTGTCCAGGATAGAAAAAGAGTAAAAAGAGCATATGCTCCAGATCCTAATGTCTATTTAGATACAATTGGACAACCAAGAGGAATACCTTAAGAATTTAAAGCTAGAAACGAGATAAAATCAGGCTTTGAGTCAATGTTTGTATGGATAACAGCTAATAAAAATGTGGAATGGATCAATTATATTTACTATAACCAGAAAAGATTTATTAACTATACAGAGGCAATGAAGGCGTTGGGAGATCAATTAGTAGCCACTAGTAAAATTGCATGGCAGAATAGAATTGGATATTAGCGAATAAGGGAGGGGTGTGTGTAATGTTTGGAGCTGATTGTTGTACATATATTCTGAATAATACAGCCCCAGAAGGCTCCTTCATGAAAGCAATGAAGAAATTACATGATTTGAGAGAAGATAAAACAAATGTAGGAATGGATCAGATGTTTGGGAAATGGTTCGTTGTATTATACCTATCCTTAGATCAATAATGACTAGGACAGTGGCTAAACAAATGGTAACTGTATCAATGAGACCATCTGGAACAAGTGTAGAGACCACAATGTATACCACTGGGCCTGGGTTAGATGAATTGGATGAGTTTTAAAAAGTTGATTGAGAAATCAAACTAAGAGTAAAAAGGGGAACTTTTATTTTTGTTGTTTTCTGAAAACTTTTCTCCTGGTTCTGGTAGTGAGGGAGATAGAATGGCTGTTGTATTTTCTTTTACCTGATAAAATAAGTAGCAAATCAAAAATAAAGGAGTTAGAGGGTGTTTTGTTTGTTATTTTAACATATTCCCCTTTCTGAATGATACTACTTACTCATAGTATAGTTATATGTGGAGTGGAGGGGGGCGGGGCCGGGCTAGAATGTCGCACGCCCGGTCCCCAATCAGCCTGATGGGGTGCGCGAGGGATAAAGGCGGCCGGTGACGATGGTTCGAGATAGAGAAAAAATTATGGGTGGCTGCCCTGTATGTGTTTATGTTCGAGTGTTTTGGTTTAACCCTCTGGGGTCGACGGACGCGATGGCGCGTCCTGCTGGATATTTTCGTCATTACAGCAGAAACAACTTAAAATACTCAATACTATTTGGTCATTTTTGGGTATACAGATAAGTGTAAGACATCATTAGAGACTATAAAGGGTCTAATTTTATTTGTGTACACTCATAATAACAATGAAACATTGTGCTTTTGTAAAATAAAGAAAATAAAAAGGGTGAGCTTTCAGCAGTCTCTGTGTTTATGAGCATATTTCAGATACGTCACAAAAACTGAAACTCCGCGATTACTTATCACACAAACATGAAACATATGTCTAAAGAAAGCTTAAAATGTCTACTTTTTAATAAACCAATTCAAATTTAAAACAAATATTCTCCTGCAATGAAATCTGTTTGAAACAAAGCGATGTTCAGTTTTTACCGGTTCATCTAATTATCTGTAATGTGATCCCACCCACCAGCAGAGCGCGCCATTCATACTTTAATGTGCTGAGACGATCAACGCAAATGTACACGCTCCTGACAGTGTTCAGAGGTTTGATATAAACAATTAATTCATTTTACTGCACGTTTGTAATGATACACAGGCAATGAAACTTCTAGATATTAAGGAAGAGTTAACTTTTTCCTCAGAAGAAGAGCAGGACTCCGATGAACGAATTTCAGACGAGTAAGTTTAGTTTTAATTAGCTGACATACTATTTTATATATACATGTACATATTTTACTAGTAGGACTGTTTCCAGACCCGTCAGCCGGGATTCAGTGTATTGACATTTGAAATATGTCCTAATAAGGAAGTTTTAGTTACATTTAAATGCTGTTTCAGCTAAAGCAGGCATTTAAATTGTATGCTGTATGATATAAATATGATATGTAATATGATGTAAAAATAATATGAATGTTTAGATTATATTTTATCTAGTGTTTATAATGCTCATTATCATCAAAAAAGCTTGTGCTTGCACATATGTGTTCAGGTTAAATGAGTACAATGCACTTTAAATATGCTCATATTAGTAAATCAGCATATTATAATGATTTCTGAAGGATCATGTGACACTAAAGTCTGCAGTAATGATGCTGAAAATTATGCTTTGATCACAAATTGCAATTTACAATATATTTAAATAGAAAACTGTTCTTTTAAATTGTAAAAAGAGTTCAGAATATCATTGTTTTTACTGTATTTTGGATCAAATAAATGCATCATTGGTGAGCAGAAGAGATTTCTTTTAATGGTAGTGTAGGTCTAAAATTAAGTAAAGTCTTTATGTAAAGAAAATATATAGTCAGATATCTTCTTTTAACTTAAATCTTGATTTGGATCATTAATTCTCCTCACATTCATTCTCTATCCCTCAGTGATAGGCCCAGGGGTGGGGTCATTGTCTCTCAGGTGTGAATCACCTAAATATTCATGATCATTCACGACTCCTTGCATATTACCTTTTCAACACTAAAATTGTTAAATTACTATATTGTTTTATATGAATGAGTGATCAGGATGGTTTTCACATCATTTTGTAGCAAAAACTCTAGGCTACAAGATCCAGTTCTCAAAAGGCTTATGGACAAACATTTAATATATGATATATGACCTTATTTCAATTACTTAAATTTTTTTTTTTCAAAAACCACGCATAAACGTTATTTTCTCCAAAATACAAACATGTACACACATGTTGCTCACATATTATTGTAGCCCTGTTTGTGCAGTGTACAGTGTTATCAGACTTTAGCCATTAATATGTTTTTAACCAACTGAAAAAAGCACAAATGTCAAGGCATGTCAAAATTCCTCCAGGGCCCAAAACACCCTCCGACCCCAGAGGGTTAATAGGGAACCTAGAATGTCTGGGAAGGGCTCATTTTTAAGTTGCGTTACAAGCCGTTCACACATTGGCAAACAATAAGGTGAATATTGCATGAAAATTTATAAATATTACACCTTTCAGATAAAGTGTTGGACAGGAGGATATTTTAAATGTGATTCTTGTATCAACTTCAAATTATGTTTGTTGATTAGTGGGTCTTTATGGGAATAAAGTCGTACCTTCTCATACAAGCCAAGTTCTACGATATATTACGATTTCGCCATCTCGTAGGAGTTTTCATGAGATTATGATGGTCAAATCAGGGACAACTCAAGGATTTCAGTCTAAGATTAGTTTTCCACCGTTTTTAACTCTTAAATGTGTCAAATATGACTTGAAAATAACAGGAGATTTAAATGTGAAAGGTCATGGGTTGAATACTCCCTCAAATCAAGTCACTTATGTCTTTGAAGCCAATCCTGGATTAACTGCAGAAGTTCACATATATGCAATTGTCCTTTGTTAGTTGTCCTTTGTAAGTATATGTATTCCATTTGAAGATTGTAGACTAAGGTGGTGCAGGCAGAGAGATCAGTGAGGTGCATCGCAGTTCAACCAGCAGGTCATTTCGGTAAGATCTATCCTTAGTCCAAGGTTCAGGCAGTGGCATATGAAATATCCCAACTCACAGTTGTTAATAGAGTTGTTGTTGTTTTAAAAAAATCTCTCAAACTACAACTGATCATCAGATGATATTTGTCAGTGTATATCAGTAACAGGTTTGCATCTTGCATTTTTTTTTTTCCTGGAGTGGAGAATGGGCATGAATGGTCTGTAAGACAGGTTAGAAAGCGCTGCTTTAACAATTTTTATTGACTGGTAAAGGTAAATTCAAAGTGAAACATCCTAAGATAGCTTAATACAGGCACTTTGTTAGTAAGCATAAAGATAAATCAAATATTCACTCTTTTTTTTTAGATGGATTTTCACAGATGTTAGTTTGATGGATTTTCACAGATGTTTGTTTGAAAGGTATGTTTTGTTCCAGGATAGACTGAATATGTTCAATGAAAATGTCCTACTTGGCAAAATGCACAATTATATGCTCGCATTGCCCTTCCGTCTAACACACAAACAAAGGAAACCACTTGATGATGATGTAAATCCAAAACTTTTTGTTTCTGCACCGAGCACTTTGGCAATTTTTTTGGCCTCTTAATAAATATCTTGGAAGATTCTACTTATGGACATTGTGTGTGAGCTTTTTCATTCTTTCAATTATAATTTTGGAGCCTTCGCACAGAAGAAATGTGGATAGAAAAGCTTTTCAGTGAATTTTGTCTTTTGTTTTTGCAGTTTCTTTTTTATTAATTGGGTAATTATATGAGAAATAAAATGTTCCTTGATCTTTTGTTAAATAAGAGGTCATGCTACTATAAAAACATTCTCTAAGTTTGAGAACTCAAAACCACCTCCTCAATTGAAAAATATAATTTATTTACACCAAGCTGCAAAAATGTTTTATTTGGATTTTGTGAGGTCACAGTAACCAATATGCCAGCAAATGAATACCTCTACATCAAGTGTCTTCAACCATTTTCAGGCCAAGCACCCCTTGGTGGGTAGAGAGATGCAGGCCCCTATACATATTGTATTAAATTGAGTGTTGCATTTTATGCATAAAAATAAGTATGGTTGGCTACCACATTATTGTATGTACATACATTATGATGTTTACATGGCAAAGCCATTGCAATAATCATCAAATGCTGCCCTGCTGAAAAGACCAGCTAAAACCAGCATAAGTATATAGCTGGTCAAGCTGGTATTAGAGGGGTTTTGAACAGTTTTTAGCTGTTCAAGCTGGTCTTGGTTGGCCTTAGCTGGTCAGGCTGGTCTTGGCTTATCTCCCAGCCTAGCCTAGATGGCTTAAAGGGTTACTTCAGGATTTAGCATTAAGCTTTGTATCAGTAGAAAACCAGTAGTATTTTCAAATTACCGAGCTCCCCGTCCTCATATCCCCCTTCGACGAGAGATTTATGTATTTTTAGTCTGGAAAAAATCCTCCATGACGCAAAATGACGATTTTTGCGTCATCGGAGGATTTTTGGGCCAGAGGCTTAAAACTACAGCCAGTATTCCGCATGTTTTCACCACGCACATATGTGGCGGGATCTCACTCACTGAATGTGAAGATAGTGTCAGCCATCTTTCTGTAGAAGCTAAGCTAACAGGCTTTTGCTCTGTGTAGAAAGTTTGTATACAAGTAGGCTAATCACGATGGTGGAAGGTAGTTTTGAAGTTGAAATGGCAGAAGGGGATTTCGAAGATCTGTTGCGAGAATCTGATGCTCGCAGCTACCTGTACGAGCCGCAATACAGCAATGAACATTTGCGGCAGCCAGAGCAGCTGCTGTAGCAGGGGAGCAAAACCTGCTTGGCAGGCAGGAGGAAGAGCCCGGCCAGACTCGAGTTGGGGCGGACTGGTGGTGTCAGTGCTCTCGCTGTGCGCCTATGGAAACAGATAGAGTGTCCTATTGCTGTCGCGAATTTCAGCGATGCCATTTTCTTCTGGACGAGATTGCTGAATCCGCTGATGAAACTGCACCGCTAACTTGAGCATGTATAACTGAGCACCCAAGTTTTGTACCACACATGGACAGGGGAGTCCAGGAAACTTATTTTAGGATCTCGAAGATAAATTGGAAACGCCAGCCAAAGCCCGCAGGGACAAACGGATGGCTTAGTGTAAAGTGAGTATTTTGTTTGTTTTTCTTTTTGTTACTAAGACGTCATGTACAGAGTTTGGACACCCGGAATTATCATAATGTTCTTCCCGCATAGTCAGTCAATTTATCAACTAACTCACAATTTATAGAGTCACGATGTATCAAAGCAAGCTTAGTTGTATAAAATTTTCAGATACTGCCGCCTGTAACCGGTAGGCGTGGTTTGGGAGTGGCCTCGTAAGGGCAGCAAAGCAAGTGCATTCTGGGAGTTGTTGTCTTTCAGCCACATGTGTAAAAAATACATTTTCTGCCTTTTCTCAGTCTAGAATGCTTCAAATTCAAAAATAATTTCACATTTATACTATATAAATGACCAATTTTAAATACACATTCATCTTCCCAGAGGTGAAGTATCCCTTTAAGCTGCGAGGCTAAATTATCTGCCAGCCTGGCCTGCTAAAAACTGTTCAAAACCCCTCTGAATAAATAAATAAAAATATAGACAGAAAGACAGACAAGCAGGGAGGCTGACAGAAAAACAGACAGACCCTGTCCATGCAGAATAAAACAACTTTTATAAGGGTACTAAAATGTTTGATTTTATAAATATATTTTAAAATTACTGTTCATTTCATTGAGTAAAATTTGTAATGAGGAAAACAATGACTGAGTGCACCTTTAATTGTGTTGATTTGAGAGTCACTGAGATTATCAAGCTAGTATACACACAAGACAGTGTTAATCATTTATTTACACCAGGCAAGTAGGCTATTTTTCTGAAAGCAAAAAGCAACTAATAATAAAATAAACTGTAGGCTGTCATCTGCTCAACCACACAGGGTGACCAATGCAAAGCAGACACTTGATGAGCATGGGCATGTGAATGGTGAATCAAACAATAATTTGCAGACCCCCTGCGGTGAAGACTCATGCTCTACAGCAAGACATCAATGCCCACTTTTACAACCTTGGCCCCGCCCACTGGTGCTCAGTCAGAAAGTTGAAGAGGTGAGAATAACACAGATAGGTCTAAAATTCCTTTATGGTGTACACCAAACGGACATTCCTGTGCCCATCGGGACAGTTTTTAAATGTTTTTTTACATAAGCATACACTAGATGAATGGCTTTGACCATTATCATGCATCTTGCACTGCTTTTAAAAGACACGATCTCTATGCATGTATGTCATGCGAATGTGTTTTCAACATATTTCAGCGCAGATTGTATGTTTTTTTTGTTTTTTTTTGGGCTCATACAGTATACAAGCTTGAATTTCTTGTGAACAGTCACAACCTAATGGACACTAATTGACCCAACTGTAAAACCATAAGTAACCAGTTTCTGTCATGGGGCAGGGGCAGAGGTAGGACCTAATTGCAGAGTCAAAAACAAAGTAGTTTATTAATATAAAAAAACAAGACTTGTGTGAGTTCGGCCACAAATGCACCCAATACCGTCGACCGAAGTGACCAAACCTCAGCACAACATGAAGGCCGCTTGTGACCCAGGCATGCAGAGACAGTCACAAAGACATATTGACACAAGCGCAATGCACCAATGTCAATAACAGACAGACAAGGAGTCTGGATGTTCGGGTCTTGACACAGATCGGAACCAAGCTAGAAGTCAGGACCCAGACACCATACTCCAGACATGAGACACAACAAACAGACTTGGGCAGATATTACCACAGTCCCATCAGACCAAAACCCAGACTGACAAAGTGATTGGAACGATAAAAGTTTGATAGTTTATGGTGCTGCTGTGCTTGAGTGAACAGTTTGATACATTCAGATGCAATGTATTGGGTGTGCATTATGTGTAAACACTGAAATTTTGTTTTATAATGTTGTGAAGCTTTTTTCACTTTCTTCTGACTGAGTTTAAAATATATATGACTATTTGAGGGGTTGCAAAATGTTAGCCAATCATGACAGTGTACATTTAACCGGTCCTGCTCGACCCGCACAGAACGGGATTCAAACTGGTGACTCCGGCATGGGAGACGGGCACGCTAACGAGGAGGCTAAAGGCTAAAGCCTCTAGCGTCAGTCGCTAGTGCGCCACTTGAGGAGGAGTGAGGTTTACACACTGCACAGTTACCTACCAGCTGGCTACTATTACATGCATTCACGTTGAAATTTCTAAGAGACACTGAGGCCAAAAACGAGTGTTTCAGACAGAGGACCAGAGATGATTATCAAATATTAATAAATTATTACTGTTTTGGTGCTTGATGTTTTTTTTATATTTAAAGTGGACCTCAAGGAATATAATACAATTATGAAAAAAAGAGTATGTCATGACCCCTTTAACACACAAACCACTCATGAAGCTAGTGATTATGGAGGAAAGTCGAACCAGCAGTTGAGAGTCAAATTTGAAATTCAGAAATATTTTATTATCCCTGTCCAAACTGCTCTGAACTGCACTGCTACCAGTCTTCCCTCATTCCACTCCATGCTGTATTCACCTTTTTCTAACATCTAGGTTTTATCTGAAGAGTGGCCATCTTCTTTTTCAGCAACTGACACTTCAATAAGCTCCACCCCCCTAGGCTACCGTTGCTCGCTCTGACAAGCTTTGCATAACTTCTCATAGGGGTGTATGGCAGAGTGTCGTGAACAGTGCTGTTTTTGGCAAAATATTCTCATAAACGGAATTGACAATATTCTTAGGTGCACTAGGATGAGGAATTACACAGTAATTTGACTGAAAACTGTGGAGAGTGTAAATCAGAATTGAGGCAAAATATTATTACAATCACTTAAGAGAAAAGTGTAATATGATGGCGATTACACAAATAATTTACATTAGCATAAGTGAACAGAACTATTAACGTCTCATAACACACTCTCTATAATGCTGTGCACTCTTTATTTACTCTCACCTTTGCTAAGACCTGAATCAATACATAAATTAATAAACATTAGATATTACCTTTAAATTAACTTGAAGCAAATGTAGTTGTCCTTGCTGATATTACACATGCTCATTTGGGAATGAGGAATGACAGTTTCATTCATAGCATGCTTTTCTCAAGATTTGTTTAAAAAAGAAAGAAAAAAAACTCATGTATGTATCCCTACCTGGTTGCCTCGTGTAACTTATTAAAAGTGACCCAGCAATTTTTTTGTGTGTAATTTTTGGGATTATTGTGATATATTGTGCTTAAAACTACTCAAACACACAATCCTCAAGTAGATTCTCATTGTAAAATAGCAAACGTGTGTCGAGAAATAGCGGATGGCAACAGTTGCTAAAGGCCCTGATACTTCATAGGAAATCGAAGAATGAACGGGTATAATGTCATTTAAAACAAAATTTGGCAGACAGTGTTTTTTAGTTTGTTTCGGTGTGGCTGGTGTCTGAATGTTTTCAAAACAGTATACCATTGCTTGACTGTATTGAACTTCCTTTTGCCCCTGAATGAAGATCAGACAGGATTGGTCAGAAACGCTTTTAAGGTGTGAATTAACGAAGGGTTAATTCTTCTGTTTGCCATAAATTATCCCCAAAAAACCTTGTATAATTATTTCTTAACTACTTCCTCACATCCCTGGTAGCATTCAGCAGCTGGATGGATGGTTTGAACTAGTAGTTGACGATATATTGCCTAGGCTGATTAATCAGACGATATTCAGAATTTTGTCATTATCGGCATCTGCCAATAAATTTTCCCATTTGGCCGATTTGTTTCTTAAGGCCGCGAGGGTGCAGATAATTGCCTGCTTGCATGTGAAGCCTTTGTGACAAGTAATCGACCAATCACAGTTCGTTTTTTGCTACGTGCAACCGTGTTACTACAATAATAGACTGGTGTGCAACACTATCAGAGCTGCGATAGTTATGAGTCTGAGCTCATAAAGTGCTCGCGCGTTTCAATCTCCCTCTCTCTCTCCTCAACAGTTCCCAATAACCTTTAACTGTCTTGTCTAATGGTAAAAAGGGCACATATCAATAAAACTAATATCACATACCATCTGCAAATATGCAGATAACTCGTTTAAACAGATCTAATAAACTAACCTCACAAAACTTGAGAAAATCTAACATCCTGTGGGACGCACATATTTCTTCTTCTAAAGCATGTATTCTATCAACCTCTCATCAGTATTTCCCTGTAACTAACTTTCTTGTCTAATGATAAAAAGGAAAATATCTTACTTCTATCATGTACCATGTGCAAATATGTGGATAACTAATTTAAACAGATGTACTGTAATTCATGAACCTCACGAAAATCCAGCCATCTCTTAATGTTGAGCGCTCATCTAATAATATCCTCCTCTGAAGTGATTATTCAATTTGCCAGAATCACAACTTCAGGATCAGGATCAAATGTTCCTCTACTTCACAAATCATGACGGTCTGTCCATGACAATCCCAGCAGGCAATCCAGGCTGTTTAAACTGTCATGAGATTACTGCTCGTGCTGGATCTGCACAAGCATGTAGGTACAACTTCAAAGTAAAAGCGCTTCACCTGCACTAAGAGTAAATGTCATCACATGCACTATGAGACTTCACTGTGCACTGTACAATTGATTTGATTTGGTATTTTGTGAGAAAATGCGATTACTAATGCACACATGACATGCATGTTTGCTGGACTGCTGTGTGTACAGTACAATAGTGAGTTGTATTTAGTTGTAAATCTACTGTGTGTACTAGTGATGACCAGTTCATGAATACATTATTAGGTAATACTTTATAATAATGGTCCATCATTAATAGGTAACTATGTAGGAATAAATGCAGGATTAATTAATAGCACTATATTAACACTTTAGTTACTACTATTAACTAATATGGAAATATAATTAACCAATCAGTAAGTAATAGCAAACTGATGACTGAAGTTGTAACAAAGTGGGCAGACGAGGGAGTAAGGATCCAGGTGCAGCTTTATTTAAAAGTCACAAAGTAAAGGGAAGTAGAAACACAGGAACAAATGAAACATCCACGAGGGGAAAATAAAGACATGAACACAAGATAATGACACGGGGAGTCTTCCGAGGAGGGCATAGGCAGGAACACGGACTAAGGCAGGACATCAGACAACATGGACTGAACATCAAACACCAAACAACGACCAACAAAGGACAAGGTGAACATGAGGGCCTAAATACAAAACCAAAGGGAAACTAAAGCCAATGGGCAAACAGAACTCAAAACAAGATAATGAGGCAATAAACTAAAACCAATAACAAAACTAGAACTGATAATAAAGTAATCAAACAATAAACCAATGAAAGCCAGACACATAGACAAGGAGGGAAAACAGGACATAACAAGACTTTCAAAATAAGAGTGCATGAACACAAGAACAATATGGAACATAAAAGGTGCCAGAACTTAAAAATAAGAGTGCATAAACAAAAGAACAATATGGAACATAAAAGGTGCCAAAAACTTAAAATAAAAGGTACACAAACCAAAAGACGGTGTGGATCATTACAGAAGTAGTTCACTGTTAGTTAATCAATAATTACTCATTAAGAACTATCAAATAACTATGGCTAATTTAAAATAACTTAATTACTTAATTAATTACTAATCAAAACATTAGCGTGTCTAAAATGCGAATTATTATGTATTTATTGTGAACATTATCATGAAATGCTACTTCAGAGAAACATGTGCCTCACTTGTGTTCTTTTCTGGAGAACATTTTTGAACATAACAGCTCTCTAAAACAGTGTCATAGTCAGCTTATAAATGTATGTGCCCAACATGTGTAGTGTATGTGAAGTGCATTTTTATTCTGAGTAACTTAATGGATCCGATGAAAAAAAAAAGAATGAGTGTCATGTCCATTAAGGTTCTAATCCAATCAGCGTTCACCATATTCAAAGCTCAAACTGAAACTGAAAGAAGAGCGAGTCAATCCACCTGTACGCGGTAAACTTTAACATACATAATTTCTATTGATGGACTCAGTCCTTGATCATAGTGAAGCAAAAGGGTGAAAGCCCCTAGAGCGACACATGACAGGATGTGTAAAAATTTTGGGCTTAAAGATATTTGGAGACTTTTGAACCCATTCGGTATGGACTATACATTTTATTCTCCAGCCCATAAGATTTATTCTAGAATAGATTTTTTTATATCAAGTCCCCAATTTCATCTGTTGTTGATTGCTCAATTGGAAACATCTTAGTCTCAGATCATGCCCTGGTGAGTTTAGAGGTGTTGCCATGTAAGGAGAAAAAGAAATCATATAGTTGTTGCTTTAATGTATTCCTTTTGCAAAATCCTGAATTCCAACAAATGTTAAAGGCTGAAGACCAACTGGTCCTCAGTATCCTCTGTGGGTGTGGCTTGGGAGGCACTTAAGGCAGTTCTTAGGGGTCGGATCATACAGTATGCCTCATTCATCAAAACATACTTAAATTAGTCTTTTTCTACCATTCCCTCAGTGAAATCTGCTGGTGGTGTAATATTTTCCTCAGCCATTGATATTAATAATGCTTTTAAAGAGTTTTATCTTGATCATTATAGTTCCACGTCTTCATCTACTGATAAAGGTATAAGAAACTTTGTGGAACTTCAAAGAATAGAATTCCCTAAATTGACGACTGAGCAAAAAAATTCTCTGAGATCACCTTGGAGGAGCTTGATGAGGTTGTTTTGGGCCCTGGAGAAGTTTTGACATGACTTGATAACACTGTATTCAGCACAAACTGGGCTACAATAATATGTGAGCAACGTGTGTACATGTTTGTATTTTTGAGAAAATAATTTGTCCACAAGAATGTTGAGAACTGGATCTCGTAGCCTATAGTTTTTGAAACAATATTATGTGAAAACCATCCTGATCACTCTTCAAACAAAACAATTTAGTCATTTAACTTTTGTAAGACACTTTTAGTGTTAGAACGGTCATATGCAAAGAGGCGTGAATTATTATTGATGTGATTCACACCTGAGGAGTCAAAGACCACTCCCCTGGGGCTGACAAATGTGTTTTAGTTAAAAGTTAGACCAACACTACCATTTAAAAGAAGTTTCCTGCTCACCAAGACTGCATTTATTTGATCCAAAATACAGTAAAATCAGTGATATTTTGAGCTATTTTTACAATTTATAAGAACAGTTTTCTATCTGAATATATTGTAAAATGCAATTTGTGATCAAAGCTGAATTTTTAGCATCATTACTGCAGTCTTCAGTGCCACACGATCCTTCAGAAATCATAATAACATGCTGATTTTGTAATATGGGCATATTTACATCACATTTGACACAAGCTTTGTTGATGATTATGAGGCAGCATAAACACTAGTTAAAATATAATCTAAACAAGTTTATTTTTTATATCATATTACATATCATATTGATATCATACAGCATACAATTTAAATACCTGCTTTAGCCGAAACAACATTTAAATGTAACTAAAACTTGCTTATTAGGACATATTTCAAATTTCAATACTCTGAATCCTGGCTGGCAAGTCTGGAAACAGTCCCACTAGTAAAATATGTACATGTTTATATAAAATACCATGTCAACTAATGTCAGTAAAACTAAATGACTTACTCATCTGAAATCGTATCCTCGGCTGGATCAAGTTACTCTACAAAATGCAAACGTTCATCGGAGTTCTGCTCTTCTTCGGAGGAAAATGTGGACTCTATCACTATCCAGGAGCTTGTGAGAACCTGTGTATCGTGCCATCTTCCAAATGTGCAGAAAAGTGAATGAACTTTATGTTTTTAAGGCACAGTCGGGGCATTTGCCATTTGCATTGATCGCCTCAGCACATTACCGTATGAATAGTGCCCTCTGCCCGTGGGTGTGATCACATTAGGGATAATTAGCTGAGCCAGGATAAACTGAACATAGCTTTGTTTCATACAGATTACATTGCAGGAGAATATTTGTTTTAAATTTGAATTGTTTTATTTAAAAGTAGACATTTTAAGCTTTCTTTAGACATAGGTTTCATGTTTGTGTGATAAGTATTCACAGAGTTTCCGTTCATTTTTGTGATGTGTTTCTGAAATATGCTCGCGAACACAGAGACTCCTGAAAGCGCACCCTTTTTATTTCCATTATTTTGCAAAAGCACAAGGTTTTGTTGTTATTGTGAGTGTACAAAAATAAAAGTAGACCCTTTTATAGTCTCTAATGATGTCTTACACTTGCAGCTCTTCTGATAACATTAGACGTTTCATCAATATCATGTGGTCAGTGGTGAATGAGCAGACTCCGGACGCTGCAATCTGACTTGATCCCAAAAAGTGAATGGGATTATCTTTTAAAGATTTTGGAAATGTATGGGTTTGGGAGTATGTTTATTGGATGGATTAAGTTACTTTATAGACACCCTGTAGCAGCGTTACATACAAATGGATTAATTTCTGATTATTTTACTCTGGATAGGGGCACCTGGCAGGGTTGACCTCTTTACCCATTATTGTTCTGTCTTGACCTGGAACTATTAACAGCCGCAATAAGAAAGGAGGATGATTTTCAAGGATGATGGTGGGAGGTATGGCACATAAGTTTATGCTATACGCAGATTATATTTTATTATTTGTTTATTATTCATCTCTGACCCTACTAGATCTATGCCTTGCCTCCACAGAATTATAAATTTATTTTCTAAGTTCTCAGGATACAAAGTCAATTGGTCTAAATTCAAAGCTTTGACTCTAACAGCATACTGCCAAGTAAGGGCTTTTCAGCTGGGTGCCTTCCAGTGGCCCAAACCAGGATTTGGGTATTTAATTCCCAGCAAATTTGGTTAGAGGCTATTTAGTTAGAGTTCATTTTGACCCTTTACTAAAAAGGTTTGAGCAATGTGAGCAGGTGGGCTTCATTATATTTATCGATGATTGGGAAGGTTAATATTATCAAAATTCAACTACCTGCTACAATTACTCCCTATAGATGTCCCCCCTTTCAAGAAATTTGAGAGCATAGCGAAGTCTTTCATTTGGAATGGTAAACATCCTAGATTACATTTCAGTAAACCACATAGGCCGATTGACAAAGGTGTTCAAGACCTACCCAAGATTTGTTTTATTATTATTCGTTTGGCCTCAGACATCTGGCTCATTGGTCACTTCCACCTGAAAGAGCCCCTCTCTGGTTTTATATTGAACAGGAAGTTCTTGCCCCTATTTTTCCATTGCAAAGCCTTTCTATCAATCTAACCGGAGAAGTTAAATTACACCCAGTTATCTCACATTTGCACTCGGTATGAGTATTTAATTTGGATATTTATCTAAATGTTGCCTTGAGCATATGGCTGAACCCTAAACTATGTATTAATAAGTCCCCTTTCTGCTGGTCAGAGTGGATTGTGAAGGGGGTTACTACACTCTGTGACTTATACTGTATGTGAGTAGTGTGTTGAGATCCTTTGAAAATTTGGTTCAACATTTTGGGATCCCTAGATCTAAATTTTTTTAGGTATCTACAGCTTCGCCACTTGCTCTGTACTATTTTTGGGAATAGCATTCACCCCTAAAGCAGAAGATACTATGAGAGTGGTGATTACTGTTTTTGGAAAAGGTCATGAGTCATCAGTGTATTACTCACTGTTAATTCAGAGTCTGGTTGATGGAGCCTCAACCACTCTCAAGAGATTATGGGAGAAAGATTTAAACTTGGAATTGGAGGAGGGAGTGTGGGGTAGGATTCTAAAAACATCAAGACTGCATCTAGAGATGCAAGGGTGCACCTTATTTAATTCAAGATTTTACATTGGTTCTATTGGACCCCCTCTAGATTGTATAGGCTTGGTCTTAAAGACACACCCACCTACTGGCGGTGCCAATCAGAGGATGGAGACATAACTCATGTCTTTTGGGGGTGTGTTGAGATCCAGGAGTTATGTTTGAAGGTTCATAGGTTGGTGTGCAATGTATTAGGCACTTGGGTATTATTTTGCCCCAGACTCTGTATTTTGGGCAATGGGGCAGTCATCGACATTGAAAATAGACACATAGAGTTGGGTCTTAACCAGTGTCATAATCACCAATTTTATGGGGGTCGACTGGAGGTCGACTTGGGCACCCTACTTTCAGGAGTGGTGCTCAGAGATGGAAAGGGTTGCGGCCTTTGAGGAGAGGTTGTTTAGAAGAAATGTTTAATGTTATTTTCTTAAAAACACAACCTATTTAACTACATAATAATATATCATTTTGGAATCAAGTTGATAATCAAGTGCATGAGCTATCTTTTAACAAATTCCTCTCTGGGGTCGAAAATGCAAGCTTCCAGGGTCAGTAAAGGCAGCAGTTACACACTGAAATTGTGGTGAAGCAAGGACACCTACATTTGCTCCAAGGTAATTTAAACTAATATCTTACAATAATCCATGTATGTACTGATTCAATGACCCTACCAGTGACAAGTATTTATTTAATATAAAATGGTTTACAATGTTATAATTATTGTGGAATGCAAAATATGTGTAAGGATGTTCACTACATGAGCACAGATGACATCATTCAGGTCACCTGCTTCTGGGGTGCATTCGCCAGCTGAGCAATTGCCAAGCGGAATGCTAACCCAGAAAGCACACTTACATCTCTGAGATGTCTTTTTTAGATCTTTTCATATGGAAAGCATCACATTCTAATTAACATCTGCTAAATATCTTAAAAAGATCAGATTTACAAACATTAGAAATCATAAACATCTCAAAGACATCTGCTGAATGTCTTATTAACATCCGAGAGGAAACATCTTATAGACAACCTAAAAAATATTTCTTCCAGATGTAAACAAACACATCAGACAGATGTCTATCAGGATATACATGTGCTATCAGGGAATAGATAGCTCTCTGCATGTATTATTAACCTCATTACCAGTGACAGGTTAATGAAGAGATTTCCCTGAGCCTTGTCATTTCTGAATGTTTATTTTTTTTTTAAAGTCCCGTTTCATTTTTTAGACTGAACATCACAATCCATCATCAAGCTGTCCAATGGTATTAGGAAAACATAGCTGTTTCTGTCAGCAATGACTTTTTAAGTAATGTGCCAGAGTTCTTAACAAAACCCATTGAATTAGTTGAAAAGTATAATTGGGACCTTCAAGGTGATGTTAGCAGCTAATGTGTCTCTTATAGCACTTAAAGTGTCTTTTAATCAGTCTTGTTAATATAGTTGCAAGTGTGCAATGATTTGGAAAGAGGTGTAGGGCTGTGTTAGATTCCTACACAGAAAACATAGCTGTAAAACTAGTGTGCTGCATAAAGTCACTGATATTTTAGCTCTGATAAGGCATTTATTCCTGTTATATGCTCAATAAAAGTTCATGCATTTTACAATGCAGGAACCAGATGCATTATGTTTCACAGGTGTGGCTAATTGGTTTAAATACTGATTGCTTGTTTGCACATAATTGATTCAAAATGGCAGATAGATCCCAATTGTCTGGTTAAGATGGTTAAAATCTATATTTTTAGTGCCCAGAGGTGGAGAGCAAAGCTTGGAGATTGTTCTCAATTAGGCTGACTAGTATGCATCCTAATTTGCATAGTATCTATTCTGAATAGTATGAAAGATAAAAATTAATACATTTCTGTCTGTCAGAGTGAACAGTAGCTGTAGCTTGCTAGCTGTTTCTCTGGTGTACTGGACTAGTAGCTGTTGTTTGCCAGGTATTTATACTGCACGTCACTGAATGTTAATGTAATTTTTGTCTATGAGTGGCTAGTTTAGAGTTCCAAAGGAGTTTCAGGCACATTACAATTTTAGTCACTTTTAGAATTTGAGATGCTAATTTAAGGGGTCTCGGCAATGCAGCAATTAGCAATTAGTACTTAATTAGTGATTAGCACTAAAGCGTGATTTCTTGTTTGAAGACCTAACTCTGGTAAAGACCTGAGAGACTCCCTGTGTGAGTCCATGGAGCAAGGACACTAACAAGGCTCAATCCATTATGCTAAATACCAGTCAGTCAAAACTCAATGCTTTGGCACTGTCAGAGACATGGATCGTTACAGACAACGCTGCAAATTCTTTGATCTCTCTACCGACATCACCCACCCACACACCTCGTCTGACAGGGGGGTGATGACAGATGACCAGAAAGTGAATTCAGTGAAGTGAATGGTCATCTATCGTCCTCCAGATCAATTAGGCAAATTTATCCAAGAGATTGATGTGCTGCTGTCTTCATTTCTTGCGGATGTCACTCCATTGATGATTCTTGGGGTCTTCAACATCTGCCTGGACAAGCCTCAAGAGGTTGACTTTCTAGCTGTTCTGACCTTGTTTGAATCAGAAAGTCAGATTTTCCAACTTCCTACATGGAAAAGTGCAGTGGAACATCACTTGAAGTCAGAATTCCAACTGGGAAACTTTTCAAGATGCAGCTGCATGACGTCACACAAATATGTCGGCACTCAGGGAGATATACAAATTAAGTGATAAACGTGCACTCTTATTAAGTAGTATGGATAAATGAGACAAAGTGCCTACATTAAATAATATTAAAGCTTGTTTAACAAACGGCTGCAGAAACAGGTGTATAAAATACGGTATATTATACTCTTTTTTTTTTTTCCCATAATTGTACACCTGTTTCACAAATGGTAGTGTTGCAGAGTTATTTATCAGTTGGACTGCTAGGAGACGTCTCTGGTGAAAGTCGAACAACTGCTAAGCTAATGGGAGCACTGCAGTTTTATTTACTTACACGCCATCTTCCAAACATCTGCAAATGTTATGCCTTCATGGTCAGAGAACAGAGATACCAAGTAGGAATATCCCACATCTGAGTTGAATGGAACGCAGCCTTACAAGAATGTGCACCCCTGCACACAAAGCAGGAAAACAGCTAGATCTCATCCTTACCATAACTGTATCTCTAATAATGCTCTTTTTACTCCTCTGCATTCTCTGACCATTTCATCCAGTTCTATGTAACTCCTTTCTTCCCTACCAGCCACTACTCATCTGGTCTCCTTTCACCTTAACCTTTGTTCTTTCTCCCCACTCACTTCTCATTTTTCGTCACTGCATCCCTTCCCTCCACTAACAACTTAAAGTATCTTCACTTGATGTAAATTAAGCTACAAATTTTCTTTGCTCAAAATTAAGTTCTTGCCTTGATATTGTCAGTCATCATACTTCCAGGACAGCACATGCCACACTCTCTAGTCTGAAATACTTTGTGAACACCGCACTAAGCTTAGGGCTGTGGAAAGTTGTGTAAGTTCAAAACACCCTGCTGACTTGAGCAAGTATCAATCTCTTCTCTTTTTCTCTAGAGTTTAGGTAGATTATTACCAGAATAGTTAGTAACACTTCAGATCCCTTCAAACTGTACTCAACTTTTTCTTCTCTACCCCCCCCCCCCCCCACCACCACTTATGCCCACTACTTTCATGACAGCTGAATTCCACACCACCCACTCACACAACTGCTCTATACCCTCATCCCATCCTTTGTTTTCCTCTTTCTCTCCTCCGTCTGAGACTGAGGTCTCCAAAGTGCTTTTTCTAACTGTCTTACCACCTGTCCCTTAGACCCCATCCCCTCCCATCTTCTGCAATACGTCTCAACATTAATCTTGCTTGCACTCACTCACATCATCAACACATCTCTTACAACTGGTAACATTCCCAACACATTTAAGCAGGCTTGAGTAAGCCCACTGCTAAAAAATAACAACACATTAGCCCACAGTAGTCAACAACTGCATAGCAGCCTCTCTCGCAACTTTCCTGGCTAAAACTCTTAAGCAACTCCATTCAGTTGTCTGCTTTTAACAGAGAAATACCTACTCAACAGAAATCAGTCTGGTTTCAATAAAGGATATCAACGTATACTGAATTCATGTCAGAAGCTAAATCTCTGCAACTGGTGTTGGGCCTCATGTATTCAGATACAAGACAAAGGCAGGCCTAACAAAGTCGTAAAGCCTGACTGAGGCCCATAAACACAAAGTCATAAATCTTACTGATAAAAAACGTGCCAAAATCAAACAAAGGGAGTACAAGCAGACTACAAATCCCAAGAATTCTTGCTCACTTTACAACTGTGTGAAATTCCAAAGGTTCGAACTCTCAACTCCTATTGGATGAGGTGCTCAACAGAATGTCCCTCAACCATGATGTCATCGGTAGTAGAGGTCCTTCTGAGCATTGCCGTACATAGACGCAGCTCATTGCTGCTCTCAGCTGTAGCCTTGTTGCACAAGGAAGTAACATATGAATTGAAACTGTGGCCATACAATCTCCATCTTGCCTGGATGAGTTGAGATTACTCTGAGTTCCACCGAACACTAACAGATCCGAAGGAGACAGCCAAGCAATCCACATCTTCATCCGTTTGCCTGCAGAAGTGAAGAAAGAATATTTCTCTTCCATCTTCAATCGAGTCGACGTCGCTGATTTCTCCGCCAGCCCGCCGAGAATCAGCAGCCCTACTGCCCGCCGACAGAGCGAGGAAAATGCCTCCTGTAATCACCCGAGCCATCGGAGTCAAACGACTGATGAACACACATTCTACTCGTGTCCTCAAGCGGTTCAAGTAAGAGGTTACGTCTGGGATGGGTTAAGAGCTGTTCACCGCATCTCTTAGTGATAAACCAACAGTTGCCTTCTCTCCCACGATCGCGACCGGCTTCGTTGTCGTACTAATCGCACACACATGCGACCCCTCATAAACTTTTGGCTAGTAGATAACTTTGTGATTAAGCTCAGCTTTGTCCCCAAGTTATCATACAAGCGGAGACACGCGGTAAACACCAGATGCCATTAACCGGTTTCTCTCCACCCACATTCATGGCCATACTCTCTGGACGGAAATCTCGCGTTACGTACTCTCCACGAGAATCACGTCCGCCATTTTGTGCATGTCAATCTCACACACACACACACACACACACACACACACACACACACACACACACACACACACACACACACACACGTGTCAAAGGATGGCAGGGGATATCAGTGCTCGGATTCCAGCCTTAATTATTCCATTTTGAAAATGTATGTTCTCCAGACATCGATTTACCTAAGAGAACAATCTAATATTGAGAGTGTTATACTGTCTGGTTATTAGTCCCTGATTCCAGGATGGTGCCCCGGCAATATTAATCCTTATTAATATTCTATTGATATTGATAATTGACAATTATCTTTGATTATTGTTGAATTTGAAGGATCAATAAGCTAGTGTTAATTCTATTCAATATTCTATTGATTTTAATAATTAATGATTATCTTTGATAATAATTAATATTCTATTGAATTTGATAATTGATGGTTGTCTTTCATGATTGTTGATTTAAAGTATTATAAAGCTAACATTGATTCTAATCAGTGTTCTATTGATTTCAATAATTGATAATTATCCATGCTAATAATTATTTATTTCTTATAACCAAACCCTCTCCTAAACGTAGAGCCCTACACTGGTGAGAACTAACACCAAATCATCTGTCCTCCTTGACCTGTCTGCTGCTTTTGACACAGTGAACCACCAGATGCTCCTGTCCACCCTCTCTGTCCTGGGCATCACAGGATCTGCACTTGGATGGTTTGAGTCTTACCTCACAGGCAGATCCTTCAAGGTCAAATGCAAGAATAGTAAGTTACACATAGTTACTTAAATACTGCTGTTACTCAGGGATCAATGCTTGGACCCCTCCTCTTCTCAGTCACCACAACATTAATCTGATCGATGATAAAGGCACATTGCTTTTACTACCACTGCTATGCAGATGATACACAGCTTTACCTGTTGTTCAAGCCTGACAACACCATTGTCTTGCTCATATCTCTTCCTGCCTTTCAGAGATGTTGGCCTGGATGAAGGAACACCACCATCAGCTCAAACTTGCCAAGACGGAACTCTGTGATCCCTGCCAATCCATCTGTTCAAATCCTTGTGACCACAGCTTCACAGTTCTTCTTGGTTGAACTACACTAAAAACAAGGACAGCACAGAACCTTGGAGTTGTAGTTGATGTCCAGCTTAACTTCACTGCCAACATTTCATCAACTGCCCTTTTTTTAGGTTTGTGCTTAACCTGTTGATATGCACCCACTTTTTGAGCACAAACAATGAAAATGACATAACTGAACTTAAATGGATATATTTACTGGACCCTTTGGAGTATGGACACAGTTGTTGTATCTTTTGAAAGAAGACACTGTGGGCTTTATTTCCCAAGTTTTTCAGAATTAATACAGGATTTTTTTAAAGTTGAAATGAATGAAGTTGAAAGTTTATAGTAATGGAAATATTTTGTGCTTGTTTTTATAATCTATAAAAAAAAAAACAATAATAATATACAATGTTCTCAAAGCCACAATTCTAAAGAAGTTAAATTTGAAGATGATCTAACAAAAAATGAGGTTCCTGCAAGCTTTTTTCTCTGTAAAATCGCTGCCGGTGTACAGAGTAAAATTAAGACTCCGCCTTTCAATACAACACAAAATCTGACCTGACTGCTTGCCTTTTATGAATAAAAATACACCGCATTTTTAAAATGTAAACGATGGAGAATATATCAATATTTCTCAGATTTATCACTTTTATGGACAAAAAGTGCTATTGGATGTTTTTCAATGAATGCTTGTTATGTACAATTGACCAAAGTGTAAATGATATATTAAATATAATCAGAGTGATGTCACCACCGCGTGCGGGGGAATTGCATATCAACAGGTTAACCGTATTAGGAAAATCAGACCTTCAGTGTCTGAATTTGCTGCACAGCTCCTGGTCCAAGCTCTAGTAATTTCAAGACTGGACGACTGCAATGCTCTGTTGGCCAGCTTCAGAGCTACAGTGATTAATACGCTGCAGATTGTCCAGAATGCAGCAGCACATCAAATCTTCAATCAAAGAGGATTCATGTTACCACCTCTTGATTTCACTCCACTGGCTTCTTGTAGCTGCCTGCATCAAATTCAAGGCTTTGACTCTGGCCTTCATGATAGCCAACAGAAAAGAAGCATATTCAACTTACTCCTTCAGGTCTATTTCCCTGCTCACTCTCTGCAGTCAATCAAGAGTGGTCTCATCACAACGAGGCACAGAGTTCATCTGGTTTGCACAGAGTTCCTCTGTGGTGGAATGAGCTTCCAACCACCACCCACTTTGCTGAAACCATCTCAACATTCAGGAAACAGCTAAAAACACATCTCTTACATAAGCACTTAACCAAACTTACTATTTAATTTAGTTATTTAATAATACATTTTATTTTGCAAATTTAACAAAAAAAAAAGATTGTAATTACTGATTATATAATATAATTAATGATTATTATTATTATTATTATTATTTTTCTAAAAACGAAACTATAATGAGTAGTAGATTATATAATATACTACTTATTATAATTAGTATAGACAAACTACTACATTTAACCACATTTTATCAATCCATAAAACATGTCTTATGTAGATACAAATGTTTTATTGGGCTCAAAAGTTTCCACAAATAAAAATTGTGCAAATTGTAGTTATTAAATGCAAATATATCATAATTGTGATCCATTTGCATTTGTGCTTTTTTCTCAAAAGTATTACCAAATACAAAACTGCATGTACACTTTCAAGACAGAGTACAGGATTTATGCCTTGAATTACATGTACAAATTGACATGTAGTATGAAATTATGGATTATATTTTTAAAAAATTGTGTATAAAACAGTTATTCCCCACAGTGTATTTGAGGGAGGTTAGTGAGATATGCGAGTGAATAAATACTTATGTGAACTGCATGTATGATTTGATGTGCATTTGTTGGTAGTGATGATGATTTAATGATCTCTGTACAGATTTTGTTATTTTTTGTATTATGTTGTCTATATCCATCTGTTTAACAATAAATCTGTGCACATTCTGCAAATCTACTTGTCCGTGTGGCTACTACCTTCACTGAAGGTGCCCAAAAGAGCAATGGCCTCCATTATTATCCAGTGAAAGAACTTTAGATTCATCACGACTTTACCTAGAATCAATTTATTAACCTGAAAAAATTCATAACAGACAAGTGAAGGAGTGAATGCTTTCTGAATTTCATTTCACTGTATCCTAGAGTTATTCTTAATGTGATCTTAATGCAGTGGAGGACTGGTTTAATAATCAAATATTCTTGTGCAATCCCCAGCTCAGACACTGAAATGCTTTTTTTTTTTTTTTTATAATGCTGCTAAAATATCTTTTTTGAGCCAAAACTTCCAGTATGCCCCAGAAAGAGATCAATGAAGCAATGGTGGCTAGACAATTAATTAACATAACATTAACATTTCAGATTATAGAAAAATATAAATAAACAAAATTTTTTGAAAGTTAATGTACTGAATATTATTATGATGAAATACTTTCTTGTAATAATGATTTAGTTTATCATAGTAATGATTTATAAGTTCAAGTTATAGTAAGGGTCTCATAATAACGAGAAACTTTTACAAAAATAATAATTAGAAACTTGATGAGCAATATGGAGCCCCCCAAAATGTGTAGGCCCAAGGCAATTGCCTACTCTGCTACACTGCCTACAGCTAGTGTCGGCCCTGAGGTCATATGGAGTAACCCTAACAAAACGTCTTGATGTTCTTGACTCATAAAAATCACGATATTTGTAAAACTATCTTGAAAATGGGTTTGAAAACTTGAAATTCATAATAAGGTTCTGAACACTCTCAATGTATTCAAGGTGCAGGACGTTTACACTACTTAACACATTTAAATATTTTTTTTTGTGTGTGTGTGTAGAAAATGGCTTTCAAAAATGTACGAATTGTACAAATTGAAAAAAAAAAGAACTTGACACGTGTTTTTTTTACTTTTTATAACCTTGGACAAACTTCTAACCACTAAATCCAAAATGAAGGTGAAAAAGCCACAGCAATGAAACATTTTGCTTTAGTTGCAACTATTTGATGAAAGTCAAAATAAATAAAAAGTGTTGTGGGAAAAAAAGAACATATACCACAATCAAACAATCATGAGTTAGCCAAAAAAAACTGTTTCTTTTTATTGAATTAAATTTTTTTTGCCACCCATGCACTCTAATTTAGAACTCTGAGTACAGATGGGACAATTTCTAACAGGTTTCAATGAACTCTGAGAGGTGCAACCTATTCAATGCAGGTTGTCATAATTGCAGCATGATAAGTGTTTACTGTGTAGATTACTGCACTGCTATGCTTGGTGGAGTGGTACTCCTTGTAGTTTTGACATAATCAGCACATTGTGACATGAACAGCTGTTTCACTGAGTTTGCTTCAACACAGAGAGCATGGCAAACTGTGTGCTGATATTAATCACTTCAACGTAGCCAGATTTTTATATTTCACTCCAATCAATACCATTAATTCTTTGGTTTGAAGTTCGTAAAATATTTAATTATTAAGCAGAGTTTTTCTATGAAAAAAAAACTAGGGGACTTAGGGAAACCTGTTTGAAAATAATAATTATTTTTGCAATTCCGTTTGGTGGTGCTAGTGGCACAGAAATGACACATATCAGCTTTAAATCAAACCAAAAATGCTGCTATATTGAAATTATGTATTTTATGCTTTGCATCTAAAAGACTCTGGAGTCAGCCAAGAGAGAATCTTGAGCAATTACTGCTTGAAAAGAGTGTTTGAATAATCAAGCCAAGTTTGCAGTTAAAGCCTTGGCTCCCATATACACCCAGTATGTCTCAACGCTGGCCTGGACTGGCACCATCACAGGTAACCCCAAGTCATCACTCAGATGGCCGCTTTTGCAGAAACAGTCACAGCACAGACCCACAGCAAATATGAAATATCACAAGAGCATAGAGGTTTTTGAGTTTGACATTTTTGGCCAAGAAGTGCTTTTTTTAGTGAAAAAGTAATTTTGCAAATGTAAAATACAGCATGCTATCTTATTAATGCCAGCACCAACTGGATGTTTATGGTCATGAATCACATTCTCTTAATTAGCCATGTATGCCTAAGGACTGACAGCAACTACAGCATGGCAGTGCTGGTATGCATTATAAATAAAATATATAAAGTTATAACAATATGAATAAAAGGGTGAATTTCATGCAATACTTGCAAAATAGTGAGCATTTTAACTTACATGTTATAAGTGTTAATAACATTATTATTTGCACACACACACACACACACACACACAAACACACACACACACGCATACAGTTGAAGTCAGAAGTTTACATACACTTAGGTTGAAGTCATTAAAACTAATTTTTTTTAACCACTCCACAGATTGGTTGTGTCAGATTATAACTACAAACTGTAGTTTTAGCAATTTGTGTCATGCATAAAGCAGTTGTACTAAACAAGTAATTTTTCCAAAAATGTATTTATTTTAAATTGACTATATCACAACTCCAGTGGGTCAAAAGTTTACATACTCTAAGTTTACTGTGCCTTTAAGCAGCTTGGAAAATTCCAGAAAATGATGTCAAGCCTAATTTAGCTTCTGATAGGCTAACTGTAGTCAATTGGAGTGAATTCTTTTCAATTCCAGTGCCTCTTTGCTTGGCATCATGGGATATTCAAAAGAAATCAGCCAATTGTGGACCTCCACAAGTCTGGTTCATCCTTGGGAGCAATTTCCAAATGCCTGAAGGTACCACGTTCATCTATACAAAAATCAGTATGCAAGTATGAACACCATGGGACCACACAGACATCATACCGCTCAGGAAGAAGACACATTCTGTCTCTTAGAAATTAATGTAGTTTGGTGCAAAAAGTGCAAATAACAACAGCAATGGACCTTGTGAAGATGCTGGAGGAAACAAGTAGACAAGTATCTATATCCACAGTAAAACAAGTCCTATATTGACATAATCAGAAAGGCTGCTCAGCAGGGAAGAATCCAATGCTCCAAAACTGCCATAAAATAGCCAGACTACAGTTTGCAAGAGATCATGGGGACAAAGATCTTCCTTTTTGGAGAAATGTCCTCTGGTCTCATGAAACAAATATTGGACTGTTTGGCCATAAGGACCATTGATATGTTTGAAGGAAAAAGGATGAGGCTTGCAAGCAGAAGAACATGTTGTGGGGGCGCTTTGCTGCAGGAGGGCCTGGTTCACTTAACAAAATATATGGCATCATGAGGTAGGAAAATGATGTGGATATATTTAAGCAACATTTCAAGACATCTGCCAGGGAGTTAAAGCTTGGTCGTAAATGGGTCTTCAAATGGACAATAACCCCAAGCATACCTCCAAAGTTAATCATGCTAAATTGCTAATTTGGTATTAGAAAATCACTTGTCATATATATCAAAGTTGGAATATCCAAATTTATATCACAGTTGAAAGCTATTTGTTTCGTTAAATGAAGCTTAACATTGTCCTTGTGTTTGTTTTTGAATTGCCAAGGTATGCAATAGACTGGCATGTCTTAAGGTCAAAAATGGCAAAAAAGAAACAGCTTCCTCTAGAAACTCGTCAGTCAATCGTTGTTTTGAGGAATAAAGGCTATACGATGCTTGAAATTGTATATACATCTACAACGTTTGACGATTTCATACAAAGGTGTACACTACAGTCTTCAAAGACAAAGGACAACTGGCTCTAACAATGACAGAAAGAGATGCGGAAGGCCAGATGTACAACTAATCAAGTTGTAAGAGTCTATTTCTCAAATCTGTCTGTGCAACAAAGAAAAGACAGACTAATTAGTCATTTAATTCAAACAACAAATATCAAATTTCTAGCAAAATTTTGTCACACAGGGGCCAGACTCAGACTTAGACTGCACATGTTTGTGTGATGGTTTAGTTTAGTATTAGGGGTAAAATAAGGAAATAGAATATATATTTAGTCAAAAATGAAATCAATATGTTTTTGGAACTACACAAGGGTGAGTAAATAAAGGCAGAGTGTTTATTCCTGTGCTACTAGGAGACTCAAAAAAAATATTGTGCAAGTATACATTATGCATGTGAATTTTTATGAGAATGTTAAATGTCATTAGTTTGTTCATCAGTATATGATTAATTCTAATGACTGATTTTCAGAGTAATGGCTGTGATCATCAGAAAATCAATCTGCATGTTTGCTCAGCTCAACTGCTTACTGAATAACAGGTCTGGATGCAGACTCTCTTTAGATGGCAGTGTTAAACCACAATAAATCTCATAGGGCCTTTGTCGAGGCCAAAATTCTAAATAAATAAATAAATAAATAAATAAAATAAATACTAAAATAAAATAATTTGTTAAATAGCCTACCATAAAATGTTCATAGCACCACCATTCATATAGCACCACTTCAACTTGTTGTGAAAATACCTGTTATTTAAATGAATAGTTAAAAGTTAAAACTGTCATCACTTACTGCCCTCATGGCATTCCAAACTCACCAGAGACATTTTGAAGAATGTTCATGCTGCTCTTTTCCATACAACAAAAGCATAAATTGACATGCTAGAACCAATGGCATTTGGTGTCGTATCAGTCTGCTATTGTATGGTTTCAGAACACTTGGAATATAGTGCGCACAGGTCATATGGACTATTTTATGTTTTTTTAAGCTTTGCTATGGTGCTTTTATGCTATGTAATTATATATAGTCATTTTTAGAGCTTGTCATCCCCTAGTCACTGTGTGTTTTAATTGTATGGAAAAGAGCAGCATGAACATTCTCTAAAACGTATTTTGTGCTTTACAGAAGAAATTTATATTGGTTTGGAACAAAATGAGTGTGCGTAAATGATGACAATATAGTTTTTTGGGTGAACTATCCCTTTATATCACACAGTCTTGAAAAAGATCTCAAAGAAAGACCATATCACAAACGTTTATACATATAAACATAATACCCGTCTTTTGGCTAAACCTGCCAAAGTCATCCATTAAATAGCAGCAGCATCACCTGTGCCATATGATCTGCCTTTGATAAATACCTCTGTATCTAATTAAAGGCCTCACCACCCAAAGTGCATGTTTTTATCTGAATTATTTATAAGGATTTACATGAATCACATTTATCTAACAAGGTGTATAAATGTGAATTATCTTTATAACTGTCTGTTAACGGCAAGGGGCTTTTAAAATGAGTGAAATAAATAGAAGACCTGATGTTGTGAGCTTCAGATTTTTTGGTATTTGCAAGACATTGCAATTGAAGACATGTATTAAGTAATTTTATGTATAGGATAATTAAATAATGACAGTGCTACAAAATAGTCAGTGGTGGGTAGATTACTTCTTAAATGTTATCGAGTACCGATTACACAAAATTGTAATCCGTTAAGTAATCTTTTAGGTAACAATTTTAGCTAATCTAATCCTATTGCATATTTTGATGAAAATATAATAATTACTTGTATTATGTACCAATAAACACTTTCGTTAAACATTAGTAAGCATTTTTAAAGCATATTTTAAATGGAAACTTGCTATTTGGCAGTAGCAGAGTAAAAAAAAAGGTGCTTAAAGGATCATAAAAATTAATGTTATGCAAGATAAATGAGAACATGCATGTATTTTTAATTTTAAAATAATTGTTATTTAGGAAATAAGGAATAGGGATTGGATTTTTATTATCCAACTTTGAAATTAATAATGAGAAAATGTCTCTAGATATGATGTATGAATGTCTCAAGAGATGTCCAATTTGTGCCTCCTCTTAATTATTCATAAGAAGGTATGGTTGACCTTAGCCCAAGACAGACATTTGTTCTGCCATCCTGAATAATGGGCTGATGTGCATGTATCTGTCCAAAGAACAAAGCTGCGTGTGACCGACACCTCTGCAATGTGCAACAACAGAACATCCAAATGCTTCTTAAGACTGGATGTAGGTCTTGTTCAATATATATATATATATATTTGTGTGGCAAAGATTGCATTGCTCATTTAATTCATGTTGTGTCACTTTGAAAGTCAAGTTATTGTTTCATGTGATTAAATGAAGAACGGGAGCGCACTGTCTTCAATGTATGTAGTTCTACCTGGTTAGGCCTGTCGCACATATTTCAGGCGCTGGCTCAGATTGCTCTTTCCAAATTTAGGAGCATAATCAGTTAATTATGCACTAGTTATTGCCTTTGGCTGATTAAGTGATGTAATTAAGAATGCAATCATGTGTGGTGGAGGGGGCATGGTTGAGCACAGGCTTGTGAATGGAGAGCGAGATTAGGAGATGAGAACAGTAAGGATCATCACCTGGCAATGATTGTCTCTAACAGCTGTTTGTCATTTGTGAGAGTTGGAGACGGATTTAAGAGCGAACCAGACGCCAGTGAGGGGAGAGAGCTACCTCGCACCCACAGAGACATGGTAGCTCTCAGAGATGAGTGTTTAAAGAAGTTAAGTTTTCTTTTAATAATAAAATAATAAATATAATAAAATAAATCATATAAAATACCTTTTTGTGTTGGAACTTGCCGACTCCCATTTCCTCCTTGCCCCAACCAAGAACCCTGTGACATCATGTAATCCATAAAATGTAACTGTAATCTAATTATGCACATAATAAAATGTAATGTTATCCAATTACAAGTACTTGTTTTCATGTAATCTGATTACATAATCCAGATTACATCTAATGTGTTACTACCCAGCATTAACAATAGAGTAGCACAAAAGTATTTGACAAATTGTCTAAGTCTTTTTTCACCCTGCTGGAAAAATCAGATTTTTTTCCTCAAATCCGAGTGACTGTTCAAACTGCAAGTTATATGTGGCCAGATCAGATGTTTTCTGTTCAGATTACAGTCGCTTTTGATATTCATCCACATTAGTGGTCGTGGTAATGCAGCAAACTTGTGTACATTCGCCATGCATGAAATTTTAGTGGTGGATGTTTTAACATTGATTTTGGTTTTCAAGAGGCAGTATCCAAATATGAACATTCTTCACAGACAACGACTTAAAAATGGGAGAGGTGGCATATGCATTGTTTGTTGCTGCTAGTTTTGTTGCTGCCTGATTTAGTGGGATGTCCTGTATTTTAGCAGAAATTACAATGTTTCATACGTGACACCTTTTATCTTGGGGTCCTGTATTTTAGCAGAGAGTGAAACATCCCATATTGAAGGCTTTGTGTCCCATACTAAAGCTTGGACGGTGATTATTCGCAGACATTCAATACTTTTATCACGCTGTGGTTTCTCGCAACTGGTATGGGTTACTGCACCTTAGCGCATCTCTTTGAGTATGTTAAGCCAACGTCTTTATTATTAAAAGAGGTTTGCAGAGCTTTGTGTGCCCTGTAACATATAAATGACATTTGGGTGTGTTTCATTCAGAAGTGATGATCTCTAAGCCCAGTTCCCTAAAGACTTTACCTTATACTGTGAGAGTTTTGTAGGGCTGAAATGTGTAATTAATCAGGCTGAACTCACTTTTGAAGTCATTTTTATTTAAAAGTTTTGTAACGATCCTACTGCATGGCCATCATTATTGTATTAAATTCGAAGTGCCCTGTGAAGGCATTAATTATTCCGTTCGGAGCGCAGCATTTTTTCTTGTCGCAAAAGCTGACGTATAACAACCATTGTGCACAGCAAATGATGAAAAAAACCCCACATGAAATCCGATCTGACCTTTCAGACTCAGACTTTAATCTGATTCCAAACCACCTATGAATGTGGTTTGTATGAGGCTTTTAAAAATCTAATTTGATGTGTTTTCCTGTTCAGACTGAGTGACAGTGTCGAGAAAAAAAAAAAAAAAAGATTTTTTTTCTGCCTGTGTAAACCTAGCCTATGGCAATTTTGTTTTAATCTGCCTACAAAAAAAGTTTTTCACAGACTAGTGTTTCATTATGTGTGTCACTGTTTGGCTTGTTAATGTTAAAGGAAAAGAGCCTTGATTATTTGAGTGTTTGTGTTTAATTAACTTAAAAAGTCTAGTGCACTGTCAACATCACTTCAGGAGTCCAGCTGTAAATGTGAATGGCCAAATGGTCAGTAGAATCTCAAGCAAGGGACAAAAGAGGCAATTTATTCAAGCTACTGTTCAAATATATAATTTACATATTGATGGCAGACAAATGTTGAAACTGTTTCAGACTAAATGTTAGCAATTTTAAATAATGTAAAATGTAAAAATGCAACAGTAAACAGACAGTTACATGAAATTCAGAGAAGCGTACTGCTGAGTGACCTCATCTGTAATCCATTAATTTTAAACTAGCCAAACAGCAAAGAAAACTACATCTACATGCAGCCCAGCAATACAATTCAAATACAATTAATTATCACTTAATCACTTAGACAATATTTAAAACTAAAACATTTTATCAAAAATATACTCAGTTTATTTAATTAATGTATGAATGTATATATAATCGACATAAAGACAAAAACATCAAGGCAGGATTTAATTAGGTTTTTCAATGAAATTACCCTATGTGGACTTAGACTTTGAACACATTTACATTTAGGGCTTTTTTAATAGTAACTAAGTGCAGCACTATGCCAGAAGTCATAAGCGCAAAGTCAGTGAGCATGGCCATGAAGTTTTGTTATTTTCGTGCAAACGTGCTAAGACTAAGCGCAATTGGATTTGGCAAAATTGCGCTGCAAAGCACTAATAGGCTGGGTCCAGTGCAGTTTAATTCTGAAGTTGTTCTCCGGTTATTATATAGTCCATTCCCTGTCATGCATCAGCGATATAAACAAAGACAGCACATTCATAATAATTTAGTAGTGGAAATGGACTGTATGCAATTATTCCCATGGTTCCTGTCTCAATATCTTCACTGTCCAATCACAGATTTTATTTCTGAAAACTGCCAGATACTCATGACAATATACGCTAAAAGCACATATGATTGGTTAAGGGGTTATTGGGCGTGAATAATAAATGTATCATCATCGTCATCCCAGGAGATTTCCTTCAGTGTAGGACTTACTGCTTCAAATTGAAAACTGCTGGACCAGGAACTACTGCAGGAAGACACGGACCACAAGGAGATGGATGATGAGATGGAACCTGATCCCCAGCCAAGACCATCAACTGGGTATATATGAATGTGTATATATTGTTTGTTTCTATTTCTCATATGAACACTAATAGTGTTTCTCTTATTATTTTGGGTATGGCTAGCCATTCTCGCACAAGTCCCAAGTCAGCAGGAAAGCGTAAATGCTTCTCTGACAGCTATTCACAGGCACCAAAACCTCTCTCATTTAAGCCTAGCTGTCCATTTGGTGCATCAGGCTGTGCGGTCAACCTCCAATATGATGTTGCGAGAAATTGTCTTTTTAATGCTGATTTTTACTCAGGCTGTAGATGCTGAGATATGCAGCTTTACAAACCGTCGGGGGCAGGAGCTTGTCTTAATCTGTCTGTTGTATTCCAGCAACCAAGGTGCTTGGATGGAGGTGATCCCCAATTAATTTTACAAATTTCTTGGGATGCTCATTTACATCATCATTGGGGAGCCAATTTTTTAATAAAAGATTTATGCCAAAGATTTATGTCTCGTGACCGCCACAAGGTTCTTTTAGTAGCTCTACATGTTGTGGACCCTACCACAGAGAATTATCAGGATAACCTTATGAAGCTGCGTTATCTTATGGACTATCTCAAACAAAAATGCAAGCAGCTCTTTCAGCCTACCCAAAATCTTGCAATAGATGAACATATGGTCAAGTCTAAAGCTCGGTCAGGATTTAAACAATACATGAAGGCAAGCCTACTTGGTGGGGTTTTAAATTATGTGTAATTGCAACATCAGACTTGGTGTATACTCTCCACTTTAATGTTTACACAGGTATTCATGATGGGCGTGTCACGGACATGGCCACCAAAGTAGTTGAATAGTTACTGCAGCCATTCAAAGACCAGGGCCACAATGTTTGGTTAATTTTTTGGTTAATTTGTTAGAAATGGGAACTAATGCCTGTGGGACATGCAAGGTGAATCGTAAACTGTTTCCTGCAGAATTTAAAGGCATCAAAAGATCGGAACACAAGACAGATCGTGGGGATATGAGGTGGTGTAGGATTGAGGGGAATATACTTGTAATTCAGTGGAAGTTACATTCCTCTTCAATTTCTACAACGTGAATGGCTCAACTGAATTTACTAGGTTTGTAAAAAATTAGGGCGACTGGACAAAAGATGTAGCCCTCCAGCCCACAGTCATCAGCGATTATAACAAAAACATGGGCGGTGTTGATAGGTCAGACCAAATGATAAAATCTTATGACATCCTACAAAAAACTCAGAAGTGGTGGAAGACTCTTTTATCCCACTACATAGACAATGCCGTCATCAATAGTTTCATGTTATTTAAGGAATGGCAACACAGTGGATGAGTGTAGATTGGTGAACTTAACCCAGATAGATTTCAGAGAAAACCTGCCTCGTCAGCTGGGAGGTATCGATAATCAAGCAAGTTTGTAGTCCCTCCTTCCTAATTACTCCACACAGCCCATGCCCCTAAATAAGACTCATCTAAGAGATGTTGGCTATGCTATCAGAAAAGTAAGACTGAAAATAAATCTAAATTAACTTGTTGCACGGCAAAATGTAATGGCAAATGACTTTGGAAATGTTCACTACAGGAAATGTTTTCAGTCTTGGTATTCATCTGACTGTGACCAATTTTGCGAAGAGGCCTAGGTTAGGCTGTGTTTATTGGTGTTGTTGTCCTCCCCTTCCTCTCTTTTCTCCCTCTCTTCTCTCCACAGGTATTGCAGTTGTTGAGTATTTATGAATGTATATACATGTATATTCTGTTCCTGACCCTTTATTAAAAATGTATTTACAGTAGATAGTTCAAAAGTTTGATTTTGTATGTTTTGCTGTGTAATTCGTGTGTAATACTAATGTTCAAATTAAATAAAGTGTGTGTTTTATTGAACACATAAAATGTATATTTCAGTGTTTGTGTGCTTCAATTTCAGATGCAATCTCAATTTATTATTACAGGTTCTCAAAAGGAGTATTTGATGAATAGTCAGGTGAAATGTATCTTAACATTCTAAATCACTCTAATCACTAAAATGATCACAACTTTTAAACAATAGATTATATTTCTAATCTTTCTCATATTCTACATTGTCCACAAAATTAGGTATATTTCATACATTTGAAGTTTCCCTCTAGCTTATATTTAAAATGCTTGAAAATGCAGTGTCTGATGAAGTATGGTGGCTGGAGAAATTGCTGTGAAATCTTATTGATAAAGGATGATTAGCCTTAAATAATCATAAATATATTTATATAATTTGATTATATATCTTCAATATGAAACCCCGGTTGCCCCGGCCTTTCTGTGTGGAGTGTGCATGTTCTCCCCGTGTCTGTGTGGGTTCTCTCCGGGTGCTCCGGCTTCCTCCCACCATCCAAAGACATGTAGGCTAGGTTAATTGATGTCTCCAAAAATTGCCCTAGGTGTGGATGTGAGTGTGAATGGTTGTTTGTATATGTGTGGCCCTGCGATGGACTGGCGACCTGTCCAGGGTGTACCCTGCCTTTCGCCCAATGTTAGCTGGGATAGGCTCCAGCCCCCCGCGACCCTGTACACAGGATAAGCGGTTGACGATGGATGGATGGATGGATGGATCTTCAATATGGTATATACAGTCCAGGTGTGTGATGTTATATGAATATGAATATAATATGAATTTAATATAATATAATATGGATACGAATATCATATTCTGGCACAGAATGGAATTTTCTGAATTTTGGGTTCAGGCTTTGGGTTAATAAATCATGGCTCGTATTAACAGCGATTATAATAGCCTTCAAGGTTAGGCTGGGGATTTTTTAAATTCGTTATTTTAAACATGAAACATTTACACCAAAAATATTTCTAAACTCAGTTCATTGATCAAAGAGAGCAATTTAGTACATGAAATAAGAGGTGCTGTACCATTGGCTGTCCTGAAGGCCAGAGTCAAAGCCTTGAAGACACTACAGCATGATTATCTGTAAAGCTGCTTTGAAATTATGAAAAAGCACTATACAAATAAAAATAATTTAAGAATATTTTTTAAATGGAATTTTTAAGATAAATGTAATTTTTTACACTTTAATAATTATTATCCAGTTTTATGACCAAAGATGAACTGAGAGACTCCATATAATATCTGTGCATGTAAACATCTTTTTGTCACACCACAGGATTATTTAACGGAGAATTACATTTTCATTGATAATTAGACATATAAGTGGTAACTGTACTATAAAAACATGCTGTAAATTTCAGAACTCCAAACTTCCTCTCCAGTCCAAAAAGAGAATATATATATAGTTACCACTGTCTGTTCATGACGTCACGAGACATTACCCTTGGCCCTAAACTGGAATGGACCAAAGTGAAAATCAGTCTCAGGTTGCAGAAGATATTGATATTAGATCTTTGTACATGAGAAATCTGTGTCTGTTTTACATGCAACTCCAGGCAAAGTATCTTGTTCCAAAGTCAACTACTTAAATGATTGTTGAAGAGATCAATGGTTTGAATGCCATTTGTCATCAGTACACAAAAGACAAGACTGAAGAGACAATTATAGTTAATGTCAGATACCGAGATTGATTAAGTTGTTCTGAGTGTTCAGGAAACTGATTTGCATGCTGCATGTAGCTCTCATCTCTCCACTGAATTTACTAGTAGGCAGTTGTATCGAAGAGGAGGGCGGGGCCGGGCCGTGAGTCCACACAGCCAGCCCCAAATTGGGCTAATCAGCCGAAGAGAGGGATAAGGCCGTGCTGGAGCTGGAGAGAGCCACACGCAGCTGCTGCACACAGCTCGGCCTTATCCCTGTCCGTGGCTGATTAGCTCGAGTGGGGGCCAGCCGTGCAGACTCATGGCCCGGCCCCGCCCTCCTAGTCTCAACGGTATTTTCAGAAGAACTTTGCCTATGTGCACCCAGAAAATTTTACCTGGGCACCAATTAACCTTGAAGATACATTTATGCACAATACACATCTCTGTCTGTCACTTTAAGAGCTACTCTAAAAAATCATTTTGTGTGGCAAGTATGTGTTGAGTCTCAAAATCATCTAGTTTCTGATGGCATCTTAATTTATATTTGTGATGGCTCAGTCTTTAAATTCAATGAGCTGTTTCTGCAAGCAGGTGACATCTTCTTAAAACTGAACTTGTATCAGGATGCGTTTGAAGTTGTCAACCCACTTGGGCAAGCCAAGAACAAACATAAGATTGTGGGAGTATAATTCACACTTGCTGACTTTGAGCCATTCCATTGTTCCAGTATTGACAATATTAAGTTAATACTGTTGTGCAAAGAAACAGACTTTAAATCCTTTGGTTAGCACACATTGTTTTCTAGAATGTTGTCAGACCTTGAAGAACATGGACTTGTGACCACATATGGTCATGTGTAGGTGACAATTTGGTGTCACTCTGCATTGGTGGCTACACAAAGAATTTCAGCACTTCCAAGTACTTCTGCAGGTATTCTGAGGTACAAAGAGACCAACTTGAGAATGTGAGTCAGAGCTTTAGTGTACGAACAGTTGACACCTACAAAGAAGCGGTGCAGTCATTGCAGGAAAGTGATGTGAATGATATCAAAGGCATATATTGTGACTCAGTCTTTAACTCTCTGAAATATTTCCATGTATGTCAGCCAGGCCTTCCTCCATGCAAAGGGTATGAATGTTTGAGGGAGTTGTAACTTGTGACTTAGCCATTTACCTGTGCTACTTAATAAAGGTCAAGCATTGGTTCACATGGTCTCATCTGAACAGACGTATCACACAATTTCCTACAAGGACTCCTTTATCTCCTTCAGGTGAGCGAAAAAGCCAACACTAGAGGTGGCCAAGCAGCTGAGAAATGGTGTCTCTTAGACTCCTGCCTGTCATTAGTGGTGACAAAGTTGATCCTCTTGACCCAGCTTGACAACTAGTGATCACTTTGAAAGCAATTGTTGAATTAGTGTGTGCACCCATGATCACCATTGCCCAGGTCGCTTACCTCAACATTGTTGTGGTTGAATATCTAGAAACAAGGAAAGCAGTTTTTCCTTCTAATTATCTAAAACCCATTCACTACTATCTTCTTCATTATGCATCATTGATCCTCAATTCTTGGCCAGCTAATATGGCTATGGACAATGAGATTTGAGAGGAAAAACTCCAACTTCAAGAGGTATGTGAGGAGGATACAAAACTTTAAGAAAATATGCCAGTCTCTCCGAAACCAGCACCAACTCTCCTCCAAACAACCCTCAGTTCGAACACCTTTTTTGTACCAGTGCTAAGGTAAAAAAACTAAACTGCATATTATGCTCCATATCACCTGTACAGTGATGCAGTGCACAATGCAGTTAAAGCACACATGTATACAGAACCAGATTCTGTGTCCACTGAGGTAAACTTAAAGGGCACACTTTTCAAAATGGGATCTTTTCTCTGCCTAAAATCTGAGTCTGATGAGCCAATCAAGTTTAGTCAGATTGAGCTTGTTTTGATTAAAGATAAAAAAGAGGTGTGCTTTCTTGTGACACCACACACTTTGTTGTATATGAATTATATGAAGTCAAACAAGCAGCTGAGTATATGCACTGCATAAATGCAGAACACTGCCTGGATTTCTACCCATTCTCTGTACAGTCTGAATGGATATGAAGTAATTTCTCTTAAGCACAGTGTTGTTGATCAGTGTTGAGGTTTACAATAATTTTTGGTGCTAGCTGAATTTTACTGTAGAAATGTTGTACTAGTTATGTCAGTAGGATAAAATTAAGTATATTAGCCAAGGTAACATATGGTAATTGTGGTTTAATGTGTAATCCACAATCTGATATCCACTAAACAATAACTCATCTTTCGCCCCCTCTTGCAGTCAAGGATTGATGGGTGAGTGACCTAACCTCATCCCTCAGTTCTGTATTCAGCAAAGAGGATGTTATACAGAGAGTAGTGGTTCAGCTGATGCCCTGAAGTATGTGGAGGCAGTTGACCTTGCAGAAGTCCTGAAGCCAATAGAAATCAGAAAAGTTATGGCTTGCATTAAACGTAAGTATAATAATAGCCATGAGCAGCTGAAAAAAATTCACAATTTCATGTAAAGTATACAGTTCTAAGCAGCATATATAACAAATTTCCGAGACTTACATAATACATGGATCCATGTCTGTTACTGGTTCTACGTGATCCTATCTAGTTGTGTAGCATGACTATCTTTATATAAAGCAAATATTCTCAAAGTTAGTAGAGACATTTTTAGGTATGTTTGACTATGTTTGAAAATTAAGTGAAAATTATATGTGAATGATATTGAATGACATGAATATGTCTGTGTTATTTATGTTTACCCTCAGTGATGAGAGTACAGGATGATTCCTCCTCAATAGCTACTAGCCTAATTGAATTGCCAAACATTGGCAAAGATTCATTCATTAGTGACAGTGATGATTCCTTCACCAGCAATCACTCTACGCTTGTGGCCACTGCCACAAGGACCTCTGAAACATCAAATTCTGCTGATAAATGTATCTAAATTTCAGATCAATGGCACAAGTGCCTCTGTCACTAAAATCAACACTACAACAACAGAAAAAGTTCATTCAAAGCAGTTTACCTTGTAGCTGAAATTCTGCAGCTTTGCCACATTTTCAAATTGGAGCTCAGAGACAAAATAATCCAACAGGATTGTACGAGTGATTTGTATTCCTCGTTTCCATCCCAAAAAATATTTTGTTCGACTGTGTTTACAAACAGAGTTTGAGCTCTCAACACACTCTAGTGGTCAGAAATCACTTAGTGCAGCTTTAAGAAAACTTAAATGGTTAACTTTGTGTCTAAAGATGCTGTTTCACTGGCTTATTAATGTCAGGAATAGTTATAACTGAATGTCTTGCGTATAAAGTGAAATTACTTTTCGAACAGACAGATCTTCAAAATCAACACCGATCAAGGGACCAAAGTCACATGAAATGAAAAGGGATGCCAGTACGCTGTCAACACAAGGGTGCTAAGCCTCATTTCCAAATTTGCCATTTTTGAGTGTAGAGAGTAAAATGTAATATCACTCCCTCACCAAACTAACAAAATCACCTTTCAAGCAATAAATCAATACATCATTCAGTCCCAAACCAGCTCCTGTGTCCTGTGTTAGTTTTGAGAACAATAGCAAACCAAGGTGCAGATTTGAATTGTGGTTCTTGATTCTGGAGTTATTGACTGTTAATTATTTGTCCTATTGTGATGATTTTCTTTGCGCTGCCATCTGTATTAACAGGCAATAGAATTGCAGTAAAACAGTAGAAAAAACATATTCTTGAGGTTGTTGAGGGATACAGATTTTATTTTTTAATGGGATATACTGTGATTGTTATGGGCACTGAACTTAATATTACTGGCTGATTTTTTTGAGCCTATAACGCCCTGGTAACCAGATTGTTCATCCTAGCAGACACAAATACATATATTAGCAACCACTTGGAAACAGCCATCACCAAATGTTGACACCTTGGCAATTGCTTAATAAATACCCTATCACCTACTTGTGAAATAATCCTAGTAATCGTCTGTACTTTGAAGAGATCACCTAATACACACTAGAAACCACCTAGTGGACCACAGAAACCTCCTAGTATATCCTAGCAACCACTTAGGAACACCTAAACACCACTGACTACAGCCAGCCACCACATGCAAACACCTTAGCTACCATGTAGAAACAACCATCTGGCAACCATCTGATACACACTAGAAACAGGCTAGGAATTTTCTGTTCATTTTGAGCTGGAAAGTGGGTACATCACTGCTGGTTAGCAGGTTTTATGAGAAATTTAGCTGGGCTTCTGATCAGGCCAAATTCACCATAACTTGAGACTGGTTATGCTTGGAATGGCTTGTGATGTGAGGATAAATCTGGATTCATTAGTTTTGAAAAAGTTTGCAGATTGCTGGAATTTTATTAAAAAAAAATTCATCAAGGATAAGATTACATTAAATTATTAAGCATACTTTAACATGTAGAACAGTCAGTTAAGTTTTTATTCTCCCAAATATTAAATGGTGTGTGTTAACAGTGTTTGTTTTGTGTGTCAGTTTCCTTATCCGCTCCCTTTTCCTGCACATGCTCACATGCAAAAAGCCATTCAGAAATGTTATTAAGGGTTTCCATGGACCAGTGATCATGTTTCTCAAGCAGAAACTTACCTGTGCTAACTGGCATCCTCTTAATCCCTTAACTTGATTATTGAAATCGTATTACTTGTTTACATGGCATTTCAGAAATTGTGGGGTTTAAACAGACAATTAAAGTGCAATTAAAGACAATAAATGCCATGCACTTAAATGAGACAACATGTAAAAACGTACATACGTTTTCGATAAATGTAGAAGTGTGTACATGGCTGCCATTCCAATGGGTGCATTGTTTGGAAAATTAGTGAAACCATTTAATCTTTATTATGGTAATAGCCTGAAAGGTTGGCTTGGTACCTGTTGTATTTTAAAGAAGTGACATGCTTTGCTTGGCATTCTAGAGAATGAATTGGAGTTCTGTTTGACCTGTCAAAGTTTCCAGAATTACTGGTGTGAGGTAGTTCATATTAAGATCAGCTGAAAGTGATTGATTACTTGTATAGGGCCTGTAGCAGCCAATAATGCAATAACTAACGTTAATGTAATAAATGACTATAATGTAATACATTGTCCATTCTTAATGTAATAAAAGTAAAATGTAATAACTTACCAACATTTCTGAACCAATAACTTAATACATTTTTGCCCATAATGTAATAAGTTCTTATATTATTGTCTGGCTATTACATTATTGGTTGGGTTAATTAAAAAATAATTGGCTGCTACAGGGCCCTATAGTGTATCTAATGGACAATTGAAATTACTTAATGTTCATCCACATGGAGTGACTCTTGGAAATTGAGAGTTAAACTGAAGATTGATTGTTCAATTGATTGACAAACTATAGCAATCATGTTCACCTACTACTATGAGTGGAACACCTTAGTCTTAGGGTTGAACTCTACTAATCAAGTATCAGCATTGATAAAATGGTGAAAAATACTTTCTGATATTAAACACCCGATTATGTAGAGGAAAGAAACATCAATTTAAAAATTGTGGTGAAATCAAACTCACAGTTCTTTCAGATATCTGATGTTTGAAAGAGTTTTGTAAAGAGACTCTCCCTGGACCCCCCAAGCCCCTGTATGACACAATACAGAAGCACAATATTGATGTTATGGACATTGTCATGAGAGCTGTTTTTGTTTCTTGATGCTCCTTTATGTCCCCCAGTTTGGCCAGGAGTGTTAACAGCATATATTTATATTTGTTTGTCCATGTTCCTTGATTTTTCCCTGGTTTGTCCAGGAGTGTTAATATAAGAAGGCTTTATTTTGTAATATGCCTTTTCTGCCAAGGCTTTGACTAAAAATAATGGGTGTTTGTTGCTTTACTGTCATTTGTGTTATTCTCCATTCTGAAGCCTTGCCTATTGTGAACACTTTTAATAGGAAGTCCACATTAAATCACATATGGCAAAAGTTTCTGCTGCACTGCTCTCTTGAGGTTGAAACTTTCAAGCATGTTGCTGCTCTGAAGTATTATCATTCTTGCTTCTACTACTTCCTGCTTGGACAATTGCAATGCATTGTTTTCCTGACTTTGCCTTTACTCATTTTACTTTTGGCAGATTTATTGGTATATATGTGCTTTTAATCACTGCAACATCACTGATTGGGTGTGGCCAGAGGTGCAACATGCCTGAAAGTTTCAACCTCAAGAGCAGTGCGGCTTCGTACTCTTAAAACAAAAAAAAAAGACTATGCATAACAAGTTTTCTAAATTTGTATCCAGAATTGCAGTTATATTATAAAAGTACACATAAATAAAAAAATATATATATTTAATTGTTAGTATGGACATAAACCTTTATACACTCACCTAAAGGATTATTAGGAACACCATACTAATACTGTGTTTGACCCCCTTTCGCCTTCAGAACTGCCTTAATTCTACGTGGCATTGATTCAACAAGGTGCTGAAAGCATTCTTTAGAAATGTTGGCCCATATTGATAGGATAGCATCTTGCAGTTGATGGAGATTTGTGGGATGCATATCCAGGGCACGAAGCTCCTGTTCCACCACATCCCAAAGATGCTCTATTGGGTTGAGATCTGGTGACTGTGGGGGCCATTTTAGTACAGTGAACTCATTGTCATGTTCAAGAAACCAATTTGAAATGATTCGAGCTTTGTGACATGGTGCATTATCCTGCTGGAAGTAGCCATCAGAGGATGGGTACATGGTGGCCATAAAGGGATGGACATGGTCAGAAACAATGCTCAGGTAGGCCGTGGCATTTAAACGATGCCCAATTGGCACTAAGGGGCCTAAAGTGTGCCAAGAAAACATCCCCCACACCATTACACCACCACCACCAGCCTGCACAGTGGTAACAAGGCATGATGGATCCATGTTCTCATTCTGTTTACGCCAAATTCTGACTCTACCATCTGAATGTCTCAACAGAAATTGAGACTCATTAGACCAGGCAACATTTTTCCAGTCTTCAACTGTCCAATTTTGGTGAGCTCTTGCAAATTTTAGCCTCTTTTTCCTATTTGTAGTGGAGATGAGTGGTACCCGGTGGGGTCTTCTGCTGTTGTAGCCCATCCGCCTCAAGGTTGTGCGTGTTGTGGCTTCACAAATGCTTTGCTGCATACCTTGGTTGTAACGAGTGGTTATTTCAGTCAAAGTTGCTCTTCTATCAGCTTGAATCAGTCGGCCCATTCTCCTCTGACCTCTAGCATCAACAAGGCATTTTCGCCCACAGGACTGCTGCATACTGGATGTTTTTCCCTTTTCACACCATTCTTTGTAAACCCTAGAAATGGTTGTGCGTGAAAATCCCAGTAACTGAGCAGATTGTGAAATACTCAGACCGGCCCGTCTGGCACCAACAACCATGCCATGCTCAAAATTGCTTAAATCACCTTTCTTTCCCATTCTGACATTCAGTTTGGAGTTCAGGAGATTGTCTTGACCAGGTCCACACCCCTAAATGCATTGAAGCAACTGCCATGTGATTGGTTGATTAGATAATTGCATTAATGAGAAATTGAACAGGTGTTCCTAATAATCCTTTAGGTGAGTATATAATGAAATTATAAAATAATTTCATTACAGATAATTATTGTCATTTTTACATAAAATCTTATGTAATTTAAGAAAGCAGAAAAAAATACTGTAGAAATAATATAGTAATTTTTCAATACAAAAATTAGAAATAAATGTAATTTGTAATTATCGGCATAATACTTAAAAGTCACAGTTGGGATTAATAATTTGAGTTTTTTATACAATAATAACAATAATAAAACAGAAAACTACTGTAAAAATGTTTAGTTACTTTCTGTAAAATTTAGATTAAATTTAATTTACAGTGTGGGACATGAAATTGCCTGAAGTTGAAGACACACCCATACACGGTTATTAATTGTACAATTTACAGGCATCAAAAATACATCCCATAATGCTTGAAAAAATGTCACTTTATTTATTTATTTTACAGTCAATATATGGCAATCACAGTTGCAACAGGATTACATTTTATAGAGCAAACAACCAAATAACTAGTAGTAAATTTTATAAGTATAACTTCTAAGCATTATATAAATACACAACATGTTAATTAGCAGTGAGTACTCTTGGAAAGCATGTGCTCGAGCTGCTATGGATGGCAAGGTTATCAGCATATGCGTAGTGTGGGTCATGTGTGAAGCACAGGCCCTCCTGCAGCACTGGAGGTTTGACTGTCAAAGTCATCCAAGCGGTCACACCTCCACTGCTGCCCACACATCTCTCATTAAAACATGGCTGATGGTGTGGCAGCATGTGGCATTATTGATGAACCCAACACACTTAATCGCCTCTGTGTGTCTCCTGCATATGGCTTAAACTTCTGCTGTCACACAATTCATTCCTCTCTGTTATTTGCATAGAGATTCATCCCCATGAGCCACAACAACAGCTGGACTGGATCCAGGTGTAGCAAAACAGATAGAGTGATCTCACGTGTCAAAGGTATTCGTACCTGAAGAGTACACATACATTTTTGTACATTTACATAGACACTGAAATGTTAAATATAAATAAATTTATTGACAGCATATAAAATACAAATATTTATAGGCATGAAAAAAGTTTTTTTTTTTGAGGGCTCTGCCACAGGTGATGTAGATCTGTCTCAGGCACAATAGTCGAACTTTTATTTATCATGATTGATTTATTTATCATTAAATAAATGTAATTAGTTAAACATGTTTAATTATCATGTTTATTTATTTATCATACATGCAGTAAAATAAACCTATTAACCATATGAATTTAGTATTCTTTGAATTTTAAAGTATTTGTAATATTTTGCATATTTGTTTGCAAGTAGTACATTCATAAAAGGGTTTACAATTCCGCACAGTGACTTGAGAACATGCATTCTAGCTTTCTTATTACACACATGCAGAAGGCACGCAAATAGTGAAAGGATGATAAGCCATGCAAATATGGATAAATTATGGATTCACATAAACAAACAATTTGACTTATCTGACTATTGAGATCATTTCGATACCAAAACAGGCATTTTAGGTGATTTAGAAATCCTGGTCAGACTTTTTTATGGTCTGAAAAAGAGGATGTCCGGGGAAAAGAACATGTTGTCACCATATAAAAAGCAAATATCACAGCTTTTCCTACTCACTTTATAACTTGAATGTTGTGCTGCTCTGATAAGCTGCACACTAGTAAGTGGTGGATGGGGGGGTGAAAACAACATGCATAATATGCGATGAAAGACAGCAGATAAAGCAAATGCTGGATTATGATTGGATAAAATGCCTGAATTGAATGAATGGTTTAACGCTATTACAAGTCTTCTGACAGAACTACCGCTATGCTTCCATATCTATCTATCTATCTATCTATCTATATATACTGTATATATATATATATATATATATATATATATATATCAGTAGTCAATACATTGATTTTGTATGTTTGGTGTACAAACGTTGAAACACTTATGTTAACATATAGTAACATTTACACTTTAAACATTACACTAGTAAATTATGCTGCTGGAGCATTCAGTGTCATATCAAGTTTTGAAAAATAGTGCTGCGTTCCATTCAACTCGGAAAGTCAGATTTTACAACTTCCCACTAGGAAAAGTGCAATGGAATGCATCCTGAAGTCAGAATTACAACTTGTAGGCTCGTGCAGAAATTCTCAACTCCGATTTCGGCAAGATGCAGGGGCATGATGTCACACAAACATGTCGACACTCAGGGAGATATACAAAGTAAGTGATAAAAATTCACTTTATTAAGTAATATAATACAAATTTAATTAACGCTTGTTTAACAAATGCCCGCAGAAACAGGTGTATAAAACTTTATAATCTCTTTTTATAATCGTCCACCTGAAGCACAAATGCTAGCACTGCAGCATTTTTTATCAGTAGGGTTGCTAGGAGACATCTCTAATGAGAGTCAAACCCCTGCTAAGCTAATAGGAGTGTTGCAGTTTTGTTTCCTTAAACGTCATCTTCCATATATCGGGGAATAGAATTAATTTATGGTCAGAAAAATCAAGTAAGACTATCCCACATCCAACTTGCATAAAATAACCGTGTACTCTGAGGGTACAAAATGTATTGCAAGCAACATTTAAATTGCCAATATTATTAAATAGATTGTTCCAGGTATTATAGACCTCCTTGTTAGATTCATATGAAAAATAATGAAGTGTGTGTGCGCTCTCTTCTGATGCTAATTTAAAATACTGTCCTGTGTAGGATGGTGTAACTTGAAGGAAATAGGAACATTTTGGATTGAATCTGATTCCTGGTTCTGGATTAGATTTGAAAATGTATGGAATACATCTATGCATTCAGTTTTCAAATATAGATATCTCATTTCAAAATCATTTTGTTAAAGACATTGTTTTCTAAAAGCATCGATATTTGTGGCATACATGTCCAAATACTTTTTGGGGCCACTGTGTGTTTATTGTGGCCAAAAAGCAAGCAAGTCCACAACTGTGCTAGTAAAGTGTATAGGCTTTGACTTGTAACATCACATGACAGATAAAGCTTACAGCAGCATCACTGATGGTGTCCTAGATGTTCTGTCATGCTTAGCACCCATATCTTAGCTTGTGAACAAACTCTTACCTAACACTGGATTTATTAAAGATAAATGCAACTATTTCAATCTTACCTAGGCAAAACAGGCTACTTTAAAGCTAATTTAATGCTCTATGGTCATGTAGGTGACTGCTGAGGGGAGACCAACTCCAGCAGCTTTTAATTTCTTACCCACAGGGGCAGAACTGGGGCACACAGATATCCCCCCCCCCCCTTGTCATGCGACTAAGCTCCAGGCACAGTGCCTATAGAAAAGCATCCTACCCCTTTGGAATAGTTTTTTTTTTGTCTTAAAGCCAGGATTCAAAACCCACAAAAAAAAAAAAAAAATCCAGCTTTATTTATAAATTTTGCCTTATAACATTCAAGTAATGAAAAAATATATATATAAATGTTGAAAAACTAGAACAACAGGGATTGACAAGTATTCATACCCCTGGATTTAGTACTTCGTAGAGCTACCTTTTGCTTTAATCACAGTTCTCCACAGATGACCAAATATTTTCCTCAAGAATTTGGGTGTACATGGGATCATCCATTTTTTTTTTCAATCCTGCCCAGTTCCTGCTGAAGAGAAACACCCCAATAACAAGTAGTTATGGTATTTTTTGGGTGGTGTGCTGTGTTTGTATTCTCCAAATATAGCGCTTGGATTTCAAAATGACTGCAGGGGAGAGAAGCTGACATCCACAGCAGGACAAGACCTAAACTGGTTTTTGATGGAATGGAGGGGGGGGGGGGGGGTGAAATCAACAGAGGCATTGTAAAGATGAAAGACAGCTGAGCAGAGCTTATAAAGTAGAGGCTGGATTGTAATGGCATGAGATGCCTGAATGGAATGAATGTGTAAAAGTTCCTGAGTCTTCCTGCTAGAACTATGCTTACACTTCCATTTCTATCAGAAAAGACATAGAATGATTGGAATTAATATGAATGTATGGATATTTAGTTTAGCGCTCATATATTTGCTCAAAAATATCAGATCCTGCCAAAAGACAATGAAGGCAGGGAGAGGTGGTTACCCCCATAAAATTAGAACTTAAATTTAAAACCTATACCCCCAAAAGTAAAATACAACACCAATTAATTAGACTCAGGACAACAACCAGGTCTTCGGGAGGTGAGGGAAAAATCTGAAAAAAATAAGAAACAAAAATGATGCAAACATAAGCCTGTATATGACTGTCAAAAATATGATTAATGCGTTATACCCTGCAGAAGGGTAGGCTAACCTATGAGAAATGTTGAGCCCTTGTGAATGGGTGAGCCCTTTTTGTGCAAAATCTTTGGAGAAGGGTAAACAATGCTTTGTGATTAAACCCTTGTGAAAGGTGTGAGCATAGTTTTTAAAATGCACTTGCAAAAGGATAAAAAAATGTTTTGTGAATGGACTCTTGTGATGAGGGTGAGCATGGTTTGTGCAATTTCCTTGCAAAAGTATAAACCGTGTTTGCGTTTGAGCCCTACAAAAAGGGCTAAATTTTTTGTGCAAAACCCTTGCAAAAGGATAAACATCTATTTGCATTTGAGCCCTATAATAAGGGTGACATTGTGTGTAATACCACTGCAAAGATAAACAATATTTTGCCACGTGAAGGTATGGAATATTAATACCATACCAATTATCATTCAGTTAACCTGTTTTTGATAATTGAAATAATATGTATGCAATATGCAATTATCTAAAAATGACAATGTACAATCAATGTATTATGATATGCTGCATTATCAATGTTATGCAGTATGTTACATATTTAATCGTCCTTTTATTAATTTAATACTCTGATTTACTCTATTTAGATACAGTTTGAAAGTGCAGAAAACAGCTTAGCTTGCAGTCTCTCTGTGTGTAAGGCCTTTGTATCAAGGAAAAATTAATTGATGTAATACAGAAATTAGGAGACCATGGAGACGGGATGCCTGTGAATAAGGAACACCACCTGTAGCAGCATGGCTTCTCTGGAAAGAATTACAGCTTCTTTCTATCAAATTTTGTAGGGCCCAAAGGAAGGTGGACATATGGATATTGAAAGGATCATTTAATGAGCAGGACTGGTGCAGATAATGTCAAGATTACCATAACAGGCAAACGATATATATGTTCTCTACTATGTGCTCGCATTAAGATGAAACAGCAATTTGGGGCCAAAAGTGACAAGCTAGAAATGAGATGGCAAAAATGAAACTAGGGAGGCACAAGACAATTTCATTGGATGAAGAGGCCATCCCTCAAAGTGTTAAGGGGAGCAGAATCTGTATAAAAATGCATGATTCTGAAGTATAATTGCAAATGCTCCATGGACCACCTCGGCTTTGTTATGTTTTAAATAAAGTCTTATGGCATCAAAACCCAAGACTTTGAGAGCGAGTCTTAGAGGCAAAGATTGTATGACAAAGTGAAATATTTATTTATAAACAAAATCTGCGGTGTTGTGGAATGCTTAGATGCCCAAGACATGCTGCCGTTGCAACACCTAGACAATACATAGGAGATGGAGGTGTACTGAGCCAATAGTAGAAAGACACACCGCAGTTGCAGTGCTTAGGAGATGGATTGAGTCACTAGCAGGAGCACTGTATTTGCACAGTCTCAAGTCTTAGACACACTGCCCGAGGATAGAATACATCAGTGAGTGCCAGGGTAGTATGGACGTGTTGGGAGAGAAGGAGATTTGCAGTTGCACAGTCGGGCTACTTTCAGCTGTGGAGAAGCAAAGACAAGAGGCTTCATACTTTGCATTGCGTATGGCCCTTGCAAAAAAGGAGCAAGCATAGATGCACTTACTGAGAAACAAATGGAAAAATGACATGTGAAACTGTAATATCATAGAGGGGTGTTCCAGAAGAAACAGGAAAATAAGGAATTCAGGCAATTGAGAACTATGCTATATTATGAACATTAAACAATAGGTCAAACCAAATAAATGCTTAATAAAAGGTTTAGGAATGGAAAATGCCTTCAATGGTTACCTTACTATTTGACGTCTTTAGACTACTGATAGGTCAAGGACTAGCAAATGCCACAAATCAATCAATCGTTTATTTTTTTTAAGCACATTTAAAAACAATCGAGGTTAACCGGGTCTGAGAGTGTTTTGGGCCCTGGAGAAGTTTTGACATTTGTGCTTTTTTCAGTTGCTTAAAAACATATTAATGGCTAAAGTCTGATAACACTGTATTCAGCACAAACTGGGCTACAATAATATGTGAGCAGCATATGTGTGTACATGTTTGTATTTTTGAGAAAATAACATTTATGCGTGGTTTTTTAAAAAAAAAAACATTGTTAAGTCATTGAAATAAGGCCATATAACACATACTAAACATTTGTACACAAGACTTTTGAGAACTGGATTTTGTAGCCTATAGTTTTTGCTACAAAATGATGTGAAAACCATCCTGATCACTCATTCATACAAAACAATATAGTATTTTAACTTTTGTAAGACAATTTTAGTGTTAGAAATGTCATATGCGAGGAGGCATGAATGTTCATGAATATTGAGGTAATTCACACATGAGACAATGACCCCTACCCTGGGCCTATCAATGAGGAATGTGACAAAGAGAATGAATGAGGAGACAATGATCAAAATCAAGTTAAGAGTAATCTGACTATACATTTTCTTTACATAAAGTCTTTAATTTTATACCTACATTACCATTTAAAAGTTTTAGAAGTCTCTCCTGCTCACCAAGACTGCATTTATTTTATCCAAAATACAGTAAAAAGTGTTATTGTGAACTCATTTTACAATTTAAAAGAACAGTTTTCTATATGAATATATTGTTAAATGCAATTTGTGATCAAAGCTGAATTCTCAGCATCATTACTGCAGTCTTCAGTGTCACATGATCCTTCAGAAATCATTATAAGATGGTGATTTTCTAATATGGGCATATTTACAGTGCATTTTTCTAAAGCACAAGCATTGATAATGAGGCAGCATAAACACTAGATAAAATATAATCAAACATTCATATAAAAATAATATCATTATAGATCATATTTATATCATACAGCTTACAATTGAAATACCTGCTTTAGATGAAACAGCAATCCTGGCTGGAAAGTTTGAAAACAGTCCCACTAGTAAAATATGTAATGTTTATATAAAATAGCATGTCAACTAAAGAAAACTAAAATTACTTTACTTACGAAATTGTATCCTCAGCTGGATCAAGTCTCTCTTCTAAATACAAATGTTCATTGGAGTCCCGCTCTTCTGAGGAAAATGTTAACTCTTCCTTAATATCCAGTAGTTTCCTCATCTGTGTATCACTATAAACACGCAGAAAAGTGAATGACTTTGTTTTTAAGGCACAGTCGGGGGCGTTTACCATTTGCCTTGATCGCTTCAGAACATTAGCATATGAATGGCACGCTCTGCTGGTGGGTGTGATCACATTACCTATAATTAGATGAACCAGTAAAAACTGTACATCGCTTTGTTTCATACAGATTACATTGCAGGAGAATATTTGTTTTAAATTTGAATTGTTTTATTTAAGAGTAGAAAGCTTAAGATTTTTTTAGACATAGGTTTCATGTTTGTGTTATAAGTATCCGGAGTTTGTTCATTTTTGTGATGCGTTTCTGATATATGCTCGCAAACACAGAGACTGCTGAAAGCTCACCCTTTTTATTTTCTTTATTTTTACAAAAGCACAAGGTTTTGTTGTTATTGTGAGTGTACACAAATAAAAGAGACCTTTTATAGTCTCTAATGATGTCTTACATTTATCTGTATGCCCCAAAATGACAGAGCATTTTTAAGTTGTTTCCGCTGTAATGACAAAAATATCCAGCAGGACGCGCCGGCGCGTCCGTCGACCCCAGAGGGTTAACCAAAGTGCTGTACAGGGAATAAAAGGAATAAATTAAGGCAGACAAAAAATAAAAACAAAATAAACAAGCAATAAACAATAATTTAATATAAAATATGCCAAAATAACATAGTTAGGGAATGTTAAAAGCCAGGAAAAATAAATAAGTCTTAAAGAAAAGATTTAAATGCAGAGATGGATGGAGCATGTCTGTTATAAATTTATATTGTGGCAGCTGTAGCTCAAATGGTAGAGCGGTTCAGCCACTAATCGTAGGGTTGGTGGTTTGATAACTCACATGCCGACATGTCCTTGGGCAAGACATTGAACCGCAGGTTGCTCCCAATGGCAGGCTAGCACCTTGAATGGCTGCTCTGCCATCATTGGTGTATGATTGTGTGTGTGAATGGGACACAGTGTAAAGTGCTTTGGTAACTGCTAAGGTTAAAAAAGGTGCTATATAAGTGCAGATAAGTCCATATAAAGAAGAAGGATATTACAAAGTTTCGAACCAGCGATAGCGAAGGCATGACCACCTTGATTTTCAAGTTTGGCTCTAGGGACGGAGAAGGGCATGGTCACACGATCTTAGGGTTTGAGAAGGAGTGTACAGGAGCAATAAATCTGTTAAGTATTGAGGAACCAGATTATTGAGGGCTTTGTAGTCAAATAATAAGAATTTAAAATCAATCCAGTGCAAAGAAATTAGAATAGATGCAATATGGTCATATTTGAGAAGCATAGCAGCTGCATTTTGTACTAACTGCAGACAAGAAACAGAAGACTGAGAGATGCCGTAATACAGCGAGTTACAGTAGTCTAGCAGAGATGTTACAAAAGCATGGATTAAGTTTTCAAAATTACCTGTGGATAAAAAGGGCTCAACTTTAGAAAGGAGGAGAAGATGAAAAAAAAAAAAAAACACAGCAGTGATCTGTTTGTCAATCTTTAGGCTGTCATAGGCAAGAGAGACTGATAAATGCCATAAGATGCAGATTGAGAGGGCAAATATGTAATAGCGAATAATGGTGTATTATTTAATACCGAAGTTTCTGCTGAAGACTGTTGCAAACCAGCAACACATATGCATGATCCATGATGTGAGAGTTCTCAATCCTGTTCCTGGAGCCCCCATAACACAAAACATTTGGGATATCTCCTTAATCAAACACACCTGATTCAATTCATCAACTCATTAATGGAGACTCCAAGACCTGAATTGGGTATTTCAGAAAAGGGAGATTTACAAAATTTGCACTGGATTACAGGACCCATAATAATATCTCTTCACTGAATGATGCCAGAACAACTGTAATAAAATGAAACCTGTAACATAACTGTGGTACAGTAGGTATTAGTACCCCCCTTGTTTTGATTATATACTGTATTAGAGCAGCAATATGCATTGTGCTGTTAATGAAATACAGAAATGTATTGAGCAATGCCTACCACTAGGTGTCAGAGGGCACACAGCAATGGTTGATACTTCCCCTTTAAGAGAGAACAGCGGATGTAGACATATGAAGTCAAGAAAACACTTTGTGATTTAACATGCGATGGAGTGATCAGCAGAAGACGAGAAGTGTCATCTTAAATTTATGTATGTAATCAGACCCTGTACACTTAAGTATTTATTCATAATGACATGCATGAACATTGGATCCTTATTCCCCAGTGCAGAAGCAGACTCAGGCAAACACGGTTGTACAGATGAGCAATGTGAACCTGAACTCGGTTACCTGCATTACGCAGCTGCCACGGCTGGCAGATCACCTAACATGATCAATAAGAACTGAGAATTAGCTAATTGAAACAATGCCACTTGAAAAGCAATATTGATGAAGTATAAGGGATACAATGAACAGATAATTGAAAACATTGATAGCAGAAAGCCTAGAATCCCAACAACCACTAACTAGAAGCAATGAAGATTGTTTCCTCAAAGAAGAATAGACAGAGAACTTAGCATATTTTCCTGATGGAGACCAGCTGTGCTGAGGGGTGTGATATCACAGTGAGTAGAACACGATGTATAATCCAACAGGAAGTGACTGCTTAGAAAAGCAAGGCATAGCATGTGACAAGACTGTATGTTTCACTCACATGCGCATGAGTGAAAACAATGGAGGCATGCAAGCAATGAAATACAGCTGTGCAGAGCTTATGAAGTAGAGGCTGGATTGTGATTGGATGAGATGCCTGAATTGAATGAATGCGAAAAGATCCTGAGTCTTCCTTCTTGAACTATGCTTACATTTCCATTTGAAGAAAACCAAACACAGCACACCACCCAGAACATACAATGCCTACTGTGAAGCATTGTGGTGGCAACATTATGTTGTGGGGGCTTCAGCAAAGGGAACATGGATGCTGCCATATACACCCAAATATTTGAGGAAAATATTACACACATACACACATACATAAATAAAACACACTGCCAAAAAATAAATAAATTAATAAATACCAACGCAGTGGCTTAAGGATAGGAAGGTCAAAATTCTTGATTGGCCAAGTCAAGAGCACAAACCAAAATCAAATTGAAAACCTGCGGATAGACTTGAAGAGAGAAGTCCATCGCCTCTCAACCAACAAATTAACTGAACTCAAATTATTCTACATAAAAGATTGGGCAAATTTTCTTGGTGCTCAAAGCTAGTAGAGACATATCCAAACAGACTAATGGCTTTCATTAAAGCATAAGGTAGCTCTACAAAGTATTAAATCTAGGTGTATGATCACTTTTCAAACCTTGTTATTGTAGTTTTTCTTTATATTATACATTTTTGGAAACTGTTGCTTTATTTAATTACTTTTTTATGTTATAAAGGCAAAATTAGTAAATAAAGCTAGAAATATTACATTTTTTTATATGGGTTTTGATTTCAGGCTGTAAAACAAAAAGTGATTATTCTGAAGGAGTATGATGAATTTCTGTAGGCTTTGTATATGTAAATCAGAGACCTTTGAGCCATTTTTTGTGGCCTGCATTATGATTTCATCATCAAAAATATATTTCTTATTAGTCAATCAAATGTATAAAATGTGAAGTGTCCATTTTCAAGAGTATTTACAGTAGTGCTCTGTATTGATAAATGACAGAACAGTTAGAGCTGTTCTGTCAGCTCTAACTTATTAGAGATCTGTGTCTTACTTCACTGCAAAACACTGAAGAGCATAAAACAAATCTTTATGACTTCTCACTGGAGCAGTTTTGGAGGTAATATTGGATATATCACTTTTTTACGTCTCTGATGTATGTGATGTTGAACACTCATGGTGTTTATTAGTTGTCTTTGACAGTGAAAACAGAACTGATCATATTAGTTCCCTGTCAAAAAGTCTGGTGGCCAAAAATAAAAAAAAGAGGAAGGGAACACTATATCAGACCCTTCCTTTATTTGATGACCTCCATGACGAGCTTTCTCATTCATGGAGGAAATTTTTACTTCTTGTGTCTTCGTGCCCTCGACATGTCGACATTTTCGACTATTGTAGGTGCTGAGACACGGGGCTATTCGTTGACGTCGCTGGTAGAAGAGACACTTGCGGGTTATCTCTCGCCTGGCTCGACATCATCACTAAAGAGACCCACTCTCACCACAAAGCCATGCAAGCATTGTGGGGAATGCTTATCAGGCAGCAGGTCAGGCTGGTGCTGCCCTGCACACTATGGCAGTGTTACACCACAGTGCGGGCAACACGGTCGACGAAGAGGCTTCTCTTGGATCTGTTTCCCCGTGCAACCAAGCAGACTGCTTGCTCCATTTTGCCGGTCTATGTCTGGTTTAGTCAGCATGGAGAGACACTAATGGTTCAACCTGTCGGGCATCAGAGATAAGGACAAAGTTTTCCTTCTCGATGCTCCGGTTTCGCCTTCTGGCTTATTTGGTGATGCTATGAATGTAGTTATCACCAGGTTCCAGGAGGCAAAAAGCCACGAGGAAGCCTTCAGGCAATTCCTTCCTCGCAGCACTCAGGGGCAGGGGCCGTCAGCCACCCAGCCCCACCCCGGTCCTTCTAGACTGGAGGCTCAAAAACAAAGTGTGGCGAATTGTGCTCCCCATCGTAAAGACTGGGGGCCGGTTCATCTCCCTCAGCAGCCCCCAAAGCAAGACCTCAGGGCAGGTATTTCTAAAAAGGAAAAAACCCTGACGGTTTTGAGCCCAGCCTTGTGGGGTTAGCCCCCCCTCGGGACGGGTCACGTGAAACATCCACCTGTACCTGCCGCCTCTGCGGTTTTGGGAGTTAGCGGTTTCCAGCTAAATGTTGGGTGTTCCGTTGCTTCCTGCCATAGTCCAGGACATGGGACACTCGACATCCCCTCAACAGGAAGTGGCAGAATCTATACCCATCTCAGAGAGGCAGCGTGGAAACTACTGCCAGGTGTTTCTATGTGGGTCCTAAGAACAGTAGAAAAGGCTACAGAATTTAGTTAATTCGCATCCTCCACGTTTCAACGGCGTGGTTCCCACTACCGTGAAACCGGAGCAAGCATGTTTACTGTGGAAAGAACTGCAAATCTCTTGGTCAAAGGGGCCATAGAACATGTTCCCCTTCCAGAGAGAGAGTGAGGTTACTACAGCAGATACTTCCTGGTTCCCAAGAAGGATGGGGGGTTGTGTCCGATTTTAGACCTTCGAGGCTTGAATCACTCAGGGCGTTCAAGTTCAAGATGCTAACCGACAAGACAGTCTTGTCTCAAATCCAACATCGCGATTGGTTGGTCACGATCGATCCCATGGACGCGTACTTTCATGCAGAAGGTCTGCCACAACACAGGAAGTTCTTGAGGTTCGCTTTCGGGGGCGAAGCTTTCCAATATCGAGTTCTTCTGTTCGGTCTAGCTTATCACCCCGCACATTTACGGAATGCATGGATGCAACACTGGCTCCTTTGCGACTCCGGGGCATCCACATTCTGAATTACATTGACGACTGGCTGATGCTAGCACAGTCACAAGAACTGGCATTACAGCACAGGGATATCGTCTTAGCTCATCTGGTTTCTCTGGGGTTGAGGCTCAACGCCAAGAAAAGCGCCCTTTCTCCCACTCAGAAAACTACCTATCTGGGGATCGTATGAAATTCGATCACAATGCGGGTACAATTGTCTCCCGCTCGAATCGAGTCCATTCAGAACACCCTGAGCAAAGTCAGGCTAGGGCAAGTTTGCACTGTTCGTCAGTATCAATGACTACTAGGTCTCATGGCAACTGCGTCCTCGGTGAGCACTTTGGGCCTTTTTGCACATGAGACCGTTTCAGTTGTGGCTGAAAGCCAGGGGATTTCATCCAAGGGCCAATTCCCTAGGCTGATAAGGGTTACACGCCGCTATGTGGTTCAGACCCCGGTTCCTCACTTTGGGTCGCACTCTAGGTGTGTCTTGTCATCGCAGTTTGCTAACAGCAGACGCCTCCCTGATGGGCTGGGTAGCGGTCTTAAGTGGTCGTCCAGCTCAAGGGAAATGGGAGTGTCATCAGCTTGATTATCACATTAACTGTCTCAAGTTGATGGCTGTATTTCTGGCCCTGAAATACTTCCTCCAGAGGCTGCCATGTCTTGGTACGGGTGGACATGGCAATCACCTCTCTAAAAAGAATTGGGGGTCTACAGGCTCTGTCTGTCTTGCCAGCCTGCTTAGATTTTGCCCCAGGAATGGCTAAAGCAATTTTTCAATCTCACCCTGACTACCTACCTAAGGTTCCTTTCTCAACTTTACATCCGGTCACTCTCTAAGCCTTCTGCTCCCTGCCGTTTACAATGTCGGAGCAGGAAATACTTCACAGACTTTGTCCAGTCCATGCCCTTCAGACTTATGTCCACCACACTAGCCAGTGGCATATGTCAGGGCAACTATTTGCATATGTCAGGGCAACAGGGGTGCGGCCACCACCAAGAAGACTGTCGCATTGGGTGAGGGACTCTATTGCCCTGGCCTACGAGGCGCACGGTCAAGCTTCGCCAGTAGGTATCAGGGCTCACTCTACCAGAGCGGTCACCTCCTCTAAAGCCTTGGCTAGAGGTGTCCCTCTGCAGCATGTTTGTGATGCGGCAGGCTGGTCCTCTCCGCACACATTCATAAGATTTTATAGTTTGGATGTTCATGCCACTCCGGGCTCTTATGTCCTTGAGTCAACATCACAAGCTCATGTCTGAGACCTCTCGCGCTCTTGTGAGCACACTACACAAACTTAAGGGCTCTGGACATCCACAGTGTGGTGGCGTGGGTATTCTCGTTCCCAAAGCACTAACTCAGCGCAGCATCATAAGTGTAGTTTTTTGACAGGGAACGTCTCGGGTTACTTACCCTGTTCCCTGATAAAAGCGGAACGAGATGCTGCGCTTCATTGCCGCACTGGGATGCCCCAGGACTGCTCTTCAGACAAAATACCTGATGATGCTCCTGTGATGCATCTATTTATATATTATGCTACAGATGCATCCAATGATTTCACTGGCAGAGGCTATAAATTCCGGTAAATTTTCATTGACGTGTTGCACACACACACAGCTGGTCACACCTAAAGTTGTTCCCAAAGCGCTAACTCAGCGCAGCATCTCGTTCAGCTTTTATCAGGGAACAGGGGTTACAGTTAAGTAACCTGAGACGTTTTCTATATTGCAATGAATGTGGTAGAAAGTGGCCCTTTGAAAAATTAAAACCAAAAAAATGAGAAAATATAAGTTACACTACTCATTTCTAAGCTATATACATATAATGTATAAAATAATTACAACAGAATTAATTATTCTTGCTATACAAATATTTACTGCAATATATATATATATATATATATATATATATATATTACACATTACATAAATAAACAAATATTTATGTTTTATAATACAATTATTAAAAAAATTAAGAGTGTGACCCTCGAGGCTAAAGGGATCTAGGAAAAGGGCCCCTGAGCTTTCCAAAAGTCGTTCCCCCCATAAATATGAGCTTTCCCCATAAATAATTTTATTCACTTTGTCTTACATTCACACCATCCTAAACTCGTATGACTTTCTTTCTTCATTTTCCTTTGCTACTTGTGAAAAGAAGATGTGATTTTTTTCCATATGATGCAAGTCAATGAGGTCCATAAAAGCTCCAAAAAAGCATCATAAAAGTAATCCATATGACTCGAATGGCTAAATCCTCATATTCTGAAGAGATATGATTCCTTTGGGTGAGAAACGGATCACAATGTAAGTCCTTATTAACTATAGTCACTGACAATTTCAGAGACAAACAAAACTGACCTACCAATGAGATAATAAAAATGTTTTATTTCTCAAGTGCCTTTCCCACAGCTCAAGGCTGCTTTACAATAAAATGAAAAAAGAAGCATAACAACAAGTAACAAGTTTTAAAAAAGCTATAAAGAGCTAACAAAACAAATAAAAAAAGTACAGTTATGAGTTTTAAATTGGAATTTGTAAGCAGATATATCATGTGTGACGTTATAGGCTTTGGGCATATTACGCAGGCAATGCGTGCATATGATCTCCAGACGTTGGCATTCGACAAAGCAAAGTCTAAAGTCCTTCTCATAACAGAAAATTAAAGCTGGCATCTTACTAGATGTTTCAGAACAATTTGATTTTGTTTGAGGGTACAGAACGTTGCGCTTGTGGTCTCGTTCTCTTCAATCGGAGCTTTGACACACACACACACACACACACACACACCGGTTCAGAATGGCAGAGTTTGACATACAGGCTCATTCGGACTTTTCTCTCTGCTTCTCTGTCACGGAGATCGGCAAAATAACAACAGAATTATCACGTGAACATAAACAATGGTACCAGACTGAATTTGGACACAATTTATAAACTAAATTATTCCAGTGAATGTTTGTGAGTGTAATTTTGAGTGTAATTTGCCGTAGAAAGCAAACTCCTGCCCATATGCAGCTTTAGTGAATTGTGTTCAATAAACAGACTGTTCCATCTGTGATTGATAAAATTCTAAACGTTATTGTCAATTATCCTTATTTTAGTGTATGAATATGATGGTGTTGTGTTGTGTTGCGTCTAGTGTGGACAGACACGATTTCTTGTCGCTGGATTCTTATCGCGTCTGGTTAGGACAAGGTGTTAGAGTATGCACAGGTATTTAAGGCAGCAATAGTTGAGAAAGATAGTGAGTTCAAAGCCATTGAGGCATTTAAAAGTTAGAAGAAGGATTTTGTAGTAGATGCAACAAGTGTAAATCACAGAGAATGCAAGTATTTTGGGCAGATCATTTGGCGTGGGTGAGTACTCTTGCTTCATAATTCTGAACATACTGCAATCTGGCCTTTTTTAGCAGGTTAGCCAATCAAAAGAAAATTGCAATTATCAATACAAGATGATATAAATGTAGGGACCAGGGATTCACTGTCTTTCTGGCTTAACAGTGGGCTGAGACGTATAACGCAGCCTTAACAGGGGAACCAATGTGAGCTTTAAATGTTTGGGCTGAGTCAAGAATGACACCCATACAATGACATTGATAGCTAAAGCCATAACTGAGAATAATATCTAAATAATAAAAAGCCAAGGGCCAAGAACAGAGCCCCATGGGACACCACAATTAACAGAGACAGTGTGAGATTTGAACTTCTGAATAGAAGTAAAATATTGTCTGTCGGTGAGATAAGATTTAAATTTAAAAGTGCTTTTAGTCTCGAACTGCTACAGCTAAGAAATCCAGCATGTTGGTGGTGCCAACACACCAAAGGTTACTTAACAAAACATTAAAGGAATAGTTCACCCAAAAATGTAATCATCTCATTATTCACTTACAAAAAATAAATGTAATCCATGTCGCTCCAGTCGATCAACAAATGTCTTCTGAAGCAAATCAATATGTTTGTGTTAAAAATATATAGATAATTAAAATGTTATTAACTTTTAAAAGTGCTTCCTGCCAGCAGCGTGATGTAAGCGCATCAGCGAGTTCACGTGAGAATTCGAAAGCGCAGCTTAGTTACAACTGAAGAACGTACGTCATGTGAGAGTTCGGCCATTTCTGCATCAGAGCCCTGGATAGAAATGCAGATTTAAAGTTAACATTTTAATTATCTACTTATTTCTTACATAAACCTATCGATTTGCTTCAGAAGACATTCATTGATTGACTGGAGACATGTGGATTAAAGGACCTGTCAGAGCTCTATCTTCTTCTAAAAAATTTCATTTGTGTTCTGCTGAAGAAAGACAGATCTGGAATGGCATCAGGGTAAGTAAATAATGAGAGAATTCTAGTTTTTTGGTGAACTATTCATTTAAACAACTAAAGATGAATAACTAGGAATTGGCAATCCTATTGGCATAAGTGTGGAGCTGCTCTTTTCTATGGTATTTGAGAATAAGAAATTATTTGATAAATGCAGCTACAAAAAAGTGGAGAGGAAGCAGTTATTAAGGCAATTTTCATTTTTAAATGCTGCCAGGAAACATCGAAGTTTAAATGCAATAGCTCACAAAATGAGGTCTCAAATGGCATTCGCCAACAGCCTCCATATTGTCATTATTTTTATGTTGTTGTTTTTTTTTAACTTGCGATAATTTGCATGCAAATAAGACTTTAGACTGTAGATACGGTACATCGAAAATAATTAATTACAAATGTACTTTGAAATTTTAGATCAGAAATCACAAATGAATGTGCTGGGTTTTGTTCATACCACCTGGAATACCACTACAGATTTAAGTGAAGACAGTTTATATCAGAGCTTCCAAAGCTTCATCAATCATGAAATAGTTCTGCTGCACATTTACTCAGAGAGCAAAACCAAAAATTATACCTCCTCACATTAGGGTATCCATTTCTTTACTAAACTTTATTTTATACCCCTCGATTGTTGAGTGCTCTGCCTGTTCATGCCTTTTGATGGTTTCCATGGTAACACAATGCTATAGAGTTTTAGCAAAGCGCGCTGTTTTTACTCTGTACCCACCCCATCTTGCTGTTCAAAAAGTTCTGATAAGATGTGACAGTGTTTCCGATCTCTCAGGGGCTTTTGAGCGGTGTACACTGCAACACTGTTATCTCCACAGTATTTTGGTGGTGATATGACACAGAATCAATTATGAGTACACAGATACAGGAAAGATTTAGTCTGCAAAATATGCTACTTGACAGCTCGGATGATATGATGGCAGTAAATAAGCCATGTATATTTCTTGGTCTATAAATACCATCCCCTTGAGCAAACGGGCTGCATGTTTAGATAAAGAGAAGAAAACAGACACAATAAAACATTGGAATTTCAAATCAGGCTTAAAGAAAGGGGAAGTGTAATCATCAAAATAATACAAATGATAGGTAGAATTCACTGATGTGGTCTTTTTTTTGTTTTTACACGCCAGATCCGTATGAGCTACAGGGGGTACTATAAATGCAGATTATGACAAGTTATTACCATCCTGCTATGCTAGTTGAATGCAGAAGTGTATGAACATGAATTATGGAAGCATTAGATGTACTCAAGCGATCTGTCATCTGTGTTTTTATATTATTATGAGGTGTGTTGACAGAAAAATCGTTTTTCAACTATTTAAAATTAATGTTGATTCTCATAAGAGCATGTGTCAGGTCAACTGATTCACACTTGACTGAATAGAACAGTGAGCAGTGTTACTTCAAACAGTCTTGCTTCTGTATCATCCAATTTAATGTGTCACTGATGGCTTCTCTTTCATGACAAGGTACTGTGGGTAAAGGCTGGTTCTGACAATAAAAAGGAGACAAAAAATATTTTTTTTTTATTTTTAAGCTTGACTCAACGCATGTAAGCCTGTGGCGATATCCACATTCTCGGTCCCGAGGTCTGTTTATTTACACTTGTGTAGGATTATCAATTAATCAAATGAACACAACACCACATTCCACAGATCAGAGAGATCCCCCACCGAGCCATTAGAGAGTCATAAAAACTAATCCATGGTGCCTAAATTGCTGAAGTAGACCGTCTCTCCCATGCCTGCTTAAACTCATACTAGGGTTTGTAATGACAGAGCTGACCAATAAGAAAACCCTTCTTTGTTCCACAAGCTTAAACCCTCTGTAAGACCAAATGGCCAAGTAACATCTTAATGCATAAATCCACGGCCATATCAGGAAGTGGAGACTTGTGAAGACAGTCCAAAGGCCCGAAATCAACATAGATCTAACACATTTGTCCCTCCACAAGACACCTACTCTCCCCATCTGCACATTCCAAAGACATTCTCTCTTAGCTCAGCAGAGACCGCATGGTCTACAAAACCTAGACCGCATGTATACAAAACCTAGCCTTAATAGATTATCCTGAAAATTACTTTATGACCACTTTTATAACTGACAAATTAATGATTATAGCCACATAAACATTAAAATACACTTTGTTTCAAAAGTATAGCCACAAGATGTAAACATTATACTGTACACGTTAACATGATTTTAGTGTGATAAATCTCTTTCTAATTGTATCTGTGTAAAGTTATATCCAATACCGCGATTACAGCATTTCATGGTCATGACAACTTCATTGTACTATTGGATACCACTTACACAAAGTGGGATAATCCATATCTTCAGAAACAATATGATAAGTGTGGAAGATTCTATTCTTCTAAAAATCTTTGTTTGTGTTCAGCAGAAGAAAGAAAGTCATACACATCTGTGATTTCATGAGGGTGAGTAAATGATGATATCATTTTCATTTGCAGTATGGTTAAGGTACATGCCTACAACAGGGATTTTGTGAAGTTGTTTAAGTCACTGCCTGCAGAAAGAAACTGTTTTTGTTACTGACTATTCTTGTTTTGATCCTAAAATCCAAGAGCAACAAATATTCAGTATTCCAATATCTGACTAAATGTAGAGGACTGAGGTAAAAAGATATGCATATCTACTTTCATTTCTCCATTAAAGAAAAAAGTTGACAGTGCAAAACATCAAAATGCATTGTTGCATAAGGAAGCAGATTCTTTGAACTGTATGATTTCAGGAGACTAAAAAGTTCCCCAGAAGATTTTTTTTTTAAATGATAGTTTTCAGGTTGGAGCTTCAAGAAAAGATAGAGCTGAATTGCTCTTTATGGAATCCAGTTGTCATCCTCTCTGATGCAGCAGCTGGTCTTCTTAAGTTTGTTCAGGCTTTCAAAATCACTTTAGCTGGTGCTGCCCCTCCAGATAGAGGTCAAAATGGCTGCATTTTCATCCAAGTATTTTTTTGTGCATTTTGAAAATATGCATAATAAATACTGAATGGAAACACTTGATATGAGAATAAACTCTCAAAATTTGCAGAAAATGTAATGTAAAGACCTAGTGCATTTGAAGGCTCATGCTATTTTCCACGCCATCCACCCAACTCACCACATACCCCACCGAGAGCGAGAACCACATTACAGTGACCACGAGGAGGTTAACCCAACATTACTCTACCCACCCTAGCAACCGGGCCAATTGGTTGCTTAGGAAGAAATACTGAACTCACTCAGCACACCCTGGATTCAAACTTGTGACTCCAGGTGTATTAGTCAGAGGGGGAGTGATAGCACAAGGGTGTTTTATCTGGCTTTGACACAGCTCATGCCTTCATTGCTAGTTCGAAAATGTCACTCTAGAACTAGCAATGGAGAATGCGCTCCAAGGTAGTTAGTGTGTGTGTGTGTGTGTGTGTGTGTGTGTGTGTGTGTATGAGCGTAAGAAAGAGAGAAACTGAGAGAGATCAGGAGTTGAATTGCCTGTGTTTAAAGTGCTCTCGTCAGGAATAACATCGCTAAAAATTTCCAAAGTGTAAGTTTTAAGTCTCAGCAGCAAGTGTTGCCATTCTTGTATATAGTTTTCCATTGCTAAACAACTGTTTACAATCTCAGTGTGTCGCGGGGGTGTGCTGACTTTGCTCCCGAGAGAGTTTGTGTGAGAGCAAAAGAGATGGGTAGCTGGCGGTGCTTTCCGTCTGATTAGGGCAAAACATTAACATGGAACATTAAACGATTTACTTTAACCAATGTATTTGTTTTAATTGGTTATTTTGTTGTGGTAGCCTATAGGGCTCTTTGAAATAACTGAAATATTTTGGCAAAGTGATATGGAACCATTATCCAGTCTATTTCATAGGAACTACTTCATAGCTGTGTATTTTTTACTTGAAAAATAATTGCACACCTTAGAATGTCATGAAACATTTAACAGACCCTTGGTATATATACCGGAACTAACTGTGTATATATATATATATATATATATATATATATATATATATATATATATATATATATATATATATATACAGTTAGTTCCATTTCACAAAAATGACATTATATTCAGCAAGCTGACAAACACACTACAGCATCTCTGCTTTAGAATCTCAACAGACACAGGTGATCGCACATTGCTTTCATCAGCGATCGCTTTCTCAAACACACACACACACGCGCGCACACAAACACACACACACACACACACACACAAACACATTGTTTCTCCAATAACTTGTTAGAAACAATTCAAGCTGTTGTTGCTAGTTCTAAAGTGATATTTTCAAATTAGTAATAGAGGCTTTTGTGCAGATTCTGATTCGTCGAATAAGAAAGTAGTTCCATGCACTACTGTGTTTTTTGTGACAGATCTTCGTTTTTCTTAATTGTTTTGGTTTACTTGTTCATTGAACTGTTGTATACTGTATAAGCAATATCACACTCGCAATTTAGATGTATGGCCCAAAATCAGCACAGCCTCTTGCCTGTGGCCAAATTCCAGCCGTGCTGATGTAAGGCCATACAGCACTCTTACTCGTGAGATATTGTTTAATATATATATATCGGATGTTTCATCATGATACAATATCGACTCTCTTGGCCTCTGATCTGATATTTGCAGATACTTCGAAGTCTGCTGTGATACAATTTGATTCGATTCAGGGCCCTGCGATCGAAATTCCGATATTATGTGCCTATTTTACACATTCAATTAAAAATGTTTTTGCCCTCAAATGCAACCAAAATATAATTTGAATATTTTATCGAGCTCTATGAAAAGTGCAAATATAGTATCTACATTGGGACAAAATAAGGTACTTCGGATATTGAAAAAAATTATACAGATAATAATACAAAAAATTACGTCACACACAAGTGATGATTACAGCTTATTTTTTTGTTTAATCCAATTCAAAATACTTACATACCCATGACTTGTTTCCAACTATCCGTGCTATCTGCAGTTTTCTTGGCTATAACTTCCACAGCTGTAATGCGAAATTCTGTTACAGTTAACTGGGATACATTTTAGTAAGTGTGTTGATGTGTAGACGTGTAAAGTTTTATAACTGATGCTAGTGCTGGGCAGCAGTAATTTCAATTTCCCTCATTTGTGCTGTTCAGAATGTCGCCGTTGTCAAGATGTATTACATGGATGAACTGCTCCATGGCACTTTTAAAAAGCAAATTCTCAGGTTAAATTCAAATGGGTCGCATGTGTAACGATAGCGATGGAAGCCCGAAATAATCGTGCATGTGATGTGAGAACTACTTTCTTACGCGATGGATCAGAATCTGCCATTTCTGGTTCAAATCAAATGATGCGTCCAAGCCTTCGTTAGTAATTCAAAAATGTACATTTAGAAGTAAAATCACAGCTTGGACAAGTTATTGGAGAAACAAGGATGTGTGTGTGTGTGTGTGTGTGTGTGTGTGTGTGTGTGTGTGTGTGTGTGAGAGAGAGAGAGAGAGAAATGGAGCGTGTGCCATCACCTGTTGATGATGCTTTAGTCTTTTAGTCAGCTTTCTGGAGATGATGTCATTTGGTGAATTCATCCTGTTTTCTCAGTGGAAAAATAGCCGTCTAAGTGGGGGTATTCATTCCTATTTTGTGTTAGCCAGTGCACAAGAGTCTTTCACTATCTACTCCACCATTTTGTTCTCTCCAATGTGGAAAGTCCAGTAAGAGGTAAGTGCCTTGAGTTTGTGTAATTAATCAGTCTGTTGTGTCTCTCAGCAGTGATGAGCCTTAATGCTGAAGTTGTTAGTTTAAAACCGTTTAAAGCTACTTCCTTGCTTTAATAGTGTAGTAGTAATAGGAGCGATCATGGAAGTGCTGTTGAATATAAACACTGAGTGATCTCAAAAGCTTTTATTCAATACCTGGAAATTTTTTTTTATTGAACCGTTAATGACTTTTCTGTGTCTTAGACAAAGTGCCTCTATCAAGAGTATTTATTTTTTTATTAAAACAAGAAGATTGCAAGATGTGAGATATTTGAGACGATCTCATTATTATTAATAACTATTTGCAGTTAACTATTACACAAACATTTACACTCACTGACCACTTTATTAGGAACACAACAGTCCTAATTAAGTGTCCGACATGGTCCTCTGATGTTGTAGCCCATCCGCCTCAAGGTTCAATGTGTTGTACATTCTGAGATACTTTGTGAAAATACTAAATGTTATCACAATCATTTCATTTATTCATAAAAAATGCCAAAGGCAGTGCAAAAGTAGTCCAAACGACACTGTGCTGCATTTAAAGTGCTCTGTGCACACAGAGCACTTTCTGTTGGCACAGAACCGCTTTGTGTGAGATGGAGAGTGGAACTTAAGTAGTTAATTGCTGAAAATCTTTCCTGATCCACTCAAAATCTAAAAATCTAAATATGTACTCTATAAGTATATACATGTTCAAGCATTTAAAAGAAACTGTCTGTCTGATATAGTTTCTCAATGGGAATTCTGTGTGGTATGTCCACAAGACAGTACAACTGGACTGAATCAGCACAGGATGTACATTTGCAATTCCTACCATGGTGAGTATAATTTATGTTATGTCACAACCAGTCTGCATCACCCATTAAACACACAAACACATTTCAAAACTTTTTTCAACATCTCATTTCCACATCACATTTTTAAAACTAGGTGATGATTCCCCGTTGGTGCTTCATATTTTAAAAGTCTATACAATTTTCATTGTAAATATTTGTGTGCACATAGATAGTAGAATCTGTGTGTGGACAAACACTTTTAGAGTTTTCCTTCTGGGTACAAATTTACTGTGATAAATATATTTTCAAGAGATACAAAAGGCCCTAATGTTCGAACGTGTTCAGATACTCATACTGCAGATTCCCTGCTGTGATAATTTGTATATTGCCATTCAGTGAGACGTGTTGCTTTATAGGTTCTTTTAAGTATGTTCTCATCTGAGTTGAGATGTATGTATGTATGTGTGTGTGTGTGTGTGTGTTGCACACTGTCTAGTGTGCACATTCTAAGTGTCCTCTCAGCAGAAGTTGAGACCCCATGTTCAGGTGATTGCTCATTCAGGAGGATGTTTCCCGCTGCATGGTTTGCCCTTTGGCTTGCATTCAAGATAGATGATAGATAATTCCCCTTGTTCTCATCTCCAAAACACCTCTATACTGCGGCTAACACTACTAGTGACAAATAGAAAAGGACACTTATTAGCTTACTCCATAGGCTGCACATCACCTTCTCAGTAATGGCTTCACCTGCTGGTGATCATTGTCCTCTATTAGGACAAGAACAGAATCAATAGTTTATTTTAAATGCAGTAATGGTCTTCATCACCAGACAACACACTCATAAGGAAACATCACTCCAGTGACTTTAATCCTGCACTACCAAAACTTGACTGCTGTACAGTATTCAACATGTTTTGAAGGATTACATTACATTACTCAAAGCTACAGTACACTTTTAGGTTAGGATCAAATACTCATTATATGATGTTGAAGAGCGTTATAACCTGGCATATACCTAGATTTGGAGTGCTGTCAAGCGCACGTTCTGCATGATTAAGAGATGGTCCAGGTGTCTGGATCAAAGTGATGCTGTTCAGTCCCGGCAGGATGGCTCAAATATGGTGGTCTGCGGCATTATTGTCTATACTGCATTCATAATTGGACAGTAAGATCAGAATTATACATGCAAATGGTGTTCAGCAGCAATTTTGTGGGTGCAATTGCGCCAATGCTGAGCACTAAATGAGCACAGTTAGCGCATGCAAAAAAAGGCGCTTTTAGCAGGCGCAATTCATTCTTAGAGAATCTGCCCCATAATAATGTGTTGAATTTACACAGATGCAGAAATGCAGATATATGCACAACTAGAACGTGTCCTAAAATTATTTATTTTAATTTTAAGATGCTTTTTGTACAATAAATGCCTCATATTTGTTGCATATTATTCTATCAAATAGTAATTTCACTCCACGTAAATGCATTCATTATGCTTGTGCTATTGAAATAAATAATAAGTTGAAACTGGTTGAAACTCCTGTTTTCACCTTAACAGCTCCCCAGTATTAGCTTACAGTACAAGCAAATTCCAGCACACACAATATATTTTCCATTTTTGCTGCACAGTTTTTTGAGAGTGATGAATAAACCAGTAACAGCTGTGGCAAGATGAGCAAGACACAGACACAGTCGGTGTTGCATCAGGCCTCTGAGAGGCGTTTATTGGAAATAAAAATACACATATGTCCAAAATGGGGAAAATAAAGTGTCCATGGGGGAATTAGTGTCCAAAATAAATGAGAATCTGGCATCCTCGGGTGAAGGGGGTCTTCCCTAGAGCCACAGCGAGCGTGAGGGGAAGGGCAGCCCGGCATCCATGCCCATTGGTCGCCATGCAGGCTCCAATCTCCCAGCACCTCAACTAATCCTTGCCGAGAGTCTGGAGGTGCGGGTCTGATGTGCATCTATCTCGGACGGTACCCTCCCTGCTCTCTTCCTGGACATTCGAGGATGCTAGTGTATGCACACATGGAGATAAAAGCTAGCTCCCTGAGAAGAGGGGAGCTCTGCGATTTTATGACAGCATTGATGAAGTTCCACTCACATTAGGTGTGCCTCATAATCTGCTGCCCAGAAAAGGCTCATAAAATTTAAACTTCTCCCCTCTCCAGCCCAATCCTGTCGTGAGCCTGGCTGAAGGACAGTCCTAAGAGGTGGATCGTTGATAATTGAGAGAGGGGCTGATCGTTCCACCACATTCCCACCCGTAAGCGTTGCTACAACGGAACCTCCTCCCACGACCCTATCCGAACACGGAGTCCGGAGCTGGAGGTGCACACTCTTTTAACTGCCTACACGTGAATGCTACTTCCTCAACCAGGCCCTACGGTCAGATTGAGCATGTAGGGGATAGCTCTCCAGGCCAGTTTACCCACTCACTAGCACCTGGTCGGAGACTGAGAAAACATAGGTTAAATATAACAACCTCAAGTGGCACTTACCTGTTTAGTGGTTGGGAGGCCACCCCTGTGGATTCTCTACCCTGGGCTACATCGGCTTGGCTATATCGGCTGATAGAATGAATTTAAAATTATGATTTAAAATAAATGTTATGTAATTTTTTAAGTATACATTTTCAAAATGGTCCCCAGGTTAGTCGGTTGCTTGGTTACTCAGAAATCTTAAACCCACCCCTGGTCCCGGACCTTTCCACAGAAAGGCTATTCCATATTTTTAGGCACATCTAAACTCATTCAGCGGGAGATACGGATATAAACATGGAGACAGCACACAACCGTGAAAGTTGTCCGAGTAAAGCATGTACTGTAGATGCGATACTGTCAGACAGTGAACTGGAAAGAAAGGCTCGATGAACACAATTTGAACCAAGCCCAAGAATTCCTAACTGCAGCCCTGATCAGGACTGTCCTGTTTTTTTTTTTTTTTTTTTTTCAGGATGTCTGGTCATGCTACTTTTAGACCATGTCCACATTAATCAGTTTTCATTTGAATGTGCAGTAGTTTTGCTATGTTTATGCCGCTCATCCCACAAGAAGGATGTTTTCCTTTCGAAAACGTTATCTGCATACTTTTGAAACAGTGACGTATGCAAGCTGAAAATGAGGTTTAAACCAACACAGATTAGTGTGGACATAGCCTTAGTATTAAAGTTACAATTCTGTTATCATTTACAATCATCATATAATCACGCTTTCCAGACCAATTCGATTTTCTGTCTTAATTGGAGCACAAAAGAATGTCCCAACAGCAATCACTCTTCTTGCATGTGTGCAAAAATGCTGGAAAAGCAGCCATCAGTAAGATAGCATGTGGATAATGAATTGAGTCTTTATTTGTTATTAGTGATAATAACCAGTATCATTACTTATTCACAATTACTATTTTTGTATAAATATTGTACCAAAGTACTGACACTTTTAACATTGATACATTGCTACAGCAATGGTCCCTTATGAGATGGGCCTGCATCAGGCTGATTCTCGCTTTCCACTCTTTCTATACAATCTATTGGTTGTTCTTGACAGTCAAGCCTTTTATGAGATTTGAAGGAAAAATCTGACAGAGGATATATTTGATATCATAGCCTGTAGATTTGATATCACTATCATTTCCACAGCCTGATGGTATTTGAGATAACTATGCCACTACAACAGCATCTCAACATCAACAAATATTTCACAGGTTGTTAATCTTTACTCACACATTAATCTCTCCTTCATCAAATTTAACACCTTACACATCTTATAATACCCTGAGCAGATGTGTCATACTGGGATAAGTTGTTTGCACCAAAGCCGCAAAACATTAAAACACAGTCATGCCAGATATGGCTTTATGGCTTATCAAAGATAACAATAAAGATATCAGAAAGTGTTTGTTTTTTTAAATACTTTATTTACATCCAACTTAGTTTAGTTGATCACAATTTAGTATGTTCCAATTTTTTTAATCAGATCTTCTTAAACTACTTTGAAGAGTTCTCATTAAAAAATCTTCAATGTGCAGAAATTGGCTTTGCAGATCCTTGGCATTCTAGCTGCCAGTTTGTTCTGATACTCATGTGTAGACATTAAGTAATTCTGATCCGATTCTTTACAAACCAAAGTATAAGGACCAGAAAACTTAGCTCAGAAATGTGACTCAGGCAGTGGTAACAAAGCTAAAACCTGATCACCAGCACAAAACTCACGGGATTCGTTCTTCCTGTCAAACCAGCACTTAATTTTCTTTTGCTTTTTCAAAGAATTTTCTTTGGCCATATCCCCTGCTAAAATCAACCGTCTTCGCAAACCATATACATAATGTAACAAACTCACTGGAGGTTCATCTTCCTGTAACCCATCATGAAGAACTGCAAGTGGCCCACACACTTTATGCCCAAAAACCAAGTCATTGGGACTAAACCCTAAACTGTCCTGCAACAGAGCTGCCAGCATCAACCTCCTCCCAATCATGATTTAACTCCACACAATAAGCCTGCAACAGATATTTGAAAGTCTGATGGAAGCTATACATAAGCAGTACACACGGCCAGCTGCCCCGCATAACGAAACTTACATGTTCGTACCTGAAAGAACATGGAAGGAAACCAGCTCAACCTGGAGATTGTAAAATCTTGCAAGGTATTGGGTGTTACCCAGCCCACTGCTCTACAGAGAGGTGCCATTGGCCAGTGCCCACAAGGATGCCACACTCTTTGTAGAGTGTGCTCAAACCCTCAAGGGGGCAGGCACAGACTGGGTCTGGTAGGCCAAAGCAATGGTGTCCATGATCCAGTGAGCAAGCCTTTGTATGGAGACAGCGTTTCCTTTCCACTGTCCATCGAAGCAGACAAAGAGCTGCTCAGAGCATATAAAGCTCTGCATGCGATCCAAATAGATTTGCAAAGCATGCAACGGACACAGCAACGATAAAGCTGGGTCTGCCTCCTCCTGGGGCAGCATTGCTTGCAGACTCACCACCTGATCCCTAAAAGGGGTCATGGGAACGTTGGGCATATAGTCCGGTCGGGGTCTCAGGATCTATATGAGAGTCTTCCGGACCGAAATCCAGGCACGTTCGCTGACAGAGAACGCTCACAGGTCCCCGTCCCTCTGATGAAAGTGAGCACAGTCAGGAGGGTGGTCTTTGAGACGGCCTTTAACTCGACTGGCTCTCGAGTGGGGCTCTCCGTAGGCCTAGAAGGACCTCAGGGGAATTTTCCAGGGAGCTGCTGTCGCGAGGTGCGTGAGGTCCAAGAACCAAGTCTGGGTGGGCCAATACGGAGCCACGATAATGACCTGCTCCTTGTCTTCTGTGGAATAATGAAGGCCACTTTTAAACTTCTTTTGTTGGTGTTGCTGCAGCTGTTCCCTGTTTGAAGGATGTTCTATAGGAATGTGTCTCTTGTCTCTACTCTCACGTTTCACACGTAGCTCAAATGTATGTCACACCCATATAAGGTAATGAACTATTTCATTGGTGGGGGTCCAGTGGAATGTGTTTTTTCCTGGACCATATAACAAAGTGCTGAACAATAAACGTTGAAGAAGGATTTGATAGCATTGGGTGTCTGTGTCATTTCTTTCTTCCCTCAGCTGAGCCATATCGATACGGGGATTGCAGATCAAGAAAATAAATTAAACACATTGGATGACAAAATTATCTAACATCTTCCCTGACCTTGCACAGAACCTGTGCAAGTAGGCTCACTGGGGGAAACGCGTATTTGCGCAGCCCCCGGGGCCAGCTGTGTGCCAGCGCATCTGTACCAAGGGGAGCTCCCATCAGTGCATACCAGAGCTGGCAATGGGAGGATTCCTGGGAGGAGAACAGGTCTACCTGTGCCTTGCCAAATCAACTCCATATCAGCTGGACCACCTGGGGGTGGAGTCTCCACTCTTCCCTGAGCGTCACCTGCTGCGACAGAGCATCTGCTGTGCTGTTGAGGTTGCCAGGGATATGAGTGGCCCGCAGTGACCTGAGTCGTCGCTGACTCCAGAGGAGGAGGTGATGGGCAAGTTGTGTCATGCAACGCGAGCGTAAACCGCCTTGGCGTTTTTATATATAAGTCACTGTAGTTGTGTTGTCCATCCGGACCAAGACGTGCTTGCCCTGAATCAAAGACTATAGCCTCCGCAGGGCGAGCAGTACTGCCAGCAACTTGAGACAATTGATGTGCCAACAAAGGTGAGGTCCTGTTCTGGAGCCAGAGGCTGAGTGCCCATTGCACACAGTGCCCCAACCGGTATTGGAGACGTCTGTCATAACCACGTTGTGCCTGGACACTTGCTGTATGGGAACTCCAGCCCACAGGAACGCAAGGTCTGTCCAAGGGCTGAAAATGAGGTGGAAGTCAGGTGTGAGAGCCACGCGATGTGTGCCACGATGTCATGCGTACCTCGGGACTGGGGTCTGGAGCCAGTGCTGTAGCAGTCTCATATGCATCAACCCGAGTAGCGTGACCACCGCTGAGGATGCCATATGCCCCAGGAGCCTCTGAAAGTACTTCAGTGGGACCGACATTTCCCGACTAGATAAATTCAGGCAGCTCAGCACCGACTGCGCGTGCTCGCATGTGAGGCGCGCTATCATTGACAAAGAGTCTAACTCCATGCTAGAATCAGCCAGTCATTGAGGTAATTGAGTATGCGAATGCCCACTTCCCCTTAGCAGGGCAAGGGCTGCCTCTGCGATCTTCATGAAGACGCGAGGGGACAGGGACAAGCCGAAGGGGAGGACCTTGTACTGATATGTCAAACCGTCGAACACGAACTGTAAGAAGGGTCTGTGTCGAGGCAAAATTGAGACGTGAAATTACGCGTCCTTCAGGTCTACCGTCCCGAATCTTGATGCCGGATGCATGTCAGAATGCGCTTTTGTGTCAGCATCTTGAACGGAAGTCTGCACAAGGCCCAGTTAAGGACTCACAGATCCAAGATTGGCTGCAACCCACCGCCCTTCTTGGGAACGATGAAGGCTGGAGGGACAGGCTCTCGTGCACCCTTCCGTAGGAGGACCGCTATCTCTACTCGGAGGAGGGCAGCACTCTTGTCCTTCACTAGCTGTGGAACCAGGGCGGTCGCCTGAAAAATTTAATTGCATAGCCGAGTCGGATGGTTCTGAACATCCACGCATCCAAACTCCGGGCAAGGGGCACTAGCAGAAGGGTCACATCCGACGTTCCTGGAGGTGGGGCCTCGCAGCGGGGGGAGCAGGGAGAGGTGCTCTGATCCGGGGTGGCTGCGTTGAGGGGATCCTCTAAGCACTTACCTTGCTATGACTGAGGAGGAGGGCCTCTGGGGTCGTCGTCTTGACTCGTCGGTGTGGTTTGTGTGATGCAGCGGGGCACGTGAAGGCAGGGGACCATGTTTGGGAGGCCTAGGCTGCAGACGCTCGGTGTTCGGTTGCCGTGGGGGCGGCGACCATGAGCACCGGCAGTGTAGACCAATTTTTTCTTTTTTTGACAGTTTGGATACCACAACCCAGATGGGGTGCGGCAAACAAAAAGGAAAAGGGGAACAAAGAATTTTCCTCCCGGCCTTCCACCGGGGACTTCTCGATCTTCTGGCATCCTGTCTCAGGGGCGCTTGGGAGCCCTCTTGGGGGTCTTTGTAGCCGGCCGAGAAGCGGGGGGCATACCTCTCCTGTGGGGGGCTCTTCGCTGAGGCCGAGAACTGCGCTCGGGCTTGGGCGGAGCCGGTTGAGTCTGGGTCGCCGTAGGGGGGACGCCCTCTGTGAACAGACAGAACAGTGCACACTCTAGAGCTGAGCCGGGGCAAGATGTGTGGGATGTTCTCCATCTGCTGTTTCACCGGTGAGAACTGCTGGGCAAAGTCCTTAACGGTGTTGCTGAAGAGGCTGACCTGGGAGATGGGTGCATTAAGGAACCATGCCTTGTCTGCGTTCCTCATCTTGACCAGGTACAGCCACAGTTGGTGCTCCTGGACCACAGGTGTGGACATTGTCTGCCCGAGTGTGCATGCTGTGACCTTAGTCACACGGCTCTTGTAGAACACTGGGATCAGAACTACCCTCATGCAGCTCTTTCAAAGCCTTGGCCTTGTGGACCTGTAAGAGGGCCATGGCATGCAGGGTGGAGGTGGCCTGAGAGGCAGCGCTGTAGGCTTTAGTTGCCAGAGACGACGACGTCCTACAGGCTCGGTAAGGGAGTGCTGGGCAATTACGCCAGGTAGTGGCTCTCAGCAGGCACAGTTGGCCGCCCCACCGTTGAGGGTAGTGAGAGTGGACGAGCCGAAGGATTTCACTGCCCCAGAGGATTCAGGTGCCCTCCACGATAATGTCAGCTCGTCATGCACCTCCGGGAAGAATGGGTCTGCAGGGGGGCGTGGCCGCGAGCGGTGCGCTGAACCCAGATACCGGTCATCAAGCCGCGAGTGCTCAGGGGTGGGTGGAGCATTCCACTCAAGCCTAACAGCAGCGGCCCAGGTAAGCATTGCGGTCAGCTCCGCATCAGCCTTAGACCGGGCTGCCGCCTTAAGCCACACCCGAAGGCAGCAGCCCGGTCGAGTCCTCGGCATCTGACATCACCAAGGTGCTCTCCGATGCAGCGATCAACATCTCATCCAGCTCATGAGTTCCAAAAGAGATATTTGCTGGCACTGAGGCGAGCTGCCTGTCTCATCCCAGAACTGGGAGGGTGCAAACGAGCGTACCTTGGAGTGAGTGGTCCATGTGGTTTTACCTGGCAGAACCGTACCCACTGAAGTCCCCAAATCACTTTCAGCATCAACCAGGGTGGCCTCATACCCGTAGGTAGAAGGACCAGTGCGGGGGACAACTTAAGTGGCTTTCCCTTGAAAGAAGAAAAGCCGCGACCGCAACATTGCCATGGACATGTTCTCGCAAAGAGAACATGAACCATCCACGAACGATCTCTCAATGTGATCCGGGCCCAGACATGTACGCCGCAGTGATCGTGAGGCGGAGAGGTAATGACCACATCCAGGAACTGCACAGTGACGGAAAGGCATCTTTAAAAAGATGTGTCTTTATAAAGATGTTCAATGTCACTCTGCTTGCGCTAATATAATATGTACTCTTTTAGAAAAAATACTCTTTTAGAGCGCTGTTGAAGCGCCCAGGGGCGTAATCTGCATTGGAGTGCAGAGTGGAGAGAAACCGCTGGAATGCAGCATATATCCAACAGCATACGCTCTGAAGAGGTGAATGGTTTTAGTATTATTTCAGCTCGCTGAGATACAACCACTCTGCTCAGAAGAAAATATCAGAATGAATCAGCATTACAGCCTCCCTTTTATACCCGTATGTCGAGGGGAGTGGCATGCAAATTCTACTCGCCAATTCTCATTGGCCTTTTCTCAAAGATCTGAAGGTGTCTCAGGCTCTCGAGATCAACCCTTAGTGTCACTACATTGAAACAATGTTAAGTGAGAGACAGAAGGGGAACTTACTATTTGAAATCTCAGATGACTGAAGCTAAAAGGACTGGCAAATGCCGCAATGTGCAGATCGAAAGGGCAAATATGTAAATGCGAATAATGATGTGATATTTGATGCCAAATTTTCTATTGGAGCCTGTGTCAAACCAGCAATATGTATGCATGATCCATGCATGTGGATTTTCATTGAACTAATATTCGGTATCTGCATAAAAGAAGCTCTAAAACAGCAAATTTTATTCCAAAAAGTAATGCAAATACCTACTTACCTGCTACTTAATGTTACAGTCCCGACCATAAGAATCATAAACACGGGACGTGATGGTAAACTGTCCATTGTGCCAATGGATGGTATGCACATGAGGTTTGCCTTGATGTTGAGAGTGGCGTGAGAGCTGTACCTCAGTCATGGGAAAGATGTAAATTTCGGGACACATCATCAGTAATGTACCTTTGAATCAGGGGGTGTTTCGGCCTTTCAACATTAGACACCCTCATCAAAGGTGGCCAGCTACAGGGTGATCAAACCTGAGCTTGTGTCCCATGCCCAATCATGAATTTGCCTAGTTGATTACATGGCGCAGCCCACGGGACTATGCAAGGCAGGAGGCGTCCTCTTCCCTGAGTCAAGCCTAGAGCTGACCGCATATATAAATTGAATAGAGCAAAATTACAGAATCGCATGTGGAGAGCATTAAAAGGGAGCTTATATTTGATCGGCAGGTGTCAGAGGGCACGCAGCAACAGATGATACTTTCCCTTTAAGGAGAACACTGATGTAAACATATGAAGTCAGGAAAACACTTAGTGATTTAACGTGCAATAGGAGCGACCAACATAACGACAGAGCATCATCTTAACTTAATAGATATACTCAGACCCCATATGCTGAGTACTTAAGCATGATGATGTGTATGAATAATGGATCCTGATTCCTTGATGAGGAGTAGACTCAAGCATGCAAACACTGAGGTAAACAGATCAACATTAGTGAATCTAAATGCTGGTGGAACGCACAGTCACCTAGCATGATTGGTGAGAATCAAATGCTCTAGTAAAATAAAATATTGCCACTTGAATGTGATATTGATGCAGTATAAGAGATATGATGTTCAGAGAATTCAGAACATTGAAAGCAGAAAGCCTAGACCCCAACACCACCAACTATTTGCATTGACGATTGTACCCCCAGAAGAAGAATGGTCAGAGAACTATTTTCCTGATGAGACCAGATGGCTGAAGAGCATGAACATCATGGTGAGAAGAATCACAATGGAAAATATAACATGACTGTCACTTCGAAAATAGAGGCATTGCGTGTGACATGATTGTGTATTTCATTAACGTGTGTGAGAAAAATAAGGGAAGCATGCAAACAATGAGAGACAGCAGTGTAGCTTAAAAAGCGGAGGCTGTATTGTGACTGGATGACAGGCCTGAAAGAAAGCATCCCCCTGCTAGAACTATGCTTAGGTTTACATTAAATGTAATAAATGTAATACATTTACTAAATGTATTAACTATTACAGAATTTAATTAAAGAAATCATTACAGCTTTGGTAAGACAGGGTTTCAGATGTTTTCTCAGCTTGTAGAGATTAATAAAAATGACGCAAAGAGGGCATGTATGCGATGAGCATTGCATCACAATAAGGGGATTTAACGTAGCCTATAGGGTTGTTTCTTTGGCTGGAAACTGAACTGATGCACACAGAACATGATTAAAATAACAGACATCAGTACTGAACTACACATAGACCTTTCTAAATATTTATAGATCATCCACTACACTACATCACTACAGTTCTAGGCATTGTGCACTTGTAGCCTAACTACCATTATGAAAAATGCAATTTGTGACTGTCATGTAAACAGACACAGGACAAATACAGGACTATTTGAAACAGGAAGAAGAGAAAGAGAGAGAGAGATACAGGGGGAATCTCTCAATGAACACTCACTCAAATTCATTTGGCAGACGCTTTTATCCAAAGTGACTTACAAAAGAGGAACACATAAGCAAATCATATTAAGGACAGTAGTATGAAAAAGTGCACAAGCATCAGAATAGCAGTATCAAAAAAAAAAAATTGCACAAGAATAATAGTTTTTTTTTTAAGACAGAAAGTGAGTCAGCTTCGTTGACTCACAAGTTGGGAAGGTCATTCCACCAACGTGGTACAATAATGCGAAAGTCCGGGAAAGTGTTTTGGTGCCTCTTGGTGTTGGTACAACAAAGCGACATTCCTTAGCCGACCTTCGTTCATCATATTTTATTTATTTATTTAGGCCTATTTATTTAAGTTTTTAACTACATGGTCACTACTCAAATATGTCTTAAAACATCTGTTTAATAAGATAATTTTTCAATTGCTATCATAGTTATGATTATCAAATAAGGCCAACAAAACATTATACTGTATTGTGTCATAAATTTAGATCTATATTTAGACCTAATTTAGACCTATCATGTTGCATGCGAAGACTGTTGAGACTTTTTTTATCCTCTAAAACAGTGTACAATAGCTTTCTAATTATCAAAATATATTATGTAATTCATTAAATGTCACTTTTTAGCTGTTAAACTGAGAAAGATGTGAGAAAGAAACATTTAAGTTGGACTTAATGGACTTAAGAGCAATTCAAAAGGTCTTGTTAATTTATGAGCGTTTTTACGAACTACTTGGATAACGATGCTTTTGGGAAACGCACCGTAGAGATTAAGTACTACTTAAGTGCTGCTAATGTTCTACTTATTTCTTCAGAAAACCCAGTTAAAGATAAATTAATTTAGTTTCAATCTGACCATTATTCATCACACTGATGTACAACTATTTATTTAGGACTGAACTATTAAATATTTACTGCATGACACACAGTACGTAGTACAAACAGTATAGAGCTATTGTAACTAAGCAGCTTGCTTATCCCAGTTTTGATAGTCAATAATGTTTATTTTTGCTGTTTCAGAAATTGACTTTTTAACCCGACTTGAACTCCTTTTCGACTTGTTCTGAATTTTCACCGCTTTTTCTTGAGCTGCGGGTGCTGTGTGATATTTCACCCTATTTTGTTATTTTAAAAGACTCATTACTTTGAACTTGCCTGCATAACGCAAAGAGGAGGGTGCACCTCGCTCTTTGTTTTACTTATAAAAATGATCTGCACAAAACCGACACAAACGGTAACCGAGGTGTCGTGATAATGTCAAGCTTTAGAAACAGCGCTTCAACCTCGCTTGATATCGTGGAGAGAGAGCATGTATATCAAATCATCATAAGAAACCATCTGAAAGACAGCTGTCAGCACAGCAGCGTGGGAGATTGGACTGAAGACAGCGAATTTGCTCTCAGAAATTTAATTCACTCTTACTCAGGAAATTACTGCACATTTATTAAAATACTTCATGACCTAACATGTATGGCTATGCGACACAATTTGGGTTGAAAAAAACTTGAACATCAAAGACGTTATATATCATTCGTTATATAATTTATGTAGAATCACTAGTGAATTATTATCAATTCACCAGAAGTCTCTTTTTTGCTGTCAACTGAACTGTGTGCTTCCATACACTCTGGACCTCATATCATTTATACATTTCTAGTTGTGTTGAGTACTGAAATTAATATATGAAATCCTTCTTTACGGATCAGAGCAGTTTTGCATCCAATTCTAAGATTTGTGAATTATAAAGGTGTCCATGTGGTTTGGAGTGTATAATGCTGATGTGGCTTAACAGGCAGTGGTCACTTCCTGCTGTACTGTGATTAATTAGCAATGTTCATTATGTTCATTATGGTGATTTAGGGGGAGTTACAGGAAACGTATTGATTATTGTCCCTTAAATAACTTTCAGATTCATTGTGTGTTCGTGCGTGTGTGTGTTTGAGTGAGATAGTGAGAGAGAGAGAGAGAGAGAGAGAGAGAGAGAGAGAGAGAGAGGGAGAGGGTCTGTTTAGAATATAGTTAAGAGGCAAATACATTTCTGTTGACCTAGTAAATACCTAATTTTGGCTCATTAAATATATCAAACAGCAGAATTAATATTAAATTTGGTGTTTATTTATTATATTATATTATTATTATATAGTATTTGTCAAATCTGTCTTTAGAGTCTAAGGCTTTTATCCTATTGGTTGAGAAACTTGAAAAACATTATGTTATAGACTGATGAAAAAGATCTTGAATTCTTGCATCATTTAACGCCTTGTGATCTTACAAAGAAACATTTTCTCTTCACGTTTTCATTCTAATTTTCTCTTAATGTTCTCTACTTTGTTTGTTTAAACTGTCTGACCTGTCACTGATGGGCTGCACCTTGAGTCCACACAAAGAGCTTTCATTGGTTTTAACCTTATAAATTAGACAATTGAAGAAAAGAAATGGCATAAAAAAAGGTATTTATGATTGCAAATCAACTATAGAGTCACACTGAGGTGACTCCAGTACAGAATTCTAAAAAGTATCATTTCCTTTCTATCACTCACTCGACGTTGTGTCGAATGAAGTGACAAAAGGGGTCTTCCTTGGGAGCGTTGCATACCTCTGAACTTGAGAAAAGGCCAATGAGAAATTGGCAGACAGAATTTGCATGTCCCAACCCCGGACATGCAGCTATAAAGGGAAGTGGGCGTGCATCTATCAGTCAGATATTTTCTTTGGAGCCGAGCGGTTGTGCAACAGCAAGCTGAATTTCACCACTGTTCCACTCACCTCTGTTGGCAAGAAGCACTGCTGTTGGATCTTACAGCATGTTTCCAGCTGGCATTCTCTCTCTGCACGCTGTGCAGTCCATGCCCCTGGGCACTTCGACAGCACTTTCACTGCCTAAAAGGGTTTATATTCTCTGAAAGAGTCTGAGTTTTCACTCATAAAAGAGCAATACACAGACAGGCGTTGAACGTCCTTTTCAGGACGTGTCTTTTTCAAGATGCCCTTCTGCCTCTGTGTAGTTCAGCAATCACACTGAGTCGGTGTTTGTGGATGGTTCATGCACTCACTGCGAGAACATGACCATAGCAGCGTTGCGGTCAAGGCTCTCCTTCCTGAAGGTGAATCCCACTTCAGCCGTCCCCCACATCGCTCCTTCTTCCCATGGGATTGAGGACGACTGGCTGGCGATGAAGGCGATTTGGGGATGACAACGGGCTTGGTTTTGCTGGGTAAATCCCCACGAACCACCTGCACACTGGCACACTCGCTTGCTTCCGTCCGAGCTCGGGATGAGTGCGACTCGCCTTGTGGCCAGCCGGCATTCTCCCTTGAGCCCCCGGAATTGGATGATGACATCGCCGTTGCATCGGAGAGCGTCCAGGCATCTAACACTGAGGACTCCACTGGGCTGCCGCCTTTGGGCCAGACTGCCCAGTCTGAGGCTGACGCGCAGATGGCCGACATGCTTGCCCAAGCTGCTGTGAGTGTGGGCTTGGACTGGAACCCGCCGTCCTCCCCACAGCCCTCAGACAGCACTGCAACGGTAGGATACATAAATTGCCACGGCGGCGTGCGCTCTCGTCATATGTCACAACTCACCCACCATCTCCTCCTCTGGAGTCAGCAGCGACTCAGGTCGTTGAGTGCCACTCACATCCCTGGCAACTGCAACACGACGGTGAACGCGCTGTCGCAACAGGTTTCTCCCAGTAGAGAGTGGAGGCTCCACCTCCAGGTGGTCCAGCTGATTTGGGGCCTATTCGGCATGGCACAGCTAGATCTCTTTGCCTCCCAGGACAACACACAATGCCCGCTCTGGTACTCCCTGACAGAAGCTCCTCTCGGGAAAGACGCGTTGGCACACAGCTGGCCCCGGGGGCTGCACAAGTACGCATTTCCCCCAGTGAGCTGGTGCTGTGCAAGATCAGGGAGGAGGAGGAACAAGTCACCTTGGTGGTTCCGTATTGGCCCATCTGGACTTGATTCTCTGATCTCACACTCCTCGTGACAGCACCTCCCTGGAAAATCCCCCTGAGGAAAGACCTTCTTTCTCAGGGATGGGGCACACTCTGGCATCCGCGCCCAGACCTGTGGAACCTCCACATCTGGCACCGGGATGGGACACGGAATATCTGAGTGATCTACTACCTGCAGTCATAGACATGATAAACCAAGCCAGAGCTCCCTCCACCTGGCAACTTTTTGCCCTGAAGTGGGGCTTGTTCGCGAGTTGGTATCCTTCTTCGCGAGTTGGTATCCTTCCCGAGCCGAAGACCCGCAGAGATGCGCAGTTCGGTCAGTGCTTTCATTCCTGCAGTAGAGGCTGGAGGGGAGGCTATCCCCCTCCACCTTGAAGGTGTATGTAGCCGCTATCATGGCCCACCACGACGCAGTGAACGGCAAGTCCCTCTGTAAGTACATCTTGATTATCAGGTTCCTTAGAGGTGCCTGGAGACTGAACCTTTCACGGCCAAGCCTGTTCCGCTCCTGGGTCTCTTGGGCCTTTAGAGACCCCCCTTTGAGCCGCTTGACTCAGTTGAGCTCAAGGCCCTCTCCCTGAAGACGGCCCTCCTGATAGCGCTACCTTCCATCAAGAGGGTTGGGGACCTGCAAGCGTTCACTGTCAGCGACACCTGCCTGGAGTTCGGTCCAGCACATACTCACATTATCCTGAGGCCGCGACCAGGCTGCATGCCCAAGGTTCCTACGACCCTCTTTAGGGATAAGGTCGTGAACCTACAAGCGCTGTTCCGGGAGGAGGCAGACCCAGCCCTTTCGTTGCTGTGTCCGGTGCGTGCTTTGCGTATCTATGTGGACCACACGCAGAGCTTTATATGTTCTGAGCAGCTCTTTGTCTGCATTGGTGGACGGCGGAAAGGGAACGCCATCTCCAAACAGAGGTTAGATCAGTGGGTCATTGACGCCAACTCTCTGGCTTACCACACCCAGGCCGTGCCCACCCCCTTGCAGGTTTAAGCACACTTGACGAGAAGTGTGGCATCCTTGTGGGCACTGGCCAACGGCACCTCCCTAGCAGACATCTGCAGAGCAGCGGGCTGGGCAACATCCAATACCTTTGCAAGATTTTACAATCTCAGGGTTGTCGGTCTCGTCCCGTGTTTTGTCAGGTCTGAGCCAGTAGAACTCAGTGATGCGGAACAGCTAACTGGGTGTTCCTCCATAGTGCAGTCTGTCTTCACTGGTTTCAGAACAGTTACATCCTATACAGCCTCTGAAAGCAACATTTTACAGCGTATGTATGCATCCATTGATTCTTAATGTGATAATGCACAGTGAATATATAATTTTTTTTATGGAAAGTTAGTCCTATTGTCCAGATATGTGGACATTGTGTTTAATAGTGTTCCATTTCATGATTAATCAATGCAATTTTTAAAATAGCATATCGGATGAAACTCTTTTGACTCAAACAGGTTTGAATGTGAAAACTTTACCCGGTTTCATACCAGATGTAGTTTTGTTGCAGTTTTTCCAAAAAAACAAACTCGGCTGAGGTTGGCACCATGCTGTTTTATCACGTGCACTAAAAATTTAACCCTTTAATGACAATACTAGTGTCTCCTAAACTGAGATCAGATGGTTTTTATGAAATTAAATTAAGCATAGCTTTTACAACCCTCTAGAATTAAGCTAGGGGTATGGAGGGATGCACATAAAAATAATGTGGGACACAGAAACTCTAACGGCGAGTGTGCTGGATTGAATAAGACAGAGGCCGATACCATGTGAACATTACAAGTGATATCTATCACAAAAAGTACCATAAATGTATACACAAGATTTTGTAATTTTGAGTTAGTGAAAACCCAGAATGGCTATATACAATATATACAATACAAGACAGTTTGCAGAACACAGGGTGGAGGGACATGAGTGGCGCCAAATCAACGAAAAGAACAAACAAAAATGCCCACTAACTTCAGTCTGCCACAACCCGTCTAGAAATGAAAACAACAAAGAAAAGAAAATAGTCTTCTGTGCCCATGGCTCTCTATCTAAACTACACTAGCTACTCAGAACAAAACTTACAAGAGTAGCGCTCGCTCCTTACCTATACACATGTGTCTATACAAACCAACCACTACGTGTTGCAATATGTAGGTCATGTGACATACTTTCCTGTCCACTGCACTCTGGTCTGGTAAAGTTTTGAAGTAGGCCAATTTGGATGAACAGTTGGAGGGAGTAAACAAAAAAAAGCGACCAGCGACAATTAATGTTTTAACAAAGTAAAGAAAACCAAAACACAACAAAAGCCATGCCCACCCCCTTGCAGGTTCAAGCACACTTGACGAGAAGTGTGGCATCCTTGTGGGCACTGGCCAATGGCACCTCCCTAGCAGACATCTGCAGAGCAGCGGGCTGGGCAACATCCAATACCTTTGCAAGATTTTACAATCTCAGGGTTGTCGGTCTCGTCCCGTGTTTTGTCAGGTCTGAGCCAGTAGAACTCAGTGATGTGGAACAGCTAACTGGGTATTCCTCCATAGTGCAGTCTGTCTTCACTGGTTTCAGACCAGTTACATCCTATACAGCCTCTGAAAGCAACATTTTATAGCGTATGTATGCATCCATTGATTCTTAATGTGATAATGCACAGTGAATATATATTTTTTTTATGGAAAGTTAGTCCTATTGTCCAGATATGTGGACATTGTGTTTAATAGTGTTCCATTTCATGATTAATCAATGCAATTTTTAAAATAGCATATCGGATGAAACTCTTTTGACTCAAACAGGTTTGAATGTGAAAACTTTACCCGGTTTCATACCAGATGTAGTTTTGTTGCAGTTTTTCCAAAAAAACAAACTCGGCTGAGGTTGGCACCATGCTGTTTTATCACGTGCACTAAAAATTTAACCCTTTAATGACAATGCTAGAGTCTCCTAAACTGAGATCAGATGGTTTTTATGAAATTAAATTAAGCATAGCTTTTACAACCCTCTAGAATTAAGCTAGGGGTATGGAGGGATGCACATAAAAATAATGTGGGACACAGGAACTCTAACTGCGAGTGTGCTGGATGGAATAAGACAGAGGCCGATATCATGTGAACATTACAAGTGATATCTATCACAAAAAGTACCATAAATGTATACACAAGATTTTGTAATTTTGAGTTAGTGAAAACCCAGAATGGCTATATACAAATACAATACAAGACAGTTTGCAGAACACAGGGTGGAGGGACATGAGTGGCGCCAAATCAACGAAAAGAACAAACAAAAATGCCCACTAACTTCAGTCTGCCACAACCCGTCTAGAAATGAAAACAACAAAGAAAAGAAAATAGTCTTCTGTGCCCATGGCTCTCTATCTAAACTACACTAGCTACTCAGAACAAAACTTACAAGAGTAGCGCTCGCTCCTTACCTATACACATGTGTCTATACAAACCAACCACTACGTGTTGCAATATGTAGGTCATGTGACGTACTTTCCTGTCCACTGCACTCTGGTCTGGTAAAGTTTTGAAGTAGGCCAGTTTGGATGAACAGTTGGAGGGAGTAAACAAAAAAAAGCGACCAGCGACAATTAATGTTTTAACAAAGTAAAGAAAACCAAAACACAACAAAAGCGAACAATCAAAGTTAAGCACAAAAACTAGTCAAGACAAAAACAACAACAACGGATGTTGAATTTAGCACAAACTAGCCAAATGAATTATGAGTGTAAGGTCATCTCCCTCGTTCCTCGCTAACTTGGTCTTTAAATGCAAACATGTAGTTCCATTGCTGTTTTTTAGGATAGTATTGCATATAACTATCAAAACCAACAAAATTACATTGTATCGAAAGTACATATTTCTTTTGCATACTTTAATATTCAATGAGTGGGACAGTGGAATTTCTGGGAAATGGAGAGGATGGCATTACGACTAGTCGAATGCCTCCTCCTGTGATGCCTTACATTGCTGCCTCCAAAAGCAGCTCACTAGGTTTAGGAACAGAGCTTTTGTGTAATTATCTATTTTGCACTCCCCAAAAACATTAGCCCTCTGCCCTGGTAGCTCTAGCTGTGACTACTGATATCTGTGATATCCTGCTCTTTTGTCCAGAGCTCAACAAACATCACACATCTACAGGTGTATGTCTCGCCGCTAGGTTCATGCAGATAAGCAGATTCATTGACACCTCTAACCAACTCTCTCTTCATTCTCACACCCTATTATGTCTTATTGATCTGTGAGTGGCTGAGGGAGTCTGGGATTTTGTTGCTTCTTTTTTCAACCCCAAAGAAACTCCATCATAAATAAGCACATTAACAGTAGCTACTTCAGTTGTTTGTCTCTATAACCAGCCCCATAATTTAAAAGTATTTTGGGTTAGTAATTAAACTTTCTGCTGATAAATCAACTTTTAATCTCACTATGCAGTGGTACATCAAGTGGTTGGTTGCAGCAAGCATGTCGGTAAATTTTGTGTGCGGTTCATGGAGGACCTCTTTTTGGCTTCAGTTTCCCTCATTTCTTTTGGGGGGGGGGGGAGGGGGGTGTTTGTTAGTTTTGTTACTAGTGTTAGGTAGTAACTAACTTAGCGACACAAACTTATCCAGTAGCATGACAGTACTCAATTTCTTATAGTAGATTTTCCAGTAACAAGCTAGAGCACTCCAATGAGTATTGTGTCTAAAAGCTGAATCATTATTTTTGTAGCACTGTACTGCAATAATCAGCTGCACTCTTCACTATGTTCATGAGTTATATAAAGTGCATACATTTATGATTTTTGAGTTCTTAAGTTATATAGAGCACTGTACAGTAGGGTTCAAAAGTGTGAGTCAACATTGAAAGTCCAATTTAAAGATGGAAATAAAACGAACGTTTGTGGAATTTTAAAAATGCATAAGAAACTTGTTGTAATGTCGTTAAATTAATAACACATATTTACGGTAACACTTTGCATTAATGTTCCACTTGTTAAGGGTTTATAATGAGGTTCATTAATGACTTAATTACAAATGCATTATAAATTATTGGTAAGTAGTTATAACAACTTACACATGCTCATGCATTACCTGCCAAATAATAAGCCATTGTTCTTCACATGTTATAGTTTAAATAATAAAACTTATTCAGCATTAGTAACCTATGAAAAGGTATCTTAATGTAAAGTGGACAAATGAAGCATTCATTAAGGAGTTGCCAACATTAGAAACTTATTTACGTACATTTCAGTATGGTTTAATGGCCAATAGGCCTTATAAAATGCTGTGAATAAGCATAAACATCTAAAAAGTGTTTTGCAGAAGACTTTAGGTAACTAAAAAATATGTTTTTTTAATTAACACAGAAAGATAACTGACAAAACAAGTGAGTCAAGACATTACAGTAATATCAACACAAAGTGGACTGTAACAAAATAACGTGGTCCTTCCGTTTATTATCTCAAAATAATAATCTATTTTTGCTGAATTGAGATAAACACTCACTGAGCACTTAATTAGGAACACTGTGGTCTTAATAAAATGCCCTCTGTGGTCTATTGCTGTTGTGGCCCATCCGCCTCAATGTTCAATGTGTTGTGCATTCTGAGATGCTTTTCTGCCCACTACAATTGTACAGAGCAGTTATCCGAGTTACCGTAGCCTTTCTGTCAGCTCGAACCAGTCTGGCCATTCTCTGTTGACCTCTCTTATCAACAAGGCATTTCCATACACAGAACTTCCGGTCACTGGATGTTTTTTTGTTTTTGGCTCCATTTGGATTAAATTCTAGAGACAGTTGTGCATGAAAATCCCTGGAGATCAGCAGTTACAGAAACACTCAAACCAGTCCGTCTGGCACCAACAAACATGCCACTGTCAAAATCACTAAGATCATATTTTTTCCCCATTCTGATGGTGAACACGTCTCCTGACCCATGTCTGCATGATTTTATGCACTGCTGCCACATGATGGGCTGATTAGATAACCACATGGATAAGTAGGTGTACTGGTGTTCCTAGTAAAGTGCTCAGTGATTGTAAATCATGAATTAGGGAATTTAATGTTTTTGATCTATATAACTGTAATGTTTGGGTATGCTGGGAATCAAGGAGATAGGAGACACAGGAGTAGGAACTTTAGATCCTTTAATAATTTACATGCTGGAGTAGGAACACACGCTGGAGTAGAAACACGCGCTGGAGTAGAAACACACGCTGGAGTAGGAACAAACTTCACAAACCAAACATTACTTGTTAACACAACATTCAAGGACTGACCCAGACTGACAGAACTAAAGGATATTTATAAACAAGGAACTAAACGAGGGAATGACATGCAGGTGGGGATAATGAAGGAGTGATTGAAACAGTGACTTATGGGAAATGTAGTGAGAAGAGAACTTCAAAATAAAGAGTCCATGAAACAGGTGAAGACAAAACGTGACAATAATAAGTATATGTTGTTATAAGTTAATATTTGGTTATATAATTATAATAAATATATATATATATATATATATATATAATATAGTTATATAATTATAATATTTGGAAAGTATTGTATGAAAATAGGTTTTTTTTTAATAATGTTGTAATTGGATATTAAATATTTACAATGCATTTGTAAATCACATATTAGTCATTACTTAACCTCTTTATAAACCCTTCACAGAGAGAGAATATTAATATAGGTGTTACCATATGTATGATTTTGCACTATTTCTATAACCAGGTTTGGCAGTGTTACTTTTAGTATGTATTCCACTACAGGTTACATAATACATGCTGACAAATTTAATATGTAACATATTATGATAGATTACTCAAGGTCAGTAATGTAATCTAAATACTTTGGATCACTTATTCAATACTGGCAGATTTATTTACTTTATTTCTATAAAAAAAAAAATATCTGCCAGTACAATAAGACATATATTAAAACTACATTGTCTCAAGAAAGCCTAAATATCTCATACAGGGTTGCTTCTAAAACAAGATGAATCTAATTCATCTTGTTTTAAGGATTTAAGATTTTAAGAGTTTTGCAGTACATCATTATCATCTTACTAGAGAGAAACAAATATATATTCTAACGTGGATTTTCTTGATAGATGTAAAATGGCCAGAAATAGCATTTTAGCTTAGCATAAAGCTAAATGTTCACATGACTATTTACACAAGGTTAAACGTTTCTGCTGCTTCACACTTGCTACAAAACCCCACAGAGTGTACACAATGACATTTTCTAATTATTGCATAATTTATACAGATGTTTTCCAACTTAGACTAAATACTGCATTAAATAAAATAACAATTAAATGCAAAGCAATCTCTTCAGTAATCAATCAAAATACTTTTTGAATGTAACTGCATTCTGAGTATCAATTATTTAAATTTTAACTTTAGTGGAATATAAAATACGTAATCCCGTTACATGTATTCCATTACTCCCCAATGCTGTCTATATCGCTACAAGCAAAATTTATGACACTGACTAAGTTAAAAACTTTGTACAAAATGAGAAGCACACAAGGTAGAAACATTCTCAAATCATGCTGCATCACATGATCATCAGGTTTTGTATATGCCAGTTCAATTGATTGCAGTCATTAAGCAAAAAGGGTAAATACCAAATACTAAGACATGCTGAAATTCAAGTTATTCAAATTCAAATTGTTAGGCTGATGATACTGTTATACCAATTGCCATTAAATGACTAAATGCTTTGTGAAATGACAGTGTGCATGTAGTCTACTGATGGAATAGACTGCCATACAAGCTTTATCATGCTCACACTTGGCTTCTGTTTTCAGGACCGCTCAGGTTGTTGAGAGCAGAGACCCTGTATGTTCAGACAGGTCAGAATGCTGTCAAGCTATTACTTCAGTCATAGTGATAGAAAGCTGCTTCATCAGATGATGTTGTCAGACACTGATGATTAATGGATGTGTGGTGATAGACACACTGCGAGAATGCTGATTATCTGTATGCTTACAGAAAGAAGCATGAAGGAAAGATTATATTGACTGTTGAGATTCAGAAATTCTTAATTAAATGTATAGTTGGCCCCAAAAAATTAACATTCTGTAAACATTTTCTCACCCTTATGTCTTCTTATTCAGACCCTGTTTCATTTTCTAATATGCATGAAACACACAATGTAACCCACCCCCACACACACACACACACACACATACACATATAATTGTAATGCCATATTATTGTAATGTATATGGTGTATTTTGAGGGCTTGTTCTTTTATTTTTTTTATGGACTCTTATTTTGATAGTATTGTGCTTTCCTTTGTTCCGGTTTCCAGTTATCACCTTTTCCAGGTGTGTCTAGTCAGCTTCATATGTATTTAAGCCCTCATGTTTTTCATTGTCTGGTCTTGTCCATTTATGGTGGTCAGCTTGGTTTATGCTCTTGTTCTCTATTATGGCTAAGTTCACTGTATTGCTGTGCCTTTACCATCTTTGTTTTAGGGTGTTTTCACACCTGGCTCATTTGGAGTGTTTGCTTCAGATCTTGCATGTTTTCTCTTTTGGTTCGGTTCGGATTGGCAACAAAACATCGGTCCGAGTCAGCTTGAACGAGGCTGCAAATGAACTCTGGATCTGTTCGCTTGTGGTGACAATGAAAACCAACCCAGCGGACCAACGGACCAAACAATATCCCTATTAAAACCATAAACAACTGAGGGATCTTTGAAGAAATCTGTTGATCAACACTTTTCTGTAATTCATCATCAAAACATGGATATAACCTTTTGGCAACTATATTAGATAAATTGCACAATTAAATTAGGAGCTGTTTAAAAAATGTTTTATAATTCCTGAGGTAATTTTAGTACGATCGTTTCTCTCTTTTGGATAGCAGCAGAACAAAGGTAATATGACGTTAGAACTTTTTGACAAAACATTTATTTATTTTTTTATGTGGCTTTACTCTGCTGTTTGTGTGTGTGTGTGTGTGTGTGTGTGTGTGTGTGTGTGTGTGTGTGCCCATGCGACAGATGGAGAGAGAGATCTGTGAGAACAGGCATGTTTCAGTGGAGAAATAATGCAAAAGCAACAAATAACCGTGACAGAAACTTTACAACTCATATGCATCCAAGGGGGGAATAATTTGTATTTGGAGCACAACCTTTAACTGGCAACACTCTAAAATTCATAATGGTTGACAAATGTTTTACAGGCATATCATTTTAACCAGTATATCAATGGATGAGCTTAATCCTGGAACAGCGAACAAACATAGCGACCAATAAGGGAACAGCTTGCTCACATGTGACTTTTATTGACATAGTTTTGGTCCGTTTTGAAATGTTGCCTTGTGAAAGCGAACCAAGAAGAAAATGCAACATTGTAACAATTTTGTCCCCATTTCAGAACAAAGCAAAAGGTCTACAGGTCTGAAAACGTCCTAACATACGTATACTGCATTTTGATTCTAACACCCCACTGTCTTTGAGTAACAACAATAACTTTGTGTGAGGAACAGACTTAAATGTAGTTTAGTAGTTTTCATACATAATCCTCCCTTCCATTGTGGCTCTTACACAGAATTTATACAGTATGTGATTGGCTTATAAACACGGGCTAAACGTACAGTAAATGGCACATTGCTTACCAATTGATTTTCTCTGGCCTGACATTTACAATAAATAGTGCACATCATATTTGTGTCCTGCTTTTGTCTATAAAAGAACCACATATTGCATTTGCAGGTTCATTACAAGTTTGCTAAACATATTGATTTGGTTTTGCACCAGAAAGTGATTAAAATATTACCACAGGCGTGTAATTACCCCCTGCCATGATGTGTGAGTAACATCATGGCAGTTTTCCTTAAAGCAGTCTCAAATGAAAGCAGGCAATGAAATTATACTTTGGAACAGTTATCATCAACTTTTTTTTGCAGTAAGATGAGTTTAACGATAACTTTGCTTTAGAAGCCTACCTTTTACAATCAATAGGGCAGATTAAATTCATAATGAAATGTCAAGGGTGTCTATTGCTGGAAGAGATGGGAGGCATTGACCATACTTTATTTTATTTTATTTTATTTAATTATTTACTTACAGGGGCAATGCACATTAATGAACATGACTGTAAATATGCCAGAATTAGCCAAATGGCTATTCTTTACCTGTAGACCCTTGACAGAATGTTAAAAAGTCACCCTAAAAAACAAAGCATCTTATATTAATACAATAACAAGAAAACAAAAAACTAAAATAAAAAAAACACAAACTGCATGATCAAATACAATTAAAAAAAAAAATATACGGACATAATTGATTCCAAGCACAATAAATCATATTAAATACATTACATTAGTAGGAAATGTTATCTAAATCCTATTGTGCTACGTAAGAGGTCAGAGAGATAGGAGAATAAACAATAAACCAAAAACTATTTTTAACAATCTAAAATTGGATAAAATAAAACACTAATGTAGACATTGCTGAGTATTAATTTACAATTTTTAAGTTGAAGCTTAAAAGAACCATATGTATCCAGTCCTCTGATTATTGATGGGATGGAGTTCCATTCCCATGCAATCTTAAAGACAAAATACAGACTGACTAAATGTATACTTTCTGAGGAGAATAATACACTCCCCTCTTGCCCCAACCGTTGTGGACTGATGTTCAGATGTTCTTATGTTAACATACTGTTTTTACATGAAGGTCAAGCTATATATATAGTCTTAAACATAAAACAAATATCTACATATTTGATCATGTTTTCCCAACTAAGTAGATTATAGTTTTTAATATTGAACAATGATGAAAATAAACCGATTTCCGAGTTTTTAGTGATTGTTTATACAGAGACTCCAATGGTTTTAGAATAGTATTATGAGAAATGACCATAGAATATACAAACATCATAGCGGCCTCTTTAGACATACAATCTCAAATAAATCAAGTTAATTCTGTCTGGTGATCAGTTAATTTATCAGCTCAAAAAAAAAAAAAAAACACCATTAGTTTACCTTCTTCCCATTCATTTTATCGCATTTCCAGCGAAAAAATTAATTAATTAAATATTAGTTCTTTTTACATCTCAAAACCAGAAAAACCCAGATGTGCCAAACTCCGGGTTCCCACGCATCCTGGAAAACCTGGAATTTTGCAATGCAGTTTTCCAGTCATGGAAAATTAGAAAAATACACCTCCGTGAAGTTGGCATCCCATAAAACGAAATAATCTCCAAAACTATGCCATTGGTTTGTGCTGCGTCGGTGCTGATTTGTGCCGCAAAAACGAACGTTTGTGCTGGTTTGGTGTTTGAGATATTGAACATTATTTTTTTGGTTGTGTTACGTCACTCTCCACCCCATGTCGTTCAAATCGCTCCAAACCGGTGTCATTCGTTTGTGCTCGGTTTGTGCTGGTTTGTGCCGTTAAAACAAACATTGTATCTATTTTCCTTTCGCAGATATAGCACATTTAATTCGGGAGCTGTGACGTCACTCTCCACCCCATGTTGTTCAAATCGCTCCAAACCGGTGTCATTCGTTTGTGCTCGGTTTGTGTTGGTTTGTGCCGTTAAAACAAACATTGTATCTATTTTCCTTTCGCAGATATAGCAAATTTAATTCGGGAGCTGTGACATCACTCTCCACCCCATTTATTCTAAATCGCACCAAACTGGTGTAGTTTGTTTGTGCTCGATTTGTGCCGTTCAAAGAAACATTGCAACTATGATCCCCTCTAAAACATAAAAAAAGAAACTTTTTACAGTACAGTTACATAACTGTCCACCCCATATGTTCTAAATCGTTGCAAAACTGTGGCGTTCGTTTGTGCTCGATTTGTGCCGTTACGATGAACATTATATCTTTTTCCCCTCCTTAGAAATAACACATTGGATTCAGGACAGTGACGTCACTCTCCACCACATGCCGTCCAAATCGCCCCAAAACGGTGCCTTTTGTTTGTGCTCGATTTGTGCTGTTTTGTGCCGTAGAAAGAACCATCATAAATTATTCCATTCTTCAGACATCACAAAATCTCTGGAGGAGTAGTGACATCACGCAAGCAAGCCGCGCTCTCCATCCATCTCATCTACAAACCTGGCTGGTGCATTTGTGCTCGCACAGGGCCGCTGCTGTCATTGTCTTTTCTTCTTTAAATAGCCTACTGAAATGTTTTAGTTTAGATTTGTGCTAGATATTGACATTTGGTCTTTATAAAATCACCAATGCACTATGATATGTAGGCCTAATGTACTGTCAATACTCTGGCTCAAGGCTACGTGTGACTGATGCTTTAATTTTGTCCAATAAAAAAAAAAAAAAAAAAAAAGAAGTTGTATACGGTCTTAAGTTTTCGGAATACTTCAGCTTCAGTTTACAGACATTTAAAGTCTTTCTGCCCCCTTAAAAACATTTGTTTACCCTAAGCACTGCATAGTGGGAAAACAAAACAGGAAAAGGTATCTGGCTGTGAAAAAGGTAAGCATGTGCTCTGAGATAAAATGCTAAAAAAAGTACTAAAATCATGTGTGCAGGTCAATACAATTTACAGGATAATTTGAACAAATAAGAAATTGACAGACACGTCAAAGATGGGAAACTTTTTATTAATTTTGGGCAATCAGGTAAATGTATCATATCCAAATGATCCTCCATTGGTCACATTAATAAGAGTAGACCTATGACATTCTTATGCCATGCCATAAAATACATTAAGTTATTAGTTAAGATATGTACAGCAATGTACACTTCATGGCAAAAAGCTTGATGTTATGCAGAGGAAATGACAAAAAGCAATATACAAGTGGCATATGTGTTCCATTTAATTCTCTGAAGTCATATAATTAACTTCACATTGTGAACAGACTAAAATTTAACTAATTCACAGAAAAGATTGTCACACAGTTATTCAGTTATCAGCTCCTTTTGGTAACACTTTATTTTACGGTGTCCGTGAGTAATTACTTAATTAATTACTTAGTAGTGGACGTTGTAATAACATGTAACAAAATGTAATTAACATGTAACGAAGTTATGGAACAGCCTGTACTTACAGATTGTAATTATGCACATGTAATAGGCAGCTACTGTTACACACATGTAACAAGCATAGTCGGTTACATACGTGTTACACACTTGGTACAGTGTATTTATATAAGAAAGTACTTAGTACTACACAATGTAACAACAAGTACTTAGGCTACTAAGGTCGAGAAAAGCCTGCAGTTACACATGGTAATTTTGTACGTTCTGTAGCATTACACATATGTAACATAAAATAAAGTGTATCAAGATTGTACTTAAGTGTACTTAATTTCTATCTTACCTTATCCATATGCACCTTAGTTTGAATTAACTCACTAGTTCACAGCTTAAATACATGCAGTAGCTTCCTAATTACATTGCAGTTACATAATATAACACAGGAATAAGCTACATAAAATAGTGTATCAAGAATGTACTTAAGTGTACTTTGTGTATACGTACCTTATTCATCTGTACCTTAGTTTGATTTAACTCACTAGTTCACAGCTTAAATACATGCAGTAGTTTCCTAATTACATTGCAATTACATAATATTACACAGGGATAAGCTACGTAAAATAAAGTGTATCAAGAATGTACTTAAGTGTACTTCATGTGTATCTATAAACCTTATCCAACTCTGCTTGTTACATATGTGTAACTGTAGCTGCTTATTACATGTGCATAATTACAATCTGTAAGTACAGGCTGTTCCATAACTTAATTACATGTTAATTGCATTTTGTTACATGTTATTACAACGTCTACTTCTAAGTAATTAATTAAGTAATTACTCTGTATCACGAACACTGTAAAATAAAGTGTTACCCTACTTTTCATATAACTGGATAATGTGTTGTCTTTTCGAGCTCTTTTGTAATTAATTAGTTGATTTAGTTCACAAAAGGATTCTTAGTAAATCTTTTTCTGAACTCACTGACTTGGTGATCCATATCACTGGAATGAAAGATTAACAGAAAACAATGACTTTGAGATGAGATTTTTACTGAAATATTGAAAATTCAGTCTGTTCTATAAAGCCACCAAATGACGGATTCTCTAGTCATGAAAAGTAGCAATATCTAAACACGGCCAATATAGGATGGATGACAAGATTTTTTGAGGTAAATCTAATTGAATGACCTCGGAACAATTGGACTATAGTACATATAAGTTGTATAGCCTGCATGCTTTTATTTCAGCCATCATTTACTTGAACTGATTTGGAAAAAAGATGCAGTTTAAGTGAATAAGTCACTCCCCTAAGTCACTCCCTATAATTTTGCCCAACATCTCGATTCCATGGAAGACAGTAATAAAATAAACAAATATACTTGTTACCAACAGGTTACATGCTTATTCAAACCAGGGTAATATATATATATATATATATATATATATATATATATATATATATATATAACCGTGGTATGAATAAGCATGTAACCTGTTGGTAACGAGTTAGTTAATTTGGCCCAACTACTTTATTAAAAACTACATTAAAAATAATTCCTGTTTTGATCAGATGCCTAGGAAACCAGCCTGTGGACGTGATGACATCATCAAAGTCATCAGTGTTGCAAAGGAACAGATTATTACAGGAACAAACATAGCAGTTCCCACAGAAAAGGTGTGGGCAGATTTAAGCAAATAACTAAATAACAAAGTTTCACCAAAGAACCTTTATACTATTGTGAAGACAAATAGGCACAATATATGGCAAATCCTTGAGCTATGCAAAATCGACACAGATACCCAAGATCAAGGTCCAAACAATGACAGCTCACAAGAAAGCTCAGCAGATTTTCATTCAGCAGTGTCAAAGGCAGACAAAAATCAGCAAAGTCAATGCTACGACATTACATTTGAGATCAGTCTCTCTCATCAGAGATGGGTAGAAATCTGGCCTGAAAAGGTTGATTACAATGACAAATCACTCAACACATGTAAAAGAGAATACACTATCCTGAATTGTGGTGCATGGACACACGTCTTGTATGAGGAGATATGGAAAAATATCAAGACCTCATGCACTCTTAGATTCAGGAGGGCAAAAATTTTTCCAAATAATGCATCTCACTTCATAGACATAATTGGGTACTGCACAGAGTGTGACGCACAATTGTCTATAAAAGCAGAGAACATGCCAGTGGATAATGAACCAGTTGTGCTTCAATGCATAATCCGCAATGTTGATGACAGTCTCCATACTGGCAAAGCAAAACGGAAGAAGTTATCAGGGGATCTAAGAACACGTGTGTCTAAAGAACTCTGGGAAGGCCGAAAACCAGCACATGTATGGCGAGCAGCTGAGGCTTACAAAATGATGGATGTTGGTGACCCAGAGCCTAGCCACCTGCCAAATCTGGCAACATTAAGAAAAGCCAAACAAGAGATGGGTGACAAAGAGCTTGGAAACAAAGACCCAATCATGTCATTGCATCTACTAAAATACAGTGTACCCCACAATGGAATCATTCATGACATAGGCCTTGATAGGTTTTTTTTGCCATTACTGGACCCCTTCTCAGATGCAAGTGTATCAAATGAAATCCAAGTACTCTGGCTCATTTGTGAGTTTTGATGCAACAGGTACAGTTGTGAAAAGACTGAGAAGACCCTGTGGCAATTCTGGACATGTCTTCCTGTATCAAGGTGTTTTGTGTTCACAGGGAGATCATATTCCAGTAGTGCAAATGCTATCAGAGAACCACACCATCAATTCTATTGCCAACTGGCTCACGGAATGGCAACAAGCAGGTGCCCAAAGAGGCGGTCTGTGATTTCTCCTTGGCTTTGCTTAGAGCACTGGTTAAGGCCTTCACTCCTTACCCAGACCTGAAAACATACATCAATCAGTGCTTTGGAGTGCTGGCAAGGAAGCCCGAAGACTCAAAGCTACAACCTTGCTTCATCAGAGTAGATGTTGCACACTGCATCAAGCTCATTAGTCGGTGGGAATGCCTAAGACAAAGAGGAAACAGAGTTAGAGAATTCTATCTACGAGCCGTGGCACAACTTTTACAGTCTGATACACTGGAAGATGCAAGGGAGCTCATTCATTCAATTGCAGTTGTTGCCTTCAGTGAATCAGAAGGAAACGATGACAAAGGTTTACCTGTTGTCTCAAAAACATGTAAAGCACAATTGAAGAGATGATTTGCAGAGGGGGTCTTGCCATGTGTCACTGAAGATGACCATTTAACAGAGGTGACCGGAGTCGAGAAGACACTCCACACAGATCTGAAAACATGGGTTACAGAAATCTGTGAAGAAAGTAAGATGATTGCAGCACATCATGGTGACAGAGACAATCTTCATTTCCTTCCAGAGCTTGTCCCAAATATAATAAGAATGGCATGCTACCTACCCCTTTGGACAGCTGTGATGGTTCCACACTTCAAAAGCGTACACAACACAGCAAGCTCTGCAAATGTTGAGGCTGAATTTAAAAACATAAAACATGGTCTTTTCAAACAAGAAAGCCTCCCCATCCGAATTGACCGTTTTGTCATACGCCACCTTGAGTATCTTGAGGGAAACATGAGGCTTTCCTCTGCAACGGTGAAGACAGAGGACATTGAGACAAAGAATCAGAAGACAAAAACTGCCCATAGTGAGCAGGACACAGAGGTTAAGCAACAATTAGTGGAGGAAAACTGGAAAGGCCTCGGTGTTCCTCCAAAAAAGTGTCTGTCCTACCTGACCCCTTGCTCTGAGTGGTTGCATGCAGACATAAACCTGAAAAGGAAAAATGGCAACTACCAGGCTAAAAAGCCCATCTTGGTTGACACAATGGTTGTAAGTGTAAATAATACCTGTGCCTTTGATTCCTTTTGCCAGTGCCTTTGCTCTGCATTCTGTGACAGTCTATCATTCTGTCATTATCTCAACAAAGAGCACTCAAAAACTGAAATGTTTGATTTGGTAAAGACCATAGTCACAAAAAAAGTTGGAAAAGATGCTTACGCAAAGAGGGCAAAAATGCTGTTGGATACATTTCAGTGTGTTCACCTAAAATCAGGTGTGAGGCAGGTCATTGCGGATTGCAATGTTGCTAACATTATCGCATCAACAATGAAACAAATGTTTCACCACTTACAGCTGAGTGCTCTTCACCATACTGCAGCCGAAATACAAAATCTTCAAGGACCATCTATCTCCTACCAGTCAACGTAGATATTCTACAAACTGGTGGACTGAAAAGCCTCCAAGCAGCACTGGAAGATGGGCTACACCTCAACAGGTCCAAGTGTCTGAAGCCACTGAAATCACCCCAAGAGTGTCCAGATAGCTGGAAAATTAAGGATAATCCATCAATGAAATTCCTCTGCAATGGCTCTGTCACACACAGATGCATACCTGGACAACTAGTGTGTATTGAAACAAGTGTGGATACTAACCATCCACTGTCTGAAATCCCTGTCAACATGGAGCTGGACAATCAGTTGTTCACTTTGCGAGGGGTTGTTGCATTCATTCCAGGACCAACAAGGGAATCTCTTGGACATTACGTGGCTTACTGCAGAAGAAACTCTTTTGCCTGGGAGAAATATGAAGACCTGTGTGACCATGTAACAACAGTCTCAGCAAAAACCAAAATACAACCCCATGTCATGTTGTTCACAAAGGAGGACTAAAACCTTTGATTAATGAATTTCTTGGACTGGTCTCTGCAGAAATTAGTTCATAATCAATAAGAGAATGGTCTATATTGTTTTTCTATTGTTGTTAATCTACATTATCTCTATTCACTTTATGCCTGTTTTAACAGTTCAATGATTTTTTGAACAGAAGTTCTATTTTTCTTTAGTAAATGTTCTGTTATGTTATTTGTACCCAGATCTAATCATTTTAACACTTCTCTTACATTAAGTCAAAACATTTTTGTAGTTCTCTTATTTTATGTTTCTTTAAAAAAATATTTGTAAATTCTCCACAGAAATTGCTCTGTTATTTTTACATTCATCTTTGCATTTAAAAGGAAACAAGTTTGGATATGTTGTCTGTTCTTTAAATGAGTACTTCACCCAACAATGAATAAAATATCTATGACTTTCTTTGTTTAGTATGAAATGACAGAATCCTAAACTGGTAAAAACCGGGAAGACGTTAAACCAGCTAAGAACAGCAAACTAACAAGTAACAGTCCTCGATTAGTTGCTTTAAAAACATTTTAAACAAACAGAAACACTGCTCACCTGTCCTTGGTTCACTTTCTCCTTCAGAGAAAGATAAAATGCTCAGATTATTTTATCATCTGCATTATAGGCCTAGATAAGGCCAAGGCCAAGATAATAGCCTACACATTTAAAACAAACTACAGTAGCCTAAACTTCCATCTGATAAATTAAGCTTGATTGGAATAAAAAACATAATAATAACAAAGGAGATTAAGCGACGGACAAGAACACAAACAAACGAAGGGGGTGCGCAGTGTTCCGACATGCTACAAAGTTTTCAAAAAGCTGACACACAACGTGCATTTTTAAACAAGTGATACGCGTCAATCAATCACATACCGGTTTTTTAATCTTGAGCTTGATGAAGTCACTGGCAATGAAACATTTCCGTATCTAAAGAAGAAAAGACAATGACAGCAGTGGCCCTGTGCAAGCAAAAAGGCACCAGACAGGTTTGTAGATGAGATGGATGGAGAGCGCGGCTTGCTTGCGTGACGTCACTACTCCTCCAAAGATTTTGTGATGTCTGAAGAATGGAATAATTTATGATGGTTCTTTCTACGGCACAAAACAGCACAAATCGAGCACAAACAAAAGGCACCGTTTTGGGGCGATTTGGACGGCATGTGGTGGAGAGTGACATCACTGTCCTGAATCCAATGTGTTATTTCTAAGGAGGGAAAAAAGATATAATGTTCATCGTAACGGCACAAACCGGCACAAATCGAGCACAAACAAAGTTTTGCAACGATTTAGACCATATGGGGTGGACAGTTATGCAACTGTACTGTAAAAAGTGTATTTTTTTATGTTTAAGAGGGGATCATAGTTCTTTGAACAGCAGAAACCGGCACAAATCGAGCACAAACAAACGACACCGGTTTGGTGCAATTTAGATGAGGTGGGGTGGAGAGTGACGTCACTGCCCCAAATTATATTTGTTATTTCTAAAGGAGGGGATATAGATACAATGTTAATTTTAACGGCACAAATCGGCACAAACCGAGCACAAACGAACGACACAGTTGTTGCGATTTCGAAGAAATGGGGTGGAGAGTGACGTCACAGCTCCTGAATTAAATTTGCTATATCTGCGAAAGGAAAATAGATACAATGTTTGTTTTAACAGCACAAACCAGCAAAAACCGAGCACAAACGAATAACACCGGTTTGGAGCGATTTGAACAACATGGGGTGGAGAGTGACGTAACACAACCAAAAAAATAATGTTCAATATCTCAAACACCAAACCAGCACAAACGTTCATTTTTGCGGCACAAATCAGCACCGACGCAGCACAAACCAATGGCATAGTTTTGGAGATTATTTTGTTTTATGGGGTGCCAACTTCACGGAGGTGAAAAATACATAAATGTCCTGAAAAATAATTATTTGTCCATGAAATATTTTAGTTTGACTGTATTGCTAGCAAGGTTTTTGTTACATTTACAAAAACATGGCAACGGCCGGGACTCGGAATAGGAGTCAAATACACATTTGTTTTGTCACTGCCAGTGGCAGTGCATTGTGAAACAATGTCAACAGTTAAGGACGTTACACCCTCGTTATTGATTACAGCAGTGCCCCATCGTGTGCTTGGCAATCGCGCTTTGTTCATCAAAGAGAGAAAAGGGCAGAAGAGCTATTAATGCATAAAAGTGACTGATGTTTATGGCTTTCAAATGATTTCTGTCAGCGCTGCCAAAGTGACGTGTCAAAGCAACCTCGGCTCCAACTTCACACCAAAATGTATTTCACACATGTTTTTGCCTCACAAATTATGTCTTTGAGAGTACAAGGCTACAATGAATATTTTAAAACTGTCCAAATTGGGGGCCTAGCAAGTAAAGGTGCTGACTACCACCCGTGGAGTCACAAGTTCGAATCCAAGGTGTGCTGAGTTACTCCAGCCAGTTCTCCTAAGCAACCAAATTGACCAGGTTGCTAGGGAGGGTAGAGTCACATGGGGTAACCTCCTCGTGGTCACTATAATGTGTTTCGCTCTTGGTGGGGTGCGTGGTGAGTTGTGTGTGGATGCTGCGGAGAATAGCATGAAGCCTCCACATGCGCTATGTCTCTGTGGTAACACCCTCAACAAGCCATGTGATAAGATGCGCAGGCTGACGGTCTCAGACGCGGAGGCAACTGATTGAGGCGAGTCACTACACCACCATGAGGACTTAGACCACATTGGGAAATGGGCTTTCCAAATTGGGGAGAAAAAGAGGAGAATATAATAAAAAAAAAAAATCCAAATCTGATGAGATATTAAATGTCTCATAATTTATTTTAATTATTACCTTATTGTTTCCGAGTATCCAGAGATACCAGTTATTGAACTACAGTAATTACATTTACCTAAAAACAAACAAAAAAAGAACGCTAAGACCTAAACATCAACGCGTCCTCTTTTTATTTTCTGCAATCAAAGCAATTGCCATTTTTTTCTCTTCCAAATACATGTTTTCAATATTTATTGCGCACCTCCCGCTTTCTTATGTGGCAAGCTCTTAAATTCGCCCCTCCATGACGCTTCCTGCAATGCTTGTCAAGTGAAAGGGCAAATAAACTGGACGCTGTGGCATTGACGCCTCGACTCAACTCATGTGAAATACACTTTACCATGACCAAAGGACATTATTGAATTTCAAAATTATTATTATTATTATTAAGTTATTATTGTTGACTTTTCTGATAAAAGTCATGCTCTGTAGTTTAAATGGCATGGTGGCATAGTGGGCTAAGGCGCATACCTGGTAATCAGAAGGTTGCTGTTTTGATCCCCACAGCCACCACCATTGTGTCCTTGAGCAAGTCACATAACTCCAGGTTGCTCCGGGGTGATTGTCCCTGTAATAAGTGCACTGTCGGTCGCTTTGGATTAAAGCATCTGCCAAAGCATATATCTAAATGTAAATGTAAATGCTGTAAAATGATACAGTAGATGCTTTGTTGTTATAATGCTGAAACATTCTACTGAAGTCAGTAAATTTGTCATGCAAATTTTAATAATTAGAAGTAAGGACGTAACTGAATCTTATTTGAATGTGTGTTTGTCCAAAAACCAAGTACATGCCCTTACCATGGTAATGAGGAGCCTTTCCTCCTGTGTAATATGTATTTTCTGTTTGAATGTTGTTTGAAATTAGGAAACAAACGGGATAATAATGGGCTCATAGCCTATAAATAAATATGCTCTTCAATTATTAAATGGGGGAGAAAAAAAATTCCTGTAGCTTTTGTTGTTGGCATCAAGGACAATAATAATGCCATTTGATGCATTCCCTTATACTTGAAAACCATGATCAAAACTATGCAAGATAAAAGGAAATGCGGGATACATTAAAAACAGGTTACGTTTTTACTATAGTGGGTCGCCACTTGACTTCCAATGTAAAATCTGGGTCCCGAAGCAAAACCAGTTCAGAACCACTGCTATAAAGTCTCTTGGCAGATTTCAGTTGTGAACATCTCAAAATGATTAAATGACTCCCTCATAGACTTTTATTTACACCTAGTGGCATCTCCAGAAGTGGTCACTAAACTAGTCAATTAATGAAACTGAACACATTTGTGTAACAGAAGCAAGCCACAACAAAGTACCCTTTATTTTTATCCTTTAATTATGCAGGTAATGTGCAATAATTTAATCATTAAAATAGCTTAAGTTGGTGCTTTTAGCTTATTCTTAAAAAAAAACAAACAAAAAAAAAAACACCTGAAAAACATCCCTGTGGATCAGCGATAGTCTCACCTTTTTTGCCCCTCATGAGTTTGCATCCCTGTGAGTTATAAAATGTGTAGACAATGATGACCGACGGTCCACTGATTTTTTTTTTTCTCAAATGAATTCACACTGAATAGGTAGGATGGTGATTCAGCCTTAATACCTCGGGATGTGAATTAATTTTCAATAATTCAATGATCGGAGTAAGCTGATACCACAGTTACCACATGTAGTAAATGGAAAAATGGAATCTAAAAATGGCATTAGCAGTAAAACGCAGAATGTTGTGGGGTATGACATATTTGGATGAAAATGAATGTTTGAATGTACAATTAATCAAATTAAAATTGTGATATGTCCTAGTGTAATAATTAAACTAAAAAAGTCTCTAATTTAATTTAATAAATTATCTGAAAGTGATGCACGCTTCAAAATGAATGTGTAGAGCTGGCTCCTCATACACTGAAAACACATCTTCATAATCATCATGTGCATTCTTGTGTGTAAGAGAAAGAGAGCACTCTGAAGTGCACAGCACAGACAATGTATTTATTTAATTAATTCACAGTTTTCAGCGATTAATAATCACACTATGCCATGAAGCAAACTGCTTATCTGGAGGTGAGATACTACCATCAAAAACACACAGAAAAATCTAAATAAAAGGTTGATTTAAATGCACACGTTTTTGCTTTAATACTACACTTGTTGGGCACATAAAATGTACTGGAAATGTTTTTGGAAAATTGTGCTCTGGAAAATTGTGCCTTGAAAAGAGTGGGAACCCTGAATCTTAACCATTTAGCACTAACATTTTCCTTCATCACAGTTTTCAGACATATCTATTGCCCTCCTTTTCTAATAACAGATTCCATGATGACATTTATATGTCTGGTTATAGGATTAGGAAAGCTTGTCCAGTTATTAGCTGGAAAATCATTGTGATAAGTTCCTGGGCAATTGAGGAGTCAGGAGACAGTGAACAGTTGAGATGCGTCTTTATTACACACATGCATAAACAAAAATATTCTCTCAGTAGCCAACTCCAATATAAATGCAGCCTTTTTGATTTTGTGCTGCCAGACACTAACACACCACTTTCTTCGGCTACTCACCCTGTCTGACGCTCTGGCGTGTCTTAACAGGTCTCGCTCCGCCATCACTACAATGAGAGACAGGCTGTGATAGGGCGGAGGGCGGGGAAAGGTTGAATTTTACACACCTGGTCCCTTTTGAGGCTAATCAAGCCTCCGAGACGGATAAAGGCCAACTGCGGACAGAGGTGCGACAGAGAGAGAGTATTTATGGTCAGTTCCCTCTCCCGCAAACAGACACATACCCCCACCGCTGACTCAGGCAGAGGCAACATCCGGCCTGCCCACTCCACCATTTGGACACCCCATTCAATTTCTGGTAGTCAATACAGAACCGGACCGGGCTGGCCCAATCGCTGTGTGAATCTTGTATTATGCCCATTTCTAGCATTGCATCTAATTGAAGATGATAGGGGTGGGTACAAATCACCATCCTCAGGGTGGTCTCAATATGGTGCTATAAAGTTTCGTGCAACTGGGAAAGGGTGAAAGCACTTTATCTCCCTGTGCGAATTTGCGTAGTCGAGTGCCCCTGTCGTAAAATCTGCATTGACATTCTTGAGCTTGGAGTAAATTCTCCAGTGTTACCTGCCCCAAAGTTTTGAGTTTTGCCCTTATGAATTCTTTTTTAATATTCGAAGGTCCTTCCTCCCAAGCTTTCAGTATGATGTCGAGCACGCAGCACGGCTGACGCCCATACAGTAGCTTCAATGGGGAAAACCCTGTGGAGGCTTGCGGGACCTCTCGTACTGAAAACAACAGGGGTTCAAGCAATTTTTAGAGTCTTCACGTATGCACTTACAAATCATGTTTTTCAAAGTCTTATTAAATCGTTCAACAAACCTGTCAGTTTGCGGGGACATGAATGTTGTGCTTTGGTCAGTGAGGATTTCCTTTGGAATCCACACACGGGAGATAATTTTGAAGAGTACCTCCGCAACACTACGTGCTGAGATGTTGTGTAGAGGAACTGCTTCCAGATATCACATTGCATAGTCCACCAGAACTAATGCAATGTGATGGCCGCATGCAGTCCGCTCTAATGCCCCGACAATGTCCATACCATTTCTCTTGAAGTGAACCTCAATCAATGGCAGAGGGTGCAGCGACGCTTTTGTGGTGGCCGGTGGATTCACAAAATTACATTTACGACACGCCACACACCATTTGCCTACGTCGCATTGAATACCCAGCCAAAAGAAACAGGCCATTATACGGTTAAAAGTTTTCTCGTGACCTAAGAGGCCAGCCATTGGGTTATAGTGAGCTGCCTGGAAGAGAGTACCAAAAGAGCTTGCTCTTTGGTACTAATAGCTGAATTGTATTGTATTTGTCTGAGTGTCCTGCGTCACTCGATACAACCACTCTTTAATAATAGAAAAGTATGGATATGTGAGTGTAACATTAGGCTGGAGCAGTTGACCATCAATTAATTTCACTTGGTAAATTTCGCTTGAGGAACTCATAACATGATTTCTCCAGAAGGAAATCCCCCCTCAGGAAATTCCCACCTCAGGAAAGCCCCCGAGTATGGGAATTCCCTCGTCTGGATCATCATGACGCAGGTTTAGATGTGGGCGGCCATGCACCGCCTATCCAGCCATAGCATCTTGCAAAACCACTTTGCAGGACACATCCACACACATTGCCCTCAATACATTTTAAAAACCAGGCCAATTGGTTCCCAGAATTAGTGGATGGGTGAGGTGGGAATCAACCGTGGCCTCTCCTCTATGCCTTTTTCCCCTGAATTGTATCTCAGTGGTAACTGTCGGATACTTGTGAATGTCACCATGCACACAACTCCCCCTCACCTGTTTATTCTTACCCAATACCCTGCCTTGCACCAAGCGTTGGTGGATAGAGGTTTGGGAACAACCCAAGAAGAACCCAAGGGAGAAGAAAACAACACAGCATCACTGCTTCCTGGAAATGCCACCATGTAGTCCCCTGCCAGCTGGAAGGCCTCTTCCAGAATTGCCTGGCAGTGGCACTGGACACACTAAGACATTCCTCGAGGAAGCTAGGTGATGAACTGCTCCAGTACCATCAGATCGATGACATCCATGGTGCTGTGGGTTCCCTCCACCAGCAACCATTACCAGAAGGCATCCCAGAGCTGTTGGGCGAAAACGAACTGGCAGCCGTGCTTCTAAAGAGCTGACAACTCTGTTCGAGGCTGCAACCAACCTGTTTTTGGATGACGTTCTTCAGATGGTGATAGTTAGGAGGCTGGTGGTGGGAAGTTGTGCCGCTAGCTGCTCCTGCCCGGAGAGTAAGGGCAATAAGTGGGCCGCCCACTGGTCGGGAGGTAAGTTCCATATATTTGCATATATTTGTCTTCTCAAATAAATTGAGGAAGGCCTCTGGGTGATTATTCGACCCCATCTTCATCAGGGCCATGGGTGGGGTGGGCTTCGGGGAGGTCACAGAGCCAGCCCCCTCTCTGGCGATCAGGCACCTGCCAGTCTTCCGCTTGTACCTGGAGCAGGACTTGGAAACGCTGTTCCTGCTCCAGGTGTACCTCCATGAGGGCTTGATGCCAATTTTGCTGGATGTTGGCGAGGGTCTTGAGGACTTCATAACGGTTTTGAGGGCAATGGAGGAGTCAGGAGACAGCGAACCGCTGAGGTGCATCTTTATTACACATACACACACATATAAACAAAAATGGGCTCTCAGTTGCCAACTCAAATACAAATGCAGTCTTTTTGATATGGTGCTGCCATTTCATCCACACAGCACTGCCTTCGGTTACTCTCTCTCCTCCTCTGAAGCTCTGGCATTCCTTAACCCTTGTGTGGTGTTCATATTTTTGTTATTCAGCCAGTGTTCGTGGGTCTGGTGGACCCGCTGCATTTTGGGGTTTTTAATTCAACACAATCAAACAATTTTATGTTAAAATACTCAACAGATATTTACTTCATCATAATTACAAGCAATATAAACAGCATATATGGTTAATATTTTCTCTTTACCTTTGTTAGATCACATTTAAGAATTAAAGTGCTACTCGTTTTTTTGGTTTATTTTTTACTAAAATGACATAAAAAAAGAAAATCAATTATAATCAAGATATGAGTGGAAAAATTCAACAAATTTTCAAATGAAGCAAGGTTTTTCATAACTATTGACTTTTATTTATTTGAACTTCATTAGAAATTTATCCCATTCAGGTCAGTTTACACAACACAAGCTGAACACATACAGTAGCCATGTCAGTCTAGATGACACATCAGCCCCATTGAAGACATTGCCTTTACATACCAGTCTATACAACACATGAGGGGCAGAGTTTTACTGTGTGTGTGTTACTTATGTACTTCTTGCACTTGATGCATGTATATTGTGTTTTTCTGTCCATCTTGGGTCCACACACTTCGCAGCGCTTCTTTTTGTTGCTGCTGGCCGCAACCTAGAATAATGAAAAGATCAGGAATTGTACTAACACCTCTCTCTCTCTCGCAAGGAGATACTATACTGCAACAGCATAACACACTTACTTCAGGCTCTGCAAATGGTAGTTATGTAGGTCGGGTGGATGGGGCACCACCATTCTCCTCCTGAATCCTTCTCATGATGGCTGCAGACGCTGGGGTTCTTGGAACATGTTGTCTTCTCTGGATTTGAGGTTGTACCAGTGCTTTTCTCAGTTCCTCGAGAAATAGGCGTCTCCTCTGGAGCTTCCCTCTGTTCCACTCTGGGTTCAGTCCCATCCAGATGACAAAGGCATTGTACGCTGAGATGTCCAATATGTCAAAGAATATAACAAGTGGCCAGCGTAGGGTCCTCCTTTTGCAGCTGTAGGAAGTCACCAGCTTGTCCATGTTATCCACCCATCCTTTTGTGGCATTATAATCCATGATGATCTCTGGTTTTTGATGCTCCTGGCCACAGATTCTTCCATCCCTGTGCAGTGTACTCATGAGTACCACATTCTTCCCTTTCTTTGGCACATAGGATACCAGGGTTGTGTCAGCTGTGTACACAAACTTGGAAGACTTGACAGGTCTGTTTTTTGTAGTCAGCAGTTGGGGTGGGAGCTCTGTCTTGTTTTTCCGTATTGTTCCCAGCATGGTCAGCTTCCTCTTTAGGAGCTCCTGTCCCAGCTTGTGTGAGGTAAAAAAATTGTCACATGTGATGTTGTGTCCACTGAGTCCCTGAGTCATGTCCAGGACAACTCTCATTCCTTGATTTTTCTCAGGGGCTCCTCCATCAGGTTTCCCTGTGTAGACTTATAAGTTCCAAGCATATGAGGAAGTGGCATCACAGGCAGCCCAGATCTTTATACCATATTTGGCAGGTTTAGATGGTATATACTGCCTAAAGGGGCAGCGGCCCCTAAATGGCATCAGCTGCTCATCAATGGTGACATTAGGCCCAGGGTTGAAAAACAGGGGGAGGCGGTTCACCCACTTGTCCCACACTTTCCTGATGGCAGCTAGCTTGTCTCTCTGCCATCGAGCTGGTCTGTCATCTCGGTTATCAAAGCGGATAATCCTGGAAATGATGTGGAATTTTTCCAGAGACATTGTTGCACGGAAAAGTTCTCTGCCAGTTTCTGCATCCCACAGGGATTCTGTGGATTCTCCTTTAGACCTGAAAACTCCAGCAAGGATAAGAACCCCAAAGTAGGCATGCAAATGGGTTTGATCCATCTCCTTCCACCTCTCTCCAAAAACACGCATTCCTTCTAAATTAGTGCAATCCAGAACGATTTTCTGTATGGAATCTGGGATGAAAAGCTCAAAAGAAGACTTGATGTCCTGCACATAAGTAACTGCCATCCGTGTTGGCCCTGGTTGCATCCTTATCACATTGGCAGCCATGCGGGGTGGCTCATTTCTTGGGCAAGAAGACCATACAATTTCCCCATTTTTTGACATCCATATTTCATCAGTTGTGAGCTGCTGAACGGCTGGTCCTGGAGCTGGCTGCTGACAGGCTGGTCCTGGAGCTGGCTGCTGACGGGCTGGTCCTGGAGCTGGATGCTGACAGGCTGGTCCTGGAGCTGGATGCTGACGGGCTGGTCCTGGAGCTGGATGCTGACGGGCTGGTCCTGTGGCTCGTCTTCATTTTGGAACTAGGTGATGCTCAATCTCATCCTCTTCTTCAAAGTCACTGTCAGACTCTGAATTGTCAGAAATGTGATCTTCACATTCTGAAACCTCTTCTTGTACATCATCAAAATCTTCTGTCTCTTCCAAAATCAATTGCAAGGCCCTCTGAGCAGCGAATCTTTTGGCCATCTTGATCAGTTGTGATAAGAAACCACACTGGCAAAGCTATATTTATTGTGTCCCACCCCCAATTTAGAGAAAATAAATATTGGTCCCCACAAGACAGAGGGTAAAATGTGCGGGAATGTGAGAGCAGACGGTGTTGGTGCTTAAATTTTGCAACAATGTTTCAACCTTGTTCGGGAACTCTTGCACTCACACTCTCTCACACTTACATACAATCTCTCTCACACGCACACACACGACACACACATAACACACACACATAGATATGTGGTTTATGGTGACTCTTCATATGCGTAATGGTTTTTCTAATGTACAAACTGTATAATCTACCCCCTACACTAACCCCACCCTAAACCTACCAATCACAGAAAGCGTTGGCATTTTTTGAATTACAAAAAACACCATGTAGTATGTTTTTTTAAGCTGTTTGTTTTATGAGGACACAGATGTCCTCATAAACCATGTTTATGTTGTAATACCCATTATACACACTTGTGTCCTCATAAACCATATAAAAGAACACACACACACACACACACACACACACACACACACAATAACAGTAGGCCCAGACAGAGTGAAGGTACACAGAACCTACAATTTTCACCACACTGGCAAAGCTTATTATTTATTATTATTTATTGTGTCCCGTGCCCAATTCGCAGCTGGGATAGAGTATGAGAAAAGAAAGATTGGTTCCCGCAAGACAGAGGGAAAAATGTGCGGGAATGTGAGAGCAGACGGTGGCCGTGCTTGAATTTTGCAACAATGTTGTGACCTTGTGTGGGAACGGCAGGTGCAGAAACACAAAACTCACACTCCACACACACACACACACTGACAGGAGGAGGACAGAGTAAAGGTACACAGGATCTACAGTTTCCACACTTTTATTAGAACATCCTGTGTGTAATGTAAATGTGTAGGGGGGGTGTACAGTGTGTTTTCATTGAAAATGTGTTCTGATATATATTCTTCACAGAAAATGAGCCAAGGCCAATGAGTCTGAGTTTGAAAAAATAATTAATCGTATCATTTTTCTTTTGATAAAAAATGAAAACGGGTCCAACAGACCCGAACACCATACAAGGGTTAACAGGTCTCCCTCCACCAGCACAATTATGAGAGAAGGTGTTGGAATAATTACAACCCAGGTGACGAGCCTTACCACTTTCCCTCTCCCGTAGACAGACGCATGACCCCGACCCCCCAAGCCACAATCATAATGCTCTCTTATGATCAAACCCTGACAAAGCATTCAACCCATACTATCATATCATATGATATTGGTTGGACTGATTAGTCAGCTAATGCATTAGTTCTGCCACCAGTCGACGGATTGGGTCAGTGTTGACTAGTTGCTAGTTAACTTTTTGAATTATTTAAATTTTTATCTTTTTAAGATGTTTATTAAATGTTAATTAGATTGTGATGCTTTCCAGATGTCTTTCCCAGACAGCATCACATTCTAAAAAATATTTGATAAACATAAAAAGATCACATTTAAAAAAAAAATAAATCATAAACATCTCAAAGACTTATTGGCATCCGAGAGGAAACGTCTTTAGATGTATTTCAAACAATTAAAAAAATGTGTCTAAGATGTAAACACATGTACGTGTGATGTACGTGTGCTATCAGTGGACCTTTTTAATAGCATCAAGTAAACCTTTTATATAGCATTTTCATATAATCCTTGAATATAGTGAAGGTAACAGATTTGGCTTGCTGTCCAAGACAGAGGGCTCAAGACTCATCTTTAGCTCTAAAGCCAAACTGGACTACTTAATAAATTAAGTTAGTAATGCATGGATAAAAATAAAGCAGGAGATAGAGTGACTGAGGAATGCTGGAAAAATTGTCACGGTAGTGAGATTTATATACTTTAGTGTAAAGATTGACAGGTTTAAATGAACTAGCGTCCCTTCTAAATGTAATTTAGAACTTTTTAATATTGATGTTTGAAAATAATAGATGATATTGTCATCTTTGCTTTTAAAAATAAGTGTCTTGTCTTTGTGTAAGAGTGCCCTAGCATTGTGTCCTTAAGAGAGTATCTGTCTCACCTCTGTGTGCCTTTTTTCTTTCTTTGTCACTCAATCCATCCAATCACATTAGACAAACTTCTAATATCCATTACTTCTATATCGAGGTCAGTCCTGTCCGACTGGTTCTGGAAAGGTATTGGCAGGTGCCAATAAGAGCCTCACAGCAGACACTGTAATGAGTTAGCAAATCCAGCTATGACCTAGAATACCATGCACGGTGTTTCCACATTTATTTCCATAAAACCACTAAAATAGACCATGAGAAAACAGTAAGTGGACACAAAACATGTTCAGCCATCGATGTCAGAGCGATTGATCCTGGATTAATGATACACTATTTTTAAATAAAACCACTGATAGGGCCTTGCAGAGGATTGAGGTAAAGATAATCTGTGGTTTTCAGATTTCAGCTTTGTGTTGAAAAAAGTATTTGTCTGGACTTGCTTCAGCACAGATCCTTTCTTGCTAAAACTACAATGTCTGAACAACTATTTTTTCTCCCCATTTCTGTGATTTTGTTTACATTTATGCATTTGGCAGATGCTTTTATCCAAAGATAAATACAAACTGATCAAATGTATACCATGAATGCACTGTCAGTTCCCTCGGAATAAAACCCATGATCATGACATTGTTAGCGCCATGCTCTATCAGTTGAGCTACAGGAACCCCTATTTAAAAGAAGAAACAAACAGCTCTAAAGCTAAAGTGTGTAACTATTTTATGTACAAATATTTTCTCTGGGAGTCGCATGGCATTATGCGAGATTCGGACATGTTAACGGCGAGCTCTATTTTGTGTCATAAACCGGTGAGATTCGATACACCCCGTTCCATAACTGTTCAATGAAAACAGTATGTCAAAGAATTCAAAATGGACTCTGGTGACATTAAAAGACACTTATGTGTTTAAGCTGAAGCCCCTGGGCAACAGGCCTTGGAACAGGGACTCTTTTGTTATGTTTTAGCACCATCTTTTGGTAGTTTCCTGTTAGCTATGTCAGTTTTGCGTAGATGGAACACAAATCTAGGACAGAATAGAAAAAAAAAAAAAAAAAAAAAAAAAAAAAAAAAATCAACCTATTAGTGGGCACTATAGTTCAAGGAAAGCAAGCTCTACCTCTATCATTCCTTTATCATCATCACGCCTGGTAATCCTAGATGACATTAGCGATACATAATGGCAGAGAAAGCTACTGAGGTTGAAGATGCAGCTGAGAAAAATCAAGCATTAGAAAAAAGGTCTACAGCTTTTGCTTCAACTAATAGATCAAGAAGCTCATCAGCTAGCATAGTTGCTGCAAAAGCTTGCGCTAAGCTGGAAGCCAAGACTGAATTCCTTAAAAAAGAATCTGAAACCAGGATTGAAAAAGCTCAACTGAAAGTGACAGAGGCTCACATGGAAGCATCTCTATCAGCTTTAAAGCATGAAAGTGAGGTAGCAGCAGCCATCGCTGAGGCAAAGGTGCTGGAAGCAGCAGCAGAAAGTGAGTTTGGAGAAAATATCTCAGAAATGAGAGAGGGTTACGATTGCACTCATGATTACATTATGAGCCAGTCTCAAATGGGGTTAATGCCGCCAGCAGGTGTTGAGTCATATCAAGCTCCTCTAGAGCCCATTGTTTATGTAATCGGGCATGAAACACCTCCAATGGAGCATCATTTTACAGCCAGGGGTATCAAAGATTCCTGCAATAAACTTGATACTGAGAGAATGCAGCAGCCTCAAAGATCTATGCAAACAATTTGTCACACTCCCTAAGTTCCGCCATTCACTTCCTCACCATGTAAGGAAACACCACAGCCACCATTCAATAATGATTCTAATATGAGTGAGATTGCAAGGTACTTAGCACGCAGAGAGCTTGTTAACTCAGGACTTTTCAAGTTTGATTTTGATTTTGCCCGGAAAATTATTGGGCCATGGAAGTCATCTTTCGTTAACCCTATTGAAAGATTGCGCTTGTCAGCCACTGAGAAGTTAGACCTTCTGTCAAAATGGTTAGGAGAACAGTCTTCAAATCATGTGTGGAGAATTAGAGCCATGCATACAAGTAATCCAGACATAGGCTTAAGGAGGCTTGGGACCGCTTGGAAGATTGTTATGGCTCTCCAGAAATTATTGAGAAATCTCTCTTTGACAGGATTGATAACTTTCCAAAGATTAGTAACAAGTATGCTAAAAAACTTTGAGAACTTCTACAGGAAGTGGTGTCTGCAAAACATGAAGTTTACTTATCCAGACTTACTTATCTACGATGGGAGCTACACCTCATGCGGTGTTAAGATAAGTTACCTTATAGTCTTCAGGAGAAGTGGACGACTCAAGGTTCTCAGTACAAAACTGTACATCAAGTTGCCCTTCCACCATTCTCATTCTTCTGCGATTTCATCTGCAGAGAGGCTTGAACACGCAACGATTCAAGTTTTGCTCTGTCTTTAGGAATCCTTCTTCTTTTGGGTCGAGACATCCTTCAGGTTCATAAAGTACGGGAGCAACGTAATGGACCTAACAATGGACCTTATGCACAGAGACTAGACTTAGGTTGGGTCGTAATAGGAGACCTTTTTCTAGGATCAGTACACAAGTCTGCAGTACTTATCTCACCCATGTACTTGATAATGGAAGTCCTTTTCTTCTACCCCCGTGTCTTATACTCCTTGTCAAAAAACATTCAACGTCAAGCCTTTGCCTGAGGTATCACTATGTCATTGGGAATACCATATTTGAGAAGTCAAAAAATATAACAAAGTTGGATTGTCTATTGAAGGCAGGTTTTTTTCTAGAAATCATGGACAAAGATATGTACATATATGAGAGCAATAGCTGGTAGCACCACTCCCATTCAGAACACCACACCAGCGACTCCCTAATAATAGAGACCAGGTATTAACACGCTTAACCTCTCTTCTGCACACACTATAGATGAAGCCTGAGATGAATTCACTTTGTTACTGTCATGCAGAACATCTTTGATCGTGATCATGCCGAGGTAGCCCCTCCTTTGCAAGAAGGCCAGGAGTGTTGGTATTTACCTATTTATGGGGTGTAACACCCACAGAAACCCAGTCAGATCAGAGTTGTCTTCGACTCCAGTGTGCAAAACAAGGCATTCCCCTGAATGACGTTCTTCTCTCTGGTCCAGATTTAAACAATAATGTCTACCAATGTCTGGTAGGGGTCTTACTGCATTACAGAAGGGAGCTTGTAGCTTTAACTGCGGACATCGAGCAGATGTTTCACAGCTTCATCGTGAAAGAGGAAGACAGGAACTTTCTTTGTCTTCTCTGGTTTAAAGACAATGACACCAGCAAAGAGATAATTGAATACCGCATGAGAGTCCACGTGTTCGGGAACAGTCCATCTCCTGCTGTAGCTATTTATGGTCTCTGACGAGCAGCCACTTATGGTGAAAAGGAATATGGTTCAGACACTAAACACTTTGTAGAGAGAGACTTCTATGTCGATGATGGTCTTTTGTCGACACCCACAGCTGCTGGAGCCATCGACCTGTTGACACGAACACAGGAGATGCTTGCCACCTCAAATTTGAGATTACACAAGTTTGCTTCTAATAGTAAGGAAGTAATGAACGCATTCCAGACTGAAGATCATGCGAAAGGACTCAAAGATCTTAACTTGAATGTTGACCCTATTCCAATCCAATGCAGTATTGGACTTATCTGGGATTTAAAGATGGACATATTTACCTTTCATGTAAAAGATAGTGAAAAGCCCTTTACATGCAGAGGGATACTTGCTACTGTTAACAGTCTTTTTGACCCACTTGAGTTCGGTGCCCCTATTATCATTGAGGGAAAATTCCTGTTATGAGAACTCTTAGGTGAAGATCTTGATTGGGACTCCCCTCTCCCTGAAAATAAGGAAGCAGTATGGAATGATTGGAGGAAATCACTACAAGATCTTAAACAGTTGGACATTCCCAGACCATATGCAAATACTACCTTTTCTACAGCTCTGAGAGATGAACTTCACATTTTCTCAGATGCTTCTGTGAAAACAATTGCAGCAGTAGCATATCTACGTATCATTAACAGAGGAGGAGCATGTCACACTGGATTTGTCCTTGGAAAAAAGTTAGCTCCACAAGCTGCTCATACAATTCCCAGACTGGAACTGGGAGCTGCGTTTCAAGCTGCAGAAATAGCAGAGACAAATCACAAGTGAACTAGATTTCACTTTAGATGCTGCATAGTTTTACACAGATAGCAGAGTAGTTCTAGGATATTTTTACAACCAGATGAGACGTTTCTACGTGTATGTAGCAATAGAGTACAGCGTATTCAAAAAGTGTCAAGCCCAACACAATGGCATTATGTTTCCACAAAGCATAACCCTGCAGACCATGCCACTCTCTCAGTACCAGCAGTTCTGTTGAGCACAGCACCTGGCTTACAGGACCTGCTTTCCTGTCACAAGCTGATCAAAGCTCATCACTGGAAGAGGATAAATTTGATCTTGTCATGCCAGAGTCAGACACAGAGATTCGTTCTCTCACTACTACTCTCTCCACTGATGTTTCTCATCTCAGATGTCAACATATTCAACCATTCTCATCTAGGAGGTCATTAGTCAGAGCCATAGCTTCTCTCATACACATTGCCAAGACTTACAAGGCATCTGATGGTCAGAATGAAATCTGCAGTTCATGGCATCACTGTGCAAAGCCTCACACAGTGGAGGAATTGTTGCAAGCAGAAAAAATAATCAAAAGCATGCAAAGGAATGCTTACAAAGAAGAGTTTACCAGCATTGTCAAAAGAAATTACATTCCGAGACACAGTGCTCTGAAAAAATTCAACCCTTATCCAAAGGAGGCCTTCTCAGAATAGAAGGTAGGCTTAAGAATGCGACTCTAGATCTCAAAGAGAAATTTCCTGTGATTGTTCCAGGACACAGTCATGCTGCAAAATTACTTGTGGAACATTACCATGATCGAGTCAAGCATCAGGGTCGTGTGTGCACTGAATCCGCCATCCAAAATGCAGGATATTGCATTATTGGTGTTAGGAAGATTATCAACAGCATTCTACACAAGTGTGTCATATGCAACACGCTTCGTGGAAAGGTAACGGAGCAGAAAATGGCAGACTTACCCCTTGATCGTTTAAGTACTGAACCTTATAAGTACTTACCGGCGAAATAATCTGTCAATTTTGATTAGATGAAACATGCATCTAGGACAGAATAACGAGAGTTTATTGCAGCACAAACAAAAAACAATAGGTGAGTGGTAGTGGCTGTTGAATGGATTGGTTTAGACATGTAGAAAGGAGCATTGGTGAAGGACTGAGTTAATTCTGGATATGGATATTCTTAAAGTGGAAAACATACAACTGGGAGAGGATGATATAGGGATCACTGGAAAGGAGGAATCGCATGGAGTTTTGCGAGGAGGCCGTTTGGAGGAACCGGTAAGTGAGTTTGTATTCTTTATCTAGAACAGACAATGCTTGAAAGAGGAATGGGTTTTAAGTAAAGGAGCTGATTGATGCAGTGATGAGAAGCAGGTGCAGGTGATCAGTAATCAGGAGAGAGAGAGAGGGTTGAGTGAATGTGTCAGGATGGTCAGATGGATCTGTGACAACATCAATATGCATGACCATTCACACTCCCTTGCATACAGACTTTCTAAAACAAAAGGTGACTTCCAAAAGTTAAATCAATTAATTGTCAAATGTGAATGATTGGACAGGATGGTTTTCACAATATGTACTAGCAAAGAGTCTGGTCTACAAAATTCAGCACAGTTTTTTAGTATGTGTTTCATGGCCCTATTACAGTGTCTTTAATTTTATAGTATTTTTTTTCTAACCAAGATAAAAAACTTTATTTTCTTAAAACAATAATTAAAAGGTGTACATACATGTTGGTCACATATTATAGTAGCACAATTTGTGCTGAATACAGTGTATTGAGACTTAATGAGACAATTATGAGTTTTTCCTGTGCTGACTGATCCCCTAGCGCGAGTTCCTTAATGCATACAGTAATAAAAAAAAATAAAAATCACCTTACACTTCATGGCAGATGCAGTATTATACAGTATTATCGAACATATAATGAGATTTTTAGATGTTTAAAATGATTGATTATGATAAATCGTGAACATGATTGCCAGCTATGTGTGCTGCCATATTGTGTACTTTGCAGTGCGGCATGGGATTCTAAGTTCATCAAGCATAGAAAGTTCTCAGAACCTAGCCCTTCCACTTGTTGCACCGGATGATGAGAATGAGTGATGGATGGAATGGGAGAAAGCTTAACTGGGCTGAGTAGTTTATACATTCCTTGTCAGTCAGCTCTGATGGTAACAGCTATAAATTTTTATTTAGTGATTTTTTTTCAATGTTTGTAACATATACAAATAAAGGTATTGTGAGGTTGAAAAGACTATTTGAGCAGTTGTTTCATTGTGACACCCGCATCAGTACTCTCCTGGTAAACAGCATTGCAATGCAGATCACACCAGTTTGATCGCATGCCTCTGAGCCCAGCCGATTTGATTCTCAATGATTTGATTATACGTGCGAAGAGCTAAACTGTATTTCTCAACTATAGTGCAGTAGTAATCATGGAATTAGATGATGTCAATAAAACCCTCTCACTGACTGCTCATAACACGTGAAAATTCACCTGCTGGCTGAAATCTTAAATGTCACAGGGATGAATCAAAATTCCCACATTTAGCTGCTCTTAGACATCTGCAATGCTACAAAACTTAAGTTTGGAATGCAACGAACACATACATAGATATACAAACAGTTTAACCAGCAATCCTGGAATGCCTCTTGTCTAATCACATTTGAGGAACGGAACTAACAGTTGCATAAAAATTTATATGACCGAATTTACGCTGCATTTAAAAAATAAATGTATAAAACCATATCACTACAGAAACTATACTCTCCTGCACCAGTTTATGCCTACTCCCAACTATATAAATATTATCTCTTGAGGGGGGAAATTACGACTTGAGGGGGTTGGTCCAAGTAGCAATCTCTTATATAAATAATTCCGAAGGCACGTGAAGGTAGCATCAATGATGTCATCTTACAAAAGGAAGTAGTTGTGACAGGGAGGAGGGCGAGGCCGGGTCGTGATTCTACACACCCGGCCCCTTATCAGGCTAATCAAGCCTCCGAGAGGGATAAGGGCTGACTGCGGACAGTGGTGCGAGAGAGAGAGACCGCTTACTGGCAGCTGCCCCATGTGTGTTTGTGTGTCTTTTTGTTTAAGTTCTTAATTAAATATAATTTATACTGTCAAGCCGGTTCTTGCCTCCTCCTTTCCATTAATCCCTTTACACTGGTGCCGAAATCGGGGAAGGAGGAGGGATGCGTGAGAGAGGAGGGAGAGAGTTCTCACCACTACCATCCACACCAAAGGAACAGCTGCTAGGGGAGGAGGGGCTCCCAACCAACCGTCTGGAGTGGTTACTTCTGCCAGGGGTGGGAGAGACCCCTACCATCCACCAAAACGCGGCAGGGCGTTCCATCCGCCAGGGGCTGGAAGACTGCCTCTGATCCACCTGAGGAGGCGCTGCTGTCGTCCACTAGAGGGTGGAGGAGTGGCCGGGGACCAGAGTACGGCGTATCAGAGAACTGGCGTGTAAGTGTTTTTTTTTTCTTTCTCTCTCTCCCAATTGCCGCACTGCGTTGGCCTTTTCCCTCTCTTTTAAATTGTACTGTTTTTTTTGTTGGGGCTACTGCACTGTCACAGGGAGTAACCCCTATTTTTCATTATTGTTTCCCTCCACCTGTCCCCTCCCAGATTCAGGAAGGCGGGGATGACCTGATGGCAGATGGGGCATAAGGCACGCCCTCCCCCAGGGAAAGGTGTGTGTGTGGGGGGGGGGGGGGGGATACGTCAAGCCGGCCTGAGAGAAAGATGGTGGAATGTGACAGGATGAAGGACTGATTAGGGGCCGGGTGTGTAGAATCATGACCCGGCCCCTAATCAGTCTATTCAAGCCTTTGAGAGGGATAAAAGGCCGACTGTGGATGGTGGTGCAAGAGAGAGAGAGCGTTTACGGGCAGCTGCCCTGTGTGTGTTTGTGTGTGTGTGTGTGTCTTCTTATTTAATTAAATGTTGTTTATATCATCAAGCCAGTTCTCGCCTCCTCCCTTCCCTCAATCCTGTTTCAGTAGTTCACCCCCCCAAAAAAAATATTTATAATATTAATATAATATATTATATATTATTATATATATTAATATATTATATCATTTTTAAATATTTAAATATTTACTCAGCATCATGTTGTTTTGAATCTGTATGAGTTTATTTCTTCTGCAACACAAAAGGAAATAATTTAATGTTGGAGATTTATTATGAGGGCTTGTTTAAGGATAATTTACACCTGTGTTAGACATGCTTGTGTAGCATCTCGGGTGCATTGCGTCATAAACATAAAATGTTTAGGTCACTGTGTCAAGTTAAATATAGTTTAATACTTACAACACATCATGAGATCTCTTAGTTTGGATTTGCGCTCCATCAAGTGTTTTGAACGCATGTCTGTGTTGCTCTGTCTGCTCAAAGGTGTTTTTCTTCACTGTATAAACTGCGCATTGCTCATACTGCTGAAGTTTCAATTATTGCCCTCTGGAGTAAACATGTGGTACTACAAGCTTGCATTTCTCAGGAATCTTCCATATCATTGCGAGCATTGTGATTAATTGCGTTATTTTTTTTTAACACGTTATTTTTAGTCAAATTAATCGCACTGAATTAACGCGTTAAATCAACAGCCCTAATTATTATATGTTAGTCACAGACGATCCATTTGTTGAGCTTCTTAAAGTGCAGTAAAAGCTAAAGACTGCCAGACTGCAAAGGGTAGTTAAACAGCAGCATATTAATGCAGGGAAAATAACTTTGATTAGTTATTTAGAAGAATTATGAAACAAAGAATATAAATCAGGATAAATTGCTATGGCAGTTTCTTGCTGTAGAACTGTGCAAGCAGTGAAGGCACTGCAATTTGTTTCTTACGCATGAGTTAAATGTCTGAGAATGTTGGTTAACAGCAACTTGGTTTGGTTTCCATTTGTTTAAGATATGTCATTATTCACAAATGGCTTCATCAGTTGTCTGAATTTTGTAATTTCTTCACACAATACAAACTCATGAGACTTGTATTATTTATGTAATCTTTTTCTGAGGTAAAAACATTATGTGCACATTATTCTGCAAGTGGATGGTAAGTGTTGCAGAAAATCTCTAGGTTAAGAGACACTTCAATATATAGACACTTCTAAAGGCAAATATAACATAGGCTACTAGTACATTTGACACTTATCAGCAAGATGACCCAACAAAATACATTATCAGAACAATCAATGTGGTTTACAGTGTAATAAAGTTTGCTCTACATCAGTAAGACAACCACTCTACAATCCGTTGGCCAAGCATAGGACAATAACATTGACTAAACAAATGTCAAATGAATAGTTCACACAAAATTATGAAAATATGCTCTTTGCTAAACAATTGAACTGAATAGAAGGTGGAAGAGCAAGATTTTCAATGAATAACAATTTGCAATGTCTTTTCCTCACATAAAGTTATGATATGGCTTCAGAAGACTTGGAAAATAGTTGTATGGACTACTTTCATGATGCTTTTATGGAGCCCTTGGTCCAAATGTAATTTTAAGAATAGTTTTGTCAGACAGAAAATGTTTTCTTAAGTTGCAGGTCACATTGTTTGTTGAATGTAGTAGGTACACTGGCTCTCAAATAAAAACATCAGGCCAAATAGTGCTGGCAGTAATAACAATTTTCATGGAGCCATAAATCAGTTCCATCTAATGATGTGATTCACCTACAGTAGCAGTTTTATATGTCATGGTCACTGTTCTGTCATTTCAAGGGGACACAGCTGGAACAAACCTCTCTATTGGCTTAGGGAGTCTGATTTACAATGCTGTTCTAATGCTTTTGCACTTAGTTATAGGGATAGTTCACCCAATATTGAAAGTTATCTGGTCATTTACTCACCCTCATGACATTGCATATGTATATGACTTTCATCTGCTCATCACAAATGAACATTTTCAGAAGAACATCTCAGCTCTTTTGATCTTTTCAAAGCAAGTGAATGGTGACCAGAAATCTGAAGGTCCTAAAAGCAGCATCAAAATAATTCATAAGACTCCAGCAGTTAAATATATATCTTCAAAAGCAATATGATAAGTGTGGTTGAGAAACAGATAAATATATATATTTTTTTTTTACTATAAATCTCCACTTTCATGTCTGAAAGCCACATTTGGCACATGTTTAGTTTCACTTTCACATCTGAAAGTGAAAGTGAAAGTCGAGATTTCTGAACTACTGCATAGCATTGCCATGAGGCAACACATCACAAACACAGCAAATAATAAACATTATTTTGGGGTTAACAGGGACCCATTGTTGGACAAGCTACTTGAAACTGTAGCTTCCCAAGTTACAAGCTACTTAAAACTTAGAAGTTAAACTACAGTGAAGCAATTCTTTAAAAAAAATTGCAGTTAGCTATGTTACAAGGTACTAAAGTAGCTAACTACTGTACATTTAAGCTATTTAACCCTTAAATGGATCGGAAGTTTACCAAACACTTATTAGCACTTACATCTATAAAAAATGGATGTTCAAATTGTGTAAAATGTTCTAAATATTTTCAAGACAATTTAAATATAATAAAATAAAATATATATTGATATATTTTGATGTTTAATTTTTTATATATATATCAAAGAGATAATGCAACACATAAGGACAAATCTAGAACAGAATTCATTACTTTCACACTGAAATATTATGAGACGCAACTGGCAGTCAAAGACATATTGAGCTACACATAACAAATAAGCTTCACATAAGATACAGACATAAAAACAGACATTATTACATTTCTAATGACCCTATACACTTTTGGTACTTAAACCATTATATATATATATATATATATATATATATATATATATATATATATATATATATATATATATATATATATACACACAGACACACACACACACACACACCGATCAGCCACCTGTCTAATGGCACTTTTCCACTGCACATTATGGTTCGACTTGTCTCAACTACTCGCTTTACTTTTCTGAGCGTGCATTTCCATTGTGTTTAGTGCCACCTCAACGTGGGTGGGATTATAGACTGATCGTCATAGTTGCGATGCCTCTACTGCTGTGACTTCATCTTAAACACGACACAAACTGACCAAAACAATAACACACCCGCTAGCTTTTAGCTACTAGCTCATTGTGCTGCATAAAGCAGTTGCTGCATGGTGATTTTACACAAGTGTAACAGTTAAATTGGCCTGGTTGTTTTAGAAGCAAGCTTCCAGTAGCTGGTCTACTAAATAAAGTGAAGCTTCAAGCAGAGTATAGAGTTAACATAACAAAACATACCATCCCCCATCGTGGATCAACCACAGTCCAGGGCACTCTCTCTCCCATTGCTCGCCGGTTTAGATAGCGTCATTTGGTCAAACCACTTCCACTTTTCCTTGATGGTTCTGTAGTCACTTTTAAGTTTTTTGTACTTTTCCCTACACTGTTGGTAGGTCCGGTGGTAGCCGTGTGCGGCCAACAGCTGGAAGTGCGACCAACACTTCCTGAGAGACTTTATCGTTTCGCTCATCGCTAACGAGTGGACCGCCTGGACTTCGTTTATTGACCACGTTGTAGGTTTGTGCACAGCCATTTCTTTTTTCACAATTTGAAAGGCACGTGAACAAATGATACTGTTATCGCTGTTACTAATTTAAAATTAGCGGGTTGATGTCGTATTTCGGAAATCCAGTGATGCTGGTAGTGACGATTCTCCCTGACCAATCAGTGATCTGCAAGATTTTGCATAATAGCATTCTGAGATGATATTCTTCTCACCAACATTGTACAGAGCAGTTATCTGAGTTACCGTAGATTTTTCAGTTCAAACCATTCTGGCCATTCTCTGTTGACCTCTCTCATCAACAAGACATTTCCGTCAACAGAACTGCTTCTCAATATGTGTTTTTTGTTTTGTTTTTGGCACCATTCTGAGTAAATTCTAGAGACTATTGTGCATGAAAATCCCAGGAGATCAGCAGTTACAGAAATACTCAAACCAGCCCTTCTGGCACCAACAATCATGCCACATTCAAAATCACTGAGATCACCTTTTTCCCCATTCTAATGGTTGATGTGAACATTAACTGAAGCTCCTGACCCCTATTTACATGATTTTATGCACTGAACTCCTGGCACACAATTGGATGATTAGATAATCACATGGATGATTGTTGGTGCCAGATGGGGTTGGCATGAGTATTTCTGTAACTGCTGATCTCTGGGATTTTTACACACAACAGTCTCTACAATTTACTCAGAATGGTGCCAAAAACAAAATAAAATGCAGTAAGGTGCAGTTCTGTGGGTGGAAATGGCTTGTTGATCAGAGAGGTCAACAGAGAATGGCTAGACTGTTTCAAACTGACAAAGTCTATGGTAACTCAGATAACCACTTTGTACAATTGTGGTGAGAAGAATAGCATCGGGTTGGTGCTGTTTTGGCAACACGAGTGGAATCTACACTATTTGTATGTGTGTGTGTGTGTGTGTGTGTGTGTGTGTGTGTGTGTGTGTGTGTGTGTGTGTATATATATATATATATATATATATATATATATTTATTTTATTTTTTTGTGTGTGTTACACTTCTTATAAGAGATAGATTGAGGAATACTAAAGATCACTAATTTATTATAAGAATGTTACATTTTTGAACAATAGTAGAGATAATTATTTTTTTCAGCTTTTATTTCTTTATCACATTCCCAGTGGGTCAGAAGTTTACATACAATTTGTTAGTATTTAGTAGCATTGCCTTTAAATTGTTTAACTTGTGTCAAACATTTTTGCTACCTTCCACATACTTCTCACAATAAGTTGCTGGAATTTTGTCCCATTCCTCCAGACCGAACTGGTGTAACTGAGTCAGGTTTGTGGGCCTACTTGCTCGCACACACTTTTTCAGTTCTGCCCACAAATCAGACTGAGGTCAGGGCTTTGTGATGGCTACTCCAATATCTTGACTTTGTTGTCCTTAAACCATTTTGCCAGAACTCTGGAGGTATGCTAATGGTCATTGTCCAATTGGAAGACCCATTTGCAATGAGCTTTAACTTTATGGCTGATGTCGTGGGATGTTGCTTCAATATATCCACATATTTTACTTCTTGATGATGGTGATCTTCGGCTTGCAAGCATCACCCTTTTTCCTCCAAACATAAAAATGGTCATTATGGCCAAAAAGTTCAATTTGTGTTTCATCAGACCAGAGGTAGTATGATCTGTGTCCCTATGTACACTTGCAAACTTGTCTGGCTTTTTTATGGTGGATCTGGAGCATTGTCTTCTTTGCTGAGCGGCCTTTCAGGTTATATATAGGACTCGGTTTACTGTGGATATAGATACTTATCTACCTGTTTCCTCCAGCATCTTCACAAGGTCCTTTGCTGTTGTTCTGGGATTCATTTGCACTCTAGGAAACAGAGTGAGTCTCCTTCCTTAGCTGTATAATGGCTGTGTGGTCCCATGGTATACATGCATACTATTGTTTTTACAGATGAACGTGGTACCTTCAGGCCTTTGGAAATTGCTCCCAAGAATAATACAGACTTGTTGAGGTCCACAATAATTTTTTTCTGAAGTCTTGGATGATTTTGTTTTGTTTTCCCATGATGTCAAGCAAAGAGGCATCGATTTTGAAGGTAGGCCTTACAATACATCCAAAGGTACACCTCCAATTCAGAACACCTCCTATCAGAAGCTAATTGTCTAAATGTTTGACATCATTATCTGGAATGAAAAAGTTGAATAACGGCACAGTTAACTTAGTATATGTAAAACTATAGTTAGCTAATACCAGATCGGTGGAGTGGTTAAAAAAAATATTTTAATGACTTCAACCTAAGTTTATGTAAACTTCTGACTTCAACTGTTCACTTCACTTTAAATAAATAAGTAGGGTGACATTCCCTTACAAAAATGAAATATGGTTTTATTACAGCAACCATCGTTTCACCATGGTATTTTTTGAAAATTGTAGAAACCACAAATTTAACCTTGCTTACTAAATATATGGTTACTATAATATTACTATAGATAAAATCATGGTTACACTATGGATACAGTATTATCGTTACAATATTGATACTGCCTTACTGTAATCAATATTTTTCTTTTTCTTTTTTTTTCTTAAAGAAGGGTGAAGTCAAAAGTAATTATTGTGGAAATCAGCAATATGCCAGACATGCTGTTGATTGAGCTGAACTTGTATTGAACCTAAAATATTATTTTTATATAAACTAATAAAAGCTAGAAAACACCCCATTTTATATATCTGTTTCGAAATATAGCAAAAAACAGCAGCAATTTAATAATCTTTTGTTTGAAGAAGGCAAAGTCCCTTTAAGGTGGCACAGGGCCCGAGTTCATTTGCATGAACTTTCTGAAAGAACTGATTCACTTAAATGACTGGTTTTCCCCCAGCACTAAATGAGAGAGAGAAAACAGTTTACGTAAGTGTCTTTGAATACTCCATCAGTTCATCTACTGTGTTAGCAATACAATGTGACAAATGTAGCATTGTGTGATGCTACAGCATTACTCACTGGAAAAAACTTGTTGTAGGAAAAGCTTTCAATTTTGTGAAAACAGATGAACTACTGTCATGCTGCTGAAAAATGTAGTTTTGTAGCATCACTACTTTAGTTAACAACTCCCCAACACTGCAAGGGCCTAAAATGTTGCAAAAATAAGATGCAATATAAAAATGTGTTCTGTACGTTATGCCACCTTTATGGGATGACAATGTGAGGATGGAGTGATCAAACTTGAAATGTAATCAACTGCACATATGGGATAAGCACATGGAAATTATTATTCTGTAATTAAACGTATGATAGTGATAAACCAACACTCCTTTTCCAGTGCTGGAGGACACATCCCTCATTGGGTCACCTGCATGCAGTAACTGGCCTCTACATGCTGTGACTTTGCACCATTAGAAATGCCTGTAATCACAGATGCTTGCCAAACGTACAGAAAGGCACCTTGCCATCTTGCTGTTCAAAAGAACTCCAGCTATCCCTCATAATTCCCTCATAGAGGGTTTTTGGTTTTTACCCATATCACTTATCACATACTTTATCATTATATCACAAAAAATAATAATAATAATTTGGCCTTCTTGGACCACTGTCTTTAAAACTCCTTACATCCTTTTCCTCCACCCTCATCACTGTGAAAAAATGGTAACTCGATGTCATCCTGCTCATCATCTGACTCAGAGAGTTCAAAATGTCACAGAACCCTTAACTTCTATTCCCACAAGCGTTTTTTGCTGCGATTTCTCACCATGATTAACATTATAATATGTTAACATTAACATTATTAGAAATAATGGAATCCTATTAAGCCATTTACACCTGGAGCAAAAATCTGTGCCAACGATGCAAGGTTTGTTTGTTTTATTACATTGAGTATGTATTTTTTCTTTTTGCCCAGTGATGATGATGAAATGTCCTGACCAATAAAATATGAGCTTTGAATCAAATTACAGTAGCTGCTGCAGTTACCAAAACCAGCACAGCTGGTGTCGAAAAAGTCCATTTTTTACAATGCTGAAGTAACACAAAAAGGAAATCCTGAACCAGCTGAGGATGTGTATTTCATTTTCATCTACTACCTTAAAAACAGAAAAATGTATAAATTATCATATGGGTTCTCTTATCATGCCAATTATATTGCTGCATCACTGTCTTGCATCCCCTTTAAAAAAAAACTGTGATCTTACATGGATTGTCTTCATAATATATTCCATTTTATACATCTTACTTGAGTTCTCTTATATGTCTAATATAACATATAATGTGGAATCTTTGCCTTCGTATAACTTTTTTAAGAAACATCTTGTGGCAGCGGGGGCGTGGTCAAGCGTCCGTCCGGGCGGGGAGAGAAAGTGGTAAGGGCGCTTGCACTTGAGCCAAATTATGTCTAACACATGTCTCTGATTTCAGTGAGCATGGGGAGAGCGGCATAAAAACGGCCACAGAACAGACGAGTGAGAGAGAGAGAGAGAGAGAGAGCTGCAAGCACATGCCAGTCCAGTGCTGACGTTTCCTGCTAGATAGTATTTCCTCTGCCGCTACTCTCGTTCCTGGACTTAAAGAGAGCGATCCTACAGCGGGTGGGTCACAGTCCAGAGCAATATCGCCAGCTGTTCCGCTCGCTGAAACTGGGGAAAGACGATCGCCCGTTTGCTTTTTCTCAGCGGCTCCGAGACGCGTGTCGGAAATGGCTGCTGGCAGGGAGTTCTGACGTCGAGCAAGTGATCGATCAAGTGGTACTGGAGCAGCTGATCCATGCACTGCCAAAGGGGACAGCAGAATGGGTCCAGTGCCACCGCCCGACGTCGCTGGAGGAAGCTGTCAAGCTCGTGGAGGACCACTTGGTGGTGTACCCGAGGGCGTAAGAGCCCTACTCTCTCTCTCCCTCTCTCTCTCTTCCCCCTCCCCCTGTGTGTTCCCCCCTCTTCCCCTCACTCTGTTCTCTCCCCAGAGCCCCGCGGAGGCGAGGAGCTCCACTAGCACAACCAGTTCCCCTTGCCAGGCAGTGGACGACACTCACCCCTGTAACATATCGCCGCACTACCCCCCAGGTGGAAGCACCCGCTGACACAGGTGCGGGCATGGCGTCTGGGCCGGCCTGCTGGCGCTGCGGGGATCCGGGGCACTTTCAGGATCAGTGCCCAGTAATGGAGATGGCGACGGTGGTCCGGATCCCTGAGGCTCCACGGACTGCCCCCGATCGAGCCGGTGCGTACTGGATTCCGGTAAGAATCAAGGGGGGTACTTACCAAGCATTGGTTGACACGGTTGTATTCAAACCACTATCCACCAAAGCTTGGTTCAACATGGGGCATTGGATTCGCAATGCGAATTGCATTGAAGTGGTGAGGGTGAAATGTGTGCATGGGGATATTCACAAATACCATGTGGTGATTCTGACAATTAAATTTCGTGGTTCAAAATATAGAGTGGAGGCCGCGGTTAGCTCCCGCCTCACCCATCCGCTGATTTTGGGAACTAATTGGCCTGGGTTCAGGAAAATATTAGGGGGAATATATGCGGATGGGTCCTGCATGAAGGCAAAGGGATGTGTTGTGTGCGATTCTCTCGCGGGGGAGGCGGAGCCGGGGCCGTCTATGTCTGCTCCATCTCGGGATGATGCGAGTGAGGGGGTGGTGGCAGCCCCTCTCCTCCTAAGGCTTTCCCCGAAGGGAATTTCCCTCTGGAGCAGTCACGAGACGATACCCTCAAGCATGCCTTGGACCAAGTGAGAGTAATTGATGGTCAACAACTCCGCCCGGGTGTAGCACTTTCATATCCCTACTTTGCGAGTATAAACGAGCGGTTGTATAGAGTGACGCAGGACGCTCATACAAAAGAGGAAGCAACCCAGCTTTTGATTCCACGGAGCCGCTGGGAAATGCTTTTCCAGGCGGCTCATTATAAACCCATGGCAGGTCACCTAGGGGAAAGAAAGACACTACTCCGTCTAATAGCCCATTTCTATTGGCCAGGCAATATGTCAGCTGGTAAACCCACCGGCCACCCCAAAAGCACCATTGCGCCCCCTTCCACTAATCGAGGTTCCATTTGAGAGGACTGGAATGGACCTCATCGGGCCATTCGAGCGGACATCACGCGTACATCGCTTTGTATTAGTCCTGGTGGATTATGCCAGATTTACCATCTCAATCTCCTGAAATTGTGGAGGGAGGTGGCCCCTGTAATGTTGGTTACGGTAGTCCCGGAGAGAGCGGAGCTTGGACCGGAGGTAAACAAAAGCTACTATCACAGCACCCCGGTCATTTGCGAAGACCACCTCTCACCGCACCACTGTTGTAAAAAGAGTTTACAGATGTGTTTTCCCCTCTACCGGGACGTACAAACCTCATACAACACCACATTGAGACCGAACCGGGAGTGGTGGTACGTAGCCGCCCCTATCGCCTGCCCGAACACAAAAAAAAAATTAGTTCGGGAGGAATTGGATGCAATGCTGGATATGGGAGTAATAGAAGAATCCCACAGTGTATTGGTCCAGCCAGGTCGTTCTTGTTCCCAAGAGTGATGGGTCAGTTCGCTTCTTTGTGGATTATAGAAAAATCAACGCGGTGTCTAAATTTGACGCATACCCGATGCCCCGTGTTGATGAGTTGCTCGATCAGTTAGGTACGGCTCACTTTTATTCGAAATTGGATTTAACAAAGGGTTATGGCAGATCCCCTTGACACCAATCTCCAGTAAAAAAACAGCCTTCACCACGCGGTTTGCATTGCACCAATTCGTGACACTTCCGTCCGGTTTGTTTGGGGGCCCGTCTACGTTCCAATGTCTAATGGACCGCATCCTCCAACCACATTCGCTTACGTCGCTGCCTATCTGGACGATATTATCAAATACAGTAACGATTGGCAGCGGCACAAACAACATCTGAGGGCGGTCCTGAGGTCGCTGCGGCAGGCGGGGCTCACAGCAAACCCCAAGAAGTGCGCGATTGGGCGTGTGGAGGTACGGTGTTCCACTTGGGTCATGGCCGGGTGCGCCCCCAAATTGACAAAACTGCGGCGATTGCGACCTGCCCAAAACCCAAGATCAAAAAGGGGTGAGGCAGTTCCTGGGGCTGGCTGGCTATTATAGGAGGTTTGTGCCTAATTATTCAGACGTCACCAGCCTGCTGACTGACCTCACTTAAAAGGGGGCTCCAGACCCGGTCCAATGGTCGGAACAGTGCCAACAGGCGTTCATGGAGGTTAAAGTCAAACTTTGTGGGGGGCATCATTTACATGCTCCTAACTTCTCTCTCCCCTTTCTATTGCAGACAGACGCTTCAGACAGAGGGCTGGGGGCCGTACCCAACGACCACCATTTGTTCCCACAAAACGTAGTTTAGTGTGTTTGTGCATCTTCAGAGTGCGTGGTTTTGGAAAGAGCATGAATTGGCTAATTCAACAGGTTGTCTGGTGGAAGATCCAGAATGGCTAAAATAGCTTTTTACACCTTTAACACCTTTAAGGTTATTGATTTTGAAGAATTTTATTTTATCATTTTTTTTTATTATTTGAACACAGAAAAGCAAAGCATAAATAAATGAATCAACACTCCCACTACTACCCCTTCCCATCCCCAACCCCACCTGACCCTCAACAAACACCCCTCTGGTCACACATACAAAAAACAAAAAAATTCATAAATAAATACAAAATATACAAAATATATATAAAAATCACACACATCAACAACTACCCTTCTCTATCCATTTTCCACCCCGAGGCCCCTCCAAGAACGCCAAATATCTGCCCTATTTCCCAACAAACAAATCCAAATTCCCAATTCATCTATATGACCCTTCTTCGAAAGCCACTGCCCTTTCCATCTCTGAGCACCACTCGTGAAACTGGGGCGCTCCAGCTGACTTCCAACTCCTCAAAATTACCTGTCTGGTGACAATAGCACTGGTTAGGAACCAATCCTCCACATGTTTATTTCGCACTTTGATGACTGCCCCATCTCCCAAAATAGTCTGGGGCAAAACGAAACCTGAGAGCCCAAGTTGTCACATACAAAACTCTAAACCCTCAACCAAAACCTCAATTTAAAAAAAAAAACATCTCAACACTACACTCTCATATAGGTCACCGAGTGTAGAAACCCCCCTCACAATCCACTCTGACCAGCAGAAAGGGGACATATCAATACATAATTTTTGGTTCAGCCATATGCTTGAGGCAACATTTAAATTTATGTCTGAACTAAACACTTTTGTACATCCAGAGTGTAAATGCGAGATAACAGGGTGTAACTTAACTTCACCGATTAGCTTGATAGAAAGGCTTTGTAATGGCAAAATAGGGGCAAGAACTAGCCATTCAATAGAACACCAGGGAGGGGCACTCTCAGGTGGAAGCAACCAATGAGCCACATGTCTGAGACCGAATGCATATTAATAAAACAAAATCTTGGGTAGGCCTAGTCCACTTTTGTCAGTCGGCCTATGTAATTTATTAAAATATAATCTAGGATTCTTACCATTCCAAATGAAGGTCTTTGCTATGCTATCAAATTGCTTGAAATAAGAGAGGGGGGCATCTACAGGGAGAGACTGTAGTAGGTATTTAAATTTTGGAATACAATAACATAAACCTTCCCATTCATAGATAAATGTAATGAAGTCCACATGCCCACGTCACTCAAAAACCTTTTTATTAAGGGATCAAAATTAACTTTAAATCAGTCAAATGTTTTGGGAAAAAATGCCCAAATACTTAATGCCTTGTTTGGGCCACTGATGGCTGGAAAGCCGTTACTGGGCAATACACTGTCAGAGACAAAGCTTCGGATTTAGACCAATTGACTCAGTATCCTGAGAATTAAGAAAAGGAATTAATAATTCTGTGGAGGCAAGGCATAAATCTAGTAGGGTCGGAGACGAATAATAAAATATATATTCTGCATATAGCAAAATCTAATGCGCCACACTTTCCACCACCACCCCTGGAAAATCATCTTCCCTTCTTTTCATGGCAGCTAATGGTTCCAGGGCAAGACTGAACAATAATGGGGAAAGAGGTAAACCCTGCCGGGTGCCCCTATCCAGAGTAAAATCTGAAATCTGAAGTTAATCCATTGGTTTGTACCGCTGCTACCGGGTGTCTATAAAGTAATTTAATCCATTCAATAAAAGTATTTCCACACCCGTATATCTACCATATCAAACGCCTTTTCAGCATCGAGTGAGATGGCCGTGACCGGAGTCTGATCATTCACCACTGACCACAAAATATTGATGAGACGCCTAATGTTATCAGAAGAGCTGCGACCCCAAATAAACCCCACCTGATCTGTATGTATAAGAGATGTCATAAATTAATTGGTTAGTCAAAATGTTTTACAATTGTGGCAGGGCGGAGGGCGGGGCCGTGTCGTGATTCTACACACTCGGTCCCTTATCAGGCTAATCAAACCTCCGAGAGTGATGAAGGCCGACTGCGGAGGATGGTGCGGGAGAGAGAGATCGTTTACGGACATGTCCGTTATGTGTGTGTTTTTGTGTTTGTTTTAAGTTTATCATGAAAATATTATTTACATTGCCAAGCAAGTTCTCGCCTTCTCCTTTCCATTGAACTGCGTTACAACAATATTTTAACATCTAGCTGGATCAGGGAAATTGGACGATAACTCCTACACTCACTTGGGCCATTGTCTTTTTTATAATCAGACTCATCCTGGCATGCGTCATGATTGGTGGAAGCTTTATTTATTGATGCCGTAAAAACGTCTAACAAAATTGGAGCCAGTTCTAAATAACCAAAACTCTACCTTCCGTGAAAAATTTGTATTATATCTGTATTTCAATCGGCTCAATTCTCTGAGGCCATCAGATGACATTCGGTGCTTCAGCTCTGTCTCGGTACTTTAAATATTCCCTTCCAATTAAAAAGTGCTTTGGATTTTTTGATGCATGAGGCATAATGTATGATCCGACCCCTAAGAACTGCCTTAAGGGCCTCCCAAGCCACGGCCACAGAGGATACTGAGGACCAGTTAGTCTCCATATAAACATTTATTTCAGCCTTTAACATTTGTTGGAAATCAGGATTTTGCAAAAGGGATACATTAATGTGCCAACTGTATGATTTATTTTTCTCCATATGTGGCAACATCTCTAAACTCACCAGGGCGGGATCTGAGACTAAGATGTTTCCAATTGAGCAATCAACAACAGATGAAATGAGGGACTTAGATATAATATACATGGTGTAGCCGGAGGTTCAGAGGACCGAGGTAGCACCATACGCTCGGAGGACCAATGTGGAGCTGGGGTGGACAGAGGCGGAGCCGGTGGGACTGAGGACCAAGGAGAAGCCATAGGGAAGGAGGTCCTTGGTGAAGCAGCAGGCTCGGAGTGACGAAGCAAAGCTGGAGGCTAGGAGAGGCCAGGCAGAGCCAGGTGACCGACTGACCAAGGTGGAGCCATAGGTACAAGGGACCCCTAAATAAGCCGATTTGCTGAAGGACCACAGTGGAGCTGAAAGGACTTAGGGCCAAGGTGGGACTGAGTGATCTAAGGACCAAGGCGGAGTCCAGGGCTTGGAGGGTCTAGGCGGGGTCGGAGGGTCAAAATTTCCCCTTGCCTGATCAGGAGAACTAAGGATGGGCACAAGGGCGGGAACCAATTCCAGCTCTAATAGCCCAGTGAGAGACCTTGCATGGAGCACAATGGGGCATGGCTGTGACGTAGCATGGAGCAGACTCAGGCATGGCTGTGACGTGACATGGAGCAGGCTGATGTACTGCTGTGACATGGCATGGAGCAGACTCAGGATCCAGGGCAAAAGACGGCTAGCTCAGCGATCATGATGAGGAACACTGGCTTGGCAGCCATGTTGTGGGACTCTGGCTTGGCGGCCATGACATGGGACTCCGGCTCGGCATCCGCCTCCCCCACAGTGAACGTAGAACCAATTATCTGTAGGACAAGGTTTATATACCGAGCCAGGGCACATTGAGGGTACTGCAACCACCAGGCATCAGAGAAGAGTTTGGCTCATTCAATCCCACCAGGAAAATGTCCTTGAGGGCAACTTCATAAAAGTCCACCCGGCAGGCCGGAGAACAGAAGTTTTCCACATAATTTTCCAGGGATCGATTTCCCTGGTGAAAATGAAGAAGCTGGATTGCTGGGTTTATTTTGGTCAGTCAGGTATTCTGTAACAATGCTGGCAACAGGCAGGCGAAGAGACGATGATGTGTGATGAACCCAAGTGCGTGAAATCCAAAAACTACAAATGTGAACAAATACGAAAACAGGAACTACTTAACTAGACTTGACTTGACATAACATGACTTGACTATGAACTTAGCATAAACATGACTTGACTTGAACCAACAATACACAAACAAACAATACCTGACCGTGGGTAATGGCAAACATGAGGCTTAAATACATGGAAAAGTGTAACAAGACAAACAAGTTAACCAATGACAAGTCAGAACTGATAACAAGGTTACTAGACAATATACCAATGAAAACAAGACACATGAACATGGAGGGAAACATGAAATCACAAGACAAGGGGACCACATGACATGAAACACATGAACATACACATTAAACATTACACATATTAACAATTGACATTTTGACATATGAGAAAATAAACATTGTGTGACAAAAATAACATAAAATAACATTCCAACATTAGTGCAACAGTCAAACCCCGAACTTCCCCCCGAACCAAACAAACAGAAAAAAGAAATACGTGAACATTAAACTCCAGCCAATAGGCAGAATAAACACAAAGAATGTGTAGATTCCTTCGCATAACTGTTTCGAAGGTGCTATCCTTCACAAAATAAACTCCAGCCTGTAGCCGTTCAGTTTCCTCAGACAGTCAAACGTATGTTCTGTGAGCCGGCTGTTCATGAGTGCATTAGATGACCTGATCCTTCCAATGTCCTTCAAAAAATACTCCACAAAACAAACTCCTGCCGCCAGGCAGAACTAGCTCAAAAAGAAACAAAATAGGTGCCCAGTTTCCTCGGACGGTCAAGTAAATGTTCAGTGAGTCAGGTCCACCAGATTGAAAAGCGAGCGCCACACAATGACTTATTCATTCCATAGGCATTATGAAGAATATCGCATGTTGGGGACAAGTAAATACTTTGCGGCCATCCTTAGCATCAATTCTCAACCTGGCCTGGATCTTCTGTGCAAACCGACCCTCCATCGATGAAAAAGTTTCTTGAAGGAGTATTATTCCACAAAACAATCTCCAGCCACTAGGCGGAACCAACACAAAATGGTGCCCTGCTTCCTCTGACAGTCAAGTGAATGTTCAGTGATTCAGGCCCACTATGCAGCAACATGAAAATCACCAAATGGCTTACTCACCCCATTGTTTCTATGAAGGACAATGCTTGCTGTGGGGATGTAAATATTTTGGAGCCATCCTTGGTATCTATTCTCAATTTGGCTAGAAACATCAGTGCAAAAGTGACCTTCCGTTGATGTGGTTCTCTCTTGAGCACGTTTCTCTCTTGTCGAATTCGTAAGTGTGGAAACAAGAAAATGTTGTGGTTCCTCCAAGAAAGCCTTCCTTTACACCTCGCCTCACATACCATGAAATCTTTATCAGATGATCTCAGAAATTTGGCCAGAATTGATTGCTCTAATGGGATGACTAACATTCCGATTGGAACAGAGAAATAAAATAAACAGAACAGACCATTGAACTCACTGGAACCGTAATATAGATGCCTTTAATTTTGGGTAGAACTCTGAAACAATAAAATATTAATATTAATAAACACTTTCAGAGATTAAAGGGTTAATAATAATAATAATAATATATTATAACATTGCAATAATATTGACTGGGGCTGAGATACTATAACAAAGTGGACAAAAATAGGTACACAGTGGTCAGGTATGATGTGAATATGAAGAAGATTTTTTGTTTTTGTTTTCCTTTTTCTTTGTTTGAGTGTTGTATTTAATTATTTATTTGTTTGTTGCTGAAGTGAAACAAGTCTGAGTTTGGTTCTTTTTCAGATAACCAAGATCATTAAAGAGTAGTCTTTTTATTGGCAGTAGAACATGGCAGAACATTACCAAATGTTGGTCACTTACTAGTTATTTGTTTAACATATGTATCACAGTTCAAATCACATTAGCACTATTTTTCCAAAATAACAACTGAGGAATTAAATAAATCTTATTTATTTTCAACAGGACATGTTATCTATGACATAGTTCACCTAATATAAACATTCTCTCATTATTTACACAGCAGAACAAAGACTTTAAAATAATATCTTTCTGTCCATACAATGCAAGTGAACAGGCACCAAAATCTTGAAGTTCCAAAAAGCACATATAGCCATCATGTGTGTGTATAGTAAGCGTGTAGGCATGTTGATATCATCTGATCCCTTGGCTGGTCTGAAATTGGCAGGGGAATATTGTTTATTGCACACCCTCAATATTTTGAGTGACTCAATAGGTGTATTAATATCCCAGAGAAAAGCGAGCAGCCATAGCTTCAGTCGCTAAGGATCATTGATAGGGAATCTGTCAAAAGTTAACCTTTCCTCTTGCGATGATACCTGTGGATGTAATCTAACGTTTTTTAGTAGCACCATTTTGAAACAAATACAAATACAAAAACAAATCTATTGAAAAACCACAACAGCTTCTGTATAACATTCCTCCTCCTCTTTTGTAAACATCACTGCACTTTTAATATTAAACTTTTCTTACAAAAACCTAGCATTTATCTTCAGAAGACATTAATTTAAGCAATGAAGTTGTATGGATTACTTTTATGATGGCAGTATGTGCTTTTTGGAGCTTCAAATTTTGGTACCTGTTTTGTAAAGGCCTACAGATCGAAGATGTTCTTCTAAAAATCTTTGTTTGTGTTCAGCTGTGCAAAGAAAGTCATACACATCTGGGATGGCATCAGGGTGAATAAATGATTAGATAATTTTCCTTTTGGGTCGAACTATTACTTTAAACAAATTGCCATTGTGAGTCTTAAGTGCTTTTATGATGAAACAAAAGAATGTTCATTATTTTATTTAGGTGTGGTTAATTGGCCTTTAAAACAGCCATAGAAATGCTGCATTTATTGCTCGATGTGTGTGTGTGTATATATATATATATATATATATATATATATATATATATATATATATATATATATATATATATATTTTTCATAAGCAGTGCTACAGTGACCCTAAGAGACCTGACAAAATAAGGTTGTGTTTTAGTTGTGTCACCACAGTTAGCTTGGGGATTTTCTAAATCAGTGGCGAGCATGACCCACATGCAGCAATATCAATGTCCCGGGGGAAAGACCTCTTCACTCCTATCAGACTGAAACTCTCTGGCCACTTTCTTCCCTCAGAGCATTTTAGTCACATCAGTCCGTTACAGTCATTAGTGACTGTCCTTGAAAATAAAAGGGGCCACACAGATGTGCAGAGACTAGAGCTACATTTTGGCTATGTTTAGACGGCAGGCAAATTAGTTATTTTCTCAAATCAGATCTTTTCAGGCAGAATGTCCGCACTATTAGTTGCAAGTAATCAAATCAGGTTTGCACATTCAGACTTAACCAACCTGCATGGGTTGCTTTGGTAACAATGTGGGCGTAACCAAGTGATGATGCTTTTTAAAGAGATGTGGGAAATCATCTCACTCTCCAAATAAGCGCCTTGTCCAGTCGTGGTGCAGAACTCCTCTGTTGCACAAGAAAGACTCAGCGACGGAGGAGACTGGTTAATATTGTGATGTTCCTTGCTGCAGTCACCGATTTTTGACGTCATTGTTGTGTCATGTTAAGAGTGACGCAAAAGACCATTTGAATTGAGCACAGGTTTCATGTGTTTTTTTTGCTGTCCAGACTATCAAAAACTCATCTGGATACAATCTGGATATGCAAAAAAAAAAAAAATCGGATTTTTAGTGGTAGTCTGAACAAGGCCTTAGTCACTGTGTACATAGTCCTCCCGAAATAATTGTGCATTTTTTACAAAACAGTTTTTCAAATTCAATTATGTCCAATACTGCTTGTAAAATGCGGAATGTAAAACTTAAACTGGCCTGTAATGCTTCCTGTTGAAGAATGCTATTACTTTTCCAAGTGAACAGACTTACAATTTTTCTCTGTCATATCATTCAATCAACAAAAAAAAACATTGCACACCTGCAGATAATAGGTGCGTAGGAAAAAACGACCAAAAAAGATCGGTCGAAAATCTGCAAACAAGAAACTCCCGCACACCATCAGAACTTGCATTTAAAAAACTCTTTATTTAGCAACGTTTCGGTCTCACGACCTTCATCAGGCATACACAATCTTCATCCTCATCACATTTAAAGCCAAGCAACATGACCACTAAACAAGGCTACACCTGTAACCACTTCGACTAATTGTGGGCACATAATTACCACCACATCACCACATTATCAACGTCATTGTATATAATTACAACAATCAATGAAAAAAACAATAAATATAAGAAAAGAAAAAACAATACAATTTATAACATCACATTAAACAATGCTTCGCCATTCATTCCTCTAGGGGATAAAGTCTGGAGAGTGAAAATCCAAAAGAGTTCATGTCTCTGCAGGAGCAATTCAACATTGCCACCTCTAGGTGTCATATCATAAAATGAGTGAAAAAAGTCACACAAATGAAAAGACATATTATTATTTGTAATTTTTGTATTTACATTGTGTGTATTGTGTGTATGTGTTTTATGTTTTACTATAGTCTCTCTATCTTAATTGTACCTTTCTATCTTATATTTACATCAAAATACAAAAAATCAAACAACAAAGTATTCTAAAATTTCCTTTTATCTTTGTGCGTTTGCCATTTCTCATTCTACATGAAATCTGCTACAAATGTTTTTTTGTATTATTTTTAAAAAAAAGAAAAAGATTCTTCAAGTGACACAAAACAAACAAGTTGGAATATAAGGGCAAAAGTGAATGACATCTGTGAAGTTCTGTCTTGCAGCTCTCCTGAGCTCTGCCTCTCTGATGCACGCAAGCCGCTGCGCTAAATCCAGACCTGCCCACCGCTGATAAGGACTTTCTATGCTGCTCAAAGTCAGAGGCTTAGCGTGTAATGGGAAGGAGCTCACTTTAACCCCCAGTTTGAAGACAGAACAGACCGGTCTCCCTCGAGAAATTCCTGTCAATTGGTGTTTAATCTCATGCTATACACATGGCATTTTGATGGAACACATGATTACATTAATTTCATTAAGAAAAAAGAAATAGAAAAACTGTGTTTGTGATGGAGTGCATATATTATAAGACAATGATTAGACGAGTGCTGGGCAAAAGTTAGAATTTAACAAATGGCTTCCCTTTTAATTTATGAATTAGAATTTGAATTGAACTAATCACGTACCACTAGATGCTACATTTTAATTTAATTGGGATGACAGAAAGATGACTTTAATCTTTTACTGTGAATTACAGTAAATTAATTAAGGTCACACAACATAAGAATATCATTAGTCCAACACCTCAGTTTTGCAACTTAAAATAATTCTAAACATAATTACATACTTAATTTTCACAAATCATGCCTATTTCTTCCCTTATATAAAGAATATTTTCTCAGCTAGTTAGATCTATTTAGCTAAAATAAGTTAATTAAAAAAATCAATTAACACAGACATCAAAAAATTATTTACATGTTGACCTTTAAAACGGTATTGTCTGAATTGCGATGTTGTTTGTATTATTGTAAACTTCAGGGTCGTTTACACGACAACATTTTCAACTAAAAACAGAAAACTTTTTATGCGTTTTGGCTGTTTGTTCACATGACAATGGCATTTTGGTGCCTGAAAATGCAAACTTTTGAAAACGGGTTTCAAAGTGCGAGTTTTTAAAAATGACGACGTCATGCACATGCGTATTATGTGTTCAGTCTATAGGCATGAAATTCGAGAACTTCGTCCTTACCTTCAGGATGAACAGACCAACATGAGATCACCAGTTGGAGTCCTGAAAAAGGTGGCGTGCTTTATAGTCCAGGGTCACTTGTAGTAGACAAAATTGCTCGATCCTTTCTCCATCTTCAATGCTTGTATTCACCACTCTGTGGAAGAATTCTTATGTGCGCAGGCGCGTAGTGTTTCTTTACAAAGTGACATTGGCAACTATTGGCCTGGCATGCATAATACAGTGTTTTTAGTCATTTTTGCGGATCCGTGTGAATGGGGACAATTCTGACAACATTGTCATCTGTACGCAAAATAGTGTCATCGTTGTCGTGTAAACGTACCCTTAGATAGATATGCAGTTACCTCTCAAACAAACTGAAACAACCCAATTACATTGGAGATAATTTTTTTGACAACTCTGTGCTCCCCGGCCACATCAAAAGGAAACTGTAGCACGGATGAATTTCAAATTTCAATTATCAAACTATAAATGCCTTCTCCAGATCATATATCGTCCGAAAATCCATAGTGTTTTTCCAATGGATCTTCCTATCTCTATCTATCTATTAGGGCTGTAAAACAAATATTGTATCATATTGTAATGTATGATACAATGCTCAAGATTCAATACCATATATATTGTACTTTACATAATCAAACACATTATAGTGTAATTAAAATCAAGCAGCGAACTGCAAAACAATCTCCTCCGTGGTGAGGGGGTGCTGAGTGCTCACAGGCAGGGATGGATTAACCACCGGGCAGTTTCCCTGGGGCCTCAAAACCCAAAAGGCCCCGAGCTCTAAATCAATTACTTAACTTATTGTGAGATACCTATTATAGTATCATCTATTATACCTATTATAGTATGTTGTCAGAATGGTTCCCATTCACACGGATCCGCAAAAACGACTAAAAACACTGCATTATGCAGAGCTCAAGATGGCGCTGAGTATGGCTGCTGCTTTGCGGGCTCCGTCAAAACACTGCAGTTTATTGTTTGTTTTTTTGTCTAGGATGTTGTCTGCCTTATTGTGTTCGACAGACAAATGCTTTTGGACATTGGTTCGGCAATCACACACAGAAAACCGGACTTCAAATTCCTCAATGCCGACCCGCTGTTTACAAACACGCCAGCGGAGCCCTTTGTCTGGGCTCCAGAAACGCAGAAGGAAAAGGGGAAAAAGAGCCGGCATTCTCATCAGAGTAAGACGTCGTGCAAATCGTCCCCCGCTACCCAGTATTCTACTTGCAAATATTCAGTCTCTGGACAACAAGCTCTGCAAGCTGAGAGCGCGGATCTCTTTCCAACGAGAGATTGATTGTCTTACAGAAACCTGGATGTCTGCGGAGATTCCAGACTCGGCCATTGAACCCGAGGGGTTCTCCGTGCACCGAGCGGACAGAGCGAAAGACCTCTCAGGTAAAAGCAGAGGTGGTGGTGTATGTTTTATGATCAACAAATCATGGTGTGATCAGAGGAACGTACATTTTATCAAGTCTTTCTGCTCTCCTGATCTGGAATATCTCATCCTTCTGTGTCGACCATTCTGGCTACCGAGGGAATTCACAGTGGTCATTATCACAGCTGTATACATCCCCTCACAAGCCGACACAGACCAGGCATAAGTGAGCAGGAAACCACGCACCCTGAGGCCACGTTCATTGTTGCCGGGGACTTCAACAAAGCCAATTTTAAAACAATAGCACCAAAATACCACCAACACATCAGCCTCAACACACGAGGGGACCGGGTTTTGGATCATTGCTATTCTCCTTTCCGGGATGGCTACAAATCCCTCCCCCGCCCACGATCCAGTGCTGGTCGGACCAGTCAGACTCTGCGCTACAAGACTGTTTTGATCACGCGGACTGGGAGATGTTCCGGTCTGCCTCTGATGACGACATCGTGGTTTACGCTGATAGCGTAACGTGTTTTATCAGGAAGTGCGTAGAGGACGTTGTTCCGACCAAAACTATACGGATCTACCCCAACCAGAAACCATGGGTTAACGGCGATGTTCGCGTTGCACTTACTGCGCGGACCTCCGCTTTTTACGAGGAGCGTAAACAAGCCAGTTATGCCCTCCATAACTCTATCAGTGCAGCCAAACGCCAGTACAGGCACAAAATTGAAGGACAGTTCGACACCACTGACTCTAGAAGTACGTGGCAGGGAATTAACATCATCACGGACTACAAACGGAATAAAAACTCCGCCGTGAACACCGCTGCCTCTCTCCTGGACAAACTTAATACATTTTATGCTCGTTTTGAGGACAACAACACCGCCCTCGCGGAGAGAGTACTCACGGTCAATACTACAGAGGATGCTTCACTCTCCATCTCTGTTGCGGATGTAACCTGATCCTTCCAACGGGTGAACATCCGTGAAGCCGTGGGTCCAGACGGCATTCCGGGCCACGTCATCAGAGCATGCGCGAACCAACTGGGTGGTGTTTTTACGGAGATTTTCAACCTGTCCCTCTCCCTGTCTGTAGTCCCCACATGCTTCAAAACATCAACCATTGTGTCTGTTCCGAAGCAATCAAAAATCACTTGCTTAAATGACTGGCATCCTGTTGCTCTGACCCCCATCATCAGCAAATGCTTTGAGAGGCTAATCAGAGATTACATCTGCTCTGTTCTGCCCACCTCTTTGGACCCATTACAGTTTGCCTACCGCAACAACCGCTCCACTGATGATCCCATTGCATCTACAATACACAATGCTCTCTCCCACCTGGAAAAAAGGAACACATATGTGAGAATGCTGTTTGTAGACTACAGCTCAGCATTCAACACCATAGTGCCCTCCAAGCTTGATGAGAAACTCTGGGCTCTGGGCTTAAACAGCTCGCTGTGCAGCTGGATCCTGGATTTCCTGTCAGGCAGATGTCAGGTGGTTAGAATGGGCAGCAACATCTCCTCATCACTGACCCTCAACACTGGAGCCCCGCAGGGCTGTGTTCTCAGCCCACACTTGTATTCCCTATACACACATGACTGTGTGGCAACACATAGCTCCAATGCCATAATTAAGTTTGCTGACGATACGACGGTGGTAGGTCTGATCACTGACAATGATGAAACAGCCTACAGAGAGGAGGTGCACACTCTGACACGCTGGTGTCAGGAGCACAACCTCTCCCTCAACGTCAGTAAAACCAAGGAGCTTGTAGTGGACATCAGGAAGAAAGACAGAGAACACAGCCCCATTACCATTAATGGAGCACCAGTGGAAAGAGTCAGCAGTTTCAAGTTCCTCGGTGTCCACATTACTGAAGAACTCACATGGTCCGTCCACACTTAGGCCGTTATGAAGAAGGCTCACCAGCTCCTCTTCTTCCTGAGACGGCTGAGGAAGTTCTGAATGAACCACCACATCCGCATCCTACACCAGCACTGTAGAGTGCATCCTAACTGGCTGCATCAACGCCTGGTACGGCAATAGCACCGCCCACATCCGCAAAGAACTGCAAAGGGTGGTGCGAACTGCCAGAAACATCATCGGAGGTGAGCTTCCCTCCCTCCAGGACATATATAACAGGCGGTGTGTGAAAAAAGCTTGGAGGATCAACAGAGACTCCAGCCACCCGAATCATGGTCTGCTCTCACTGCTTCCATCAGGCAGGCGGTATCGCAGCATCAGGACCCGCACCAGCTGACTACATGACAGATTCTTCCCCCAAGCAATAAGACTTTTGAACACATGATCTCTCACGATCAACAATCAGCACTGCACTTTATTAATCATCTTCTTATATCACACACTGGACTGTCAAATATATTCTCCCCAATTCAACTAGTGTATATTTTTATATACGCTTATCTAGTGTATGTGTATTCTATATTGTGTGTATTGTTTACTGTACATTGTATATTAGTACCATGTTGTGTAATTATGTGTACATTTAATATGTAAATTGTGTTGTGTAAATATGTTGTTTATTATAATTGGTATATGTCTCGTCACTGTCATGACTGCAATGTTGCTCGGAACTGCACACAAGAATTTCACCTACTGTTGCACTCGTGTACACAGTAGTGTTACAATAAAGTGATTTAATTTGAAATCCACGTAAATATTAGCCTTATGTGGAATACCATTTGTTCAGCTAAATGTGTGCTGGACGACAGCGGCGCGAGCACAAACACTCAAGTGCGCACTCAGGGAATCTGCAACTCACAAGTGCAGCATGTTTATTTGAAGGATTACAGAGAACAGCGTCTGATTCACAAAACACTTCCAAACACAAAGATAAGGTGCAGTTTACTCTGGCTGTCTACAAATGTTTCAATTAATATAAGCGACAGAATTTGTGGAACAGAATAGAGAACTTTCCTGCATGCATTTAATGTTTAATGATAAAGAGAAAGGTGCATTAATACCATAAATATGTGCACGGTAACCTTTGTAATATTTGGTTAACAGCGAGAGTTCATGAACAGTTATTGCGTTATTTTTTTGGGAGTACGGTATCGGGAATAAAGAACGTTTATTGCCATGGATGCGTCAAACACAATCTCAGATAAGAGGAAATACAGTGCACAGTGCGCTATGAGCCTAAATAGCACAATATATAGATCTTCAAATGATAAAATTGCATTTAAGTCAAACAAAAATAATCACTGCCTGCAACATAATCTGCCTGTTCTTATTCAATGGAAAATTTGTACTTCTGCCCAGTCAGGTTCATTTTTCATGAGGCAGCGAATGCTACGATTAAAGGACTTCTTCAGGATGCTTTGATTTTTAAACAATTCAGCATTTAACTTATTGTCTGCACACCAGTCCAAAAGAGGGGGAAAGAGTCAGTTTGTTTGCCAAACAACAGTGTCATGTCCTGGTGCTACAGTACATCATACATGTTGCTTTATATACGCCGACATCACTGCGCAAATCGGTGGATTTGTGAGGGAGAAACCAGTGGTTACATAACACTTATTATTTTCTGCTTTTGATGTTGAAATGTAAATGGGTATGAGCACAACACTTGCACACATGTTACATGTCGGTAAAAACGCTGGTAATGTTTGCTTGCAAAGTGATAAGGTGGAAGAGTCCAAAAATATATTATGTGTGCCGATCGGTTTTTGCTCAATCTGCTAAATAATATTGTATTACGTACATATATCGTAAAACTAGAGGTCAGGTTCCACTCAAGTTTTTTTTCCACCACTAAATAAAATTTCATTTTAACTTTGTTAAAGACACTTTAGCTTGATCACTGGGGGCTTTAAGACATTAAGGCATGGTTTTCTATAAAGCTGCATTGAAACGACATGTATGAGTGAGTTCATATAATTTTTTCTCATTACAATCAAACTAAATAAATGCACTGCTATTGTTTAAATTACTTTATTATAGAGCTCTATAGAGCCAATGTCAGTTATTTATGATTTAAAAGCCATTTATGTTCAATCCTTGAATGAGTTTGAGCAAAACATTTCTGGGAGCTGTTTTTTTTTATTTTTATCATATAGTATCTGTCACTGGCTTCTTAATGGGCAAGGAGGAGGCAGGAACCAGCAGAACAGTCAACATAACTTTAATGACATAAATTAATTTAAAGAAACAGAAATGCACAGACATAAACACACTGTGGCCACGTGTGTCTCTCTCTCTCGAACGGGTGCCTCTGGCTCGTCTTTATCCCCCTCATGGCTGATTAGGACAATTCAGCAGTGGGCGTGTGTCCTCACGGCCTTGCCCTCCTCCTCATCACACTCCTCCACTACCCGATTAAACCCCCACCATGATGCCCACCTCTCTGGAGCCCTGGGAGAGATGAGGGGAGGGGGAGGGGAGAGGGAATGAACGAAGAGGAGAGACAGAGTGACAGAGAAAATTTTGCTCGCCGGTCCCCGGAGCAACTCTTTAAAATGGGAGGCGTGTAATTTCAGAGGTATTCTCCCAATTTGGAATGCCCAATACCCAATGCGCTCTAAGTCCTCGTGGTGGCGTAGTGACTCACCGTAATCCTGGTGGTGGAGGACGAACCTCAGTTGCCTCCGCGTCTGAGACCGTCAACCCGCTCATCTTATCAAGTGGCTTGTTGAGCGCGTTACCACAGAGACATAGCACATGTGGAGGCTTCACGTCATCCACCGCTGCATCTATGCACAACTCACCACTCGCCTCACCGAGTGCAAATCACACTATTGCAACCATGAGGAGGTTACCCCATTTGACCCTACCCTCTCTAGCAACCGGTCCAATTTGGTTGCTTAGGAGACCTGGCTGGCTGAAGTCACTCAGCACATGCTGGGATTCGAACTCGCAATCTCCAGGGGTGGTAGTCAGAATCTTTACTTGCTGAGCTACCCAGGCCCACTGCCTTAATCTTATCTTAAGATTCCCTCAGTAAAACTTGCTCTTAGCAGCTTTGTGAATAGGTTTTAAGCAACAACTCCTAGCTAGGTACTCTTTGGAGAACTCCTAGTGGTAAGATAAAAGTCTATGTGAATACATGCCCTGAGGTTTGTAAGTACTGTAGATTGGTAAAACACCCAAGAATATATTAGTTAATTATATGTATTGTACACCTCTCCGGGAACCAGCACCTTATCGTGGTGGAGAGGTTTGTGTGCCCTTATGATCCTGAGGGCTGTGTTGTCTGGAGCCAGATGCTCCTGGTAGGGTCTCCCAAGGCAAAGTGGTCTCAGGTGAGGGGCCAGACTAAGAATGGTTCACAAAGATTCCATGGAAAAAACGGCAAGAGGAGGAGTTACCCTGCCCGGAGGAAGCCCGGGGCCCCCGTCTGGAGCCAGGCCCAGATGGAGGGCTCGTTGGCGAGTGCCTGGTGGCCGGGCTTGTCACGGAGCCCGGTCGGGCACAGCCCGAAGAAGCAACGTGACACCCCCCTCTACATCCCTTGGGCCCACCACCCATTGGAGAAACCGCAGGAGTCAGGTGCGCTGCCATATGGGTGGCAGTGAAGGCCGTGGGTCTCGACGGACCAGACCCGGGCAGCAAAGGCTAGTTCTAGGAATGTGGAATATCACCTCACTGGGGGGGAAGGAGCCGGAACTGGTGAGAGAGGTGGAGCGTTACCAGTTGGATCTGGTGGGGCTTACTTCGACACACAGTTGTGGCTCTGGATCCGTACTCCTGGATAGGGGATGGACTCTATTCTTCTCTGGAGTTTCCCATGGTGTGAGGCGACGGGCGGGTGTGGGGATACTCACAAGTCCCCGGCTGAATGCCGCTATGTTGGAGTTTACCCCGGTGGACGAGAGGGTCGCCTCCCTTCGCATACGGGTTGTGGGGGGGAAAACTCTGACTGTTGTCTGTGCATATGCACCGAACAGCAGTACAGAGTATTCTGCCTTCTTGGAGACCCTGAATGGAGTCCTGAATAGGGCCCCAGTAGGGGACTCCATAGTGATGCTGGGTGACTTCAACGCGCACGTGGGAGATCACAGGGACACCTGGAAAGGCGTGATTGGGAGAAACGGCCTCCCTGATCTGAACACGAGTGGATGTTTGTTATTGGACTTCTGTGCTAGTCATGGATTATCTATAACAAACAGCATGTTCGAACATAAGGATGCTCATAAGTGTACGTGGTACCAGAGCACCCTAGGCCGAAGATCGATGATCGATTTTGTAATCGTGTCATCAGATCTGAGGCCATATGTTTTGGACACTCGGGTGAAGAGAGGGGCAGAGCTGTCAACTGATCACCATCTGGTGGTGAGTTGGATCAGGGGGTGGGGAAAGACTCTGGACAGACCTGGGAAGCCCAAGCGAGTAGTGCGGGTGAACTGGGAACGTTTGGAGGAGGTCCCTGTCCGCGAGATCTTCAACTCACACCTCCGGCGGAGTTTTTCAGGCATCCCTGCGGAGGTTGGGGACATTGAACCGGAGTGGGAAATGTTCAAAGCTTCCGTTGCCGAAGCCGCGGTGGAGAGCTGCGGCCTCAAGGTTTTAGGTGCCTCAAGGGGTGGTAACCCTCGAACACCGTGGTGGACACTGGTGGTCAGGGAAGCTGTCCGACTGAAGAAAGAGGCCTTCCGGGATTTGTTGTCCCGGAGGTCTCCGGAGGCAGTTGCAAGGTACCGACAGGCCCGAAGGGCTGCGGCCTCAGCCGTGAGGGAGGCAAAGCAGTGGGTGTGGGAAAAGTTCGGAGAAGCCATGGAGAAGGACTTTCGGTCCGCACCAAAGTGCTTCTGGAAAACCGTCCGCCACCTTAGGAGGGGAAAACGGGGAACCATCCAAGCTGTATACAGCAAAGATGGGACGCTGTTGACCTCAACCGAGGAGGTTATTGGGTGGTGGAAGGAACACTTTGAAGAACTCCTAAATCCCTACTCTATCCCTATGCTAGAGGCAGAGCCGGAGGCTGATGGGGGATCAGATTCTATTTCCCTGGGGGAGGTCACTGAGGTAGTCAAACAACTCCGCAGTGGCAAAGCCCAGGGGATTGATGAGATCCGACCAGAAATGCTGAAAGCTTTGGATGTGGAGGGGGTGTCATGGATGACACGCCTCTTCAACATCGCGTGGAAATCTGGGACAGTGCCTAAGGAGTGGCGGAACGGGGTGGTGGTTCCTCTCTTCAAAAAGGGGGACCAGAGAGTGTGTGCCAACTACAGGGGTATCACACTTCTCAGCCTCCCTGGTAAAGTTTACTCCAAGGTGCTGGAGAGGAGGGTGCGGCCGATTGTCGAACCTCAGATTGAAGAGGAACAATGCGGGTTCCGTCCTGGCCGTGGAACGAAGGACCAGATCTTTACTCTCGCAAGGATTCTGGAGGGGGCCTGGGAGTATGCCCATCCGGTCTACATGTGTTTTGTGGATCTGGAGAAGGCGTATGACCGGGTCCCCCGGGAGAGACTGTGGGAGGTGCTTCGGGAGTATGGGGTGGGGGGGTCCCTTCTTAGGGCGATCCAATCCCTGTACGTCCGAAGCGAGAGCTGTGTCCGGGTCCTCGGCACGAAGTCGAGCTCGTTCTATGTGGGGGTTGGTCTCCGCCAAGGCTGCGCTTTGTCACCAATCCTGTTTGTGGTATTCATGGACAGGATATCGAGACGTAGTCGGGGTGGGGAAGGTATACGGTTCGGTGAGCTGGGGATCTCATCTCTACTTTTTGCAGATGATGTGGTCTTCATGTCATCATCGGTCCGTGACCTTCAGCTCTCACTGGACCGCTTGGCAGTCGAGTGTGAAGCGGCTGGGATGAGGATTAGCACCTCTAAATCTGAGGCCATGGTTCTCAGCAGGAAGCCGATGGAGTGCGTACTCTGGGTGGGGAAGGAGGTATTGCCCCAAGTGAAGGAGTTCAAGTACCTCGGGGTCTTGTTCACGAGTGAGGGGACAATGGAGCGGGAGGTTGGCCGGAGAATCGGGGCAGCGGGGGCGGTATTGCATTCGCTCTATCGCACCGTTGTCATGAAAAGAGAGCTGAGCCGGAAGGCAAAGCTCTCGATCTACCGGTCAATTTTTGTTCCTACCCTCACCTATGGTCATGAAGGTTGGGTCATGACCGAAAGAACTAGGTCGCGAGTACAAGCGGCCGAAATGGGCTTCCTCAGAAGAGTGGCGGGCTTCTCCCTTAGAGATAGGGTGAGGAGCTCAGTCATCCGCGAGGAGCTCGGAGTAGAGCTGCTGCTCCTTTGCGTGGAAAGGAGTCAGTTGAGGTGGTTTGGGCATCTGGTAAGGATGCCCCCTGGGCGCCTCCCTAGGGAGGTGTTTCAGGCACGTCCAGCTGGGAGGAGGCCTCGGGGAAGACCCAGGACTAGGTGGAGAGATTACATCTCCACACTGGCCTGGGAACGCCTCGGGGTCCCCCAGTCAGAGCTGGTTAATGTGGCTCGGGATAGGGAAGTTTGGGGCCCCCTGCTGGAGCTGCTGCCCCCGCGACCCGACTGTCGGATAAGCGGTTGAAGATGGATGGATGGATGGATGGATGGATGTATTGTACAAATTAAAACATGTGAAATGAAGTTTTCTTCCGCCATGGTCTGTAAAATACAGGTTAATTTATTTAATATTATAAAATATACTGTAGATAAATTAAAGGCATAATTAATTCAATGCTAAAATGCACACAACGCTGCTAGACATTTTTTGTACAAAATATTCTAATTTTTGTTGCACAATGATCATGTTTAGTGCCATTTATTGCTCTGCAGTACAAAAGAGGTTGCATTAATAAGCTGCCACCCCTAAATTATTTTATCAGTCCCATCTTTGCAGGAGTTCTTGTGTAAGCAAAACACCATTCTTTTGGACGACATTTGGAAAATATTAAACAAAAATCTCAAGCCCAACAAAAGATTGGATTGCAAAAAATGTCAAGGTGCTTCACTATTACCCCTTTTCCACCAAGGCAGAGCTGGTGCTGGTTCGGAGCCAGAGCCTAGTTTGAAATCGGTTCTTTGTTTTTCGACCACCAAAGCACCAGCTCCGAACCAGTAAAAGTGGTTCTTAAGTAGCACCAAATCATTTTTTTTTTTTTTTTTTTTTTTTTATTGAAGAAACATGTAAATATACAAATACATTCAGGAGAACATAAAAGAGGTAAAACAAAAGACAAATTATACAGAATAATTCAAATTAAATACCATAAAAATAATTATAAAAAAAAAAAAATAAAAAAATAAAAAAAAATAAATAAATAAATAATAATAATAATTATAATAATAATAATAATACAAATAAAATAAACAATATATGATATAAAGCTGTTTAATCCTGAATATCAGAGCCATTACAAAATAATTGTTCATATATGTTCAGGAATCTATCACATTTTTTATTGCTAGTTAAACTAAAAGATTTAAGCAGCGAGTCTACTTCAGCCAAAAAATGTGAGAAAATAGGAAGTGATCCCATAAATTTCTGTTTATGGATGAAAAATTTGCCAAATAAAATTAAAAAATTAAAAATGTATTCTTTGGATGTGTGGGAATCAGTATAATAACAAATAATATCTTTCAAATTAAAGGAGTGTGTATGAATGGGTTGTTTTATTTAAATGAGAAAATATGCTAGACCAAAATTTCTGAACCAATTTGCAAGAAAAAAATAAGTGTATTAATGTTTCATCTTCGTCACCGCAAAACGAGCAGGTACTAGAAATATCAATATATTTGGACACCGTTGCATTAACAGGATATATCTTATGTAATATTTTAAAGTGGACTTCTTTGGTCTTGTTAGGAATAAAATATTTATGTGGTAATAACCACGCTTTTCTCCATTCAATATTGCCAATAGAGGCAGCCCAATGGGATCTGCCTCTAGGGCAAATTAGATCTCTTTTTTGAAGAATCTGGCGAATATGTTTATTATTGCATTTCTTATCATAAATGCTAATGCCATCCAATAACAAAGCCGAATCCTTCATATTATTTTGGTTGTATAATAAGTGGCTCTTAACCAGTTGCACTAAACCTGTAGGAATAGCTTTAAGCACAGTATTGTATTCTTTAAAAGGAATAGGAAAGTCATGGATAGTCATGAAGCGTTCATAAGACAAAATGTTACCAGAATTGTCAAATAAAGAAATTATATGAATTAGACCTCTATTAAACCAATTAGAAAAAAAGAGATTTGTTTCTAACAGTTATATTCATATTATTCCACAAAAGAGTTTTATGTGGGGAGAAATTGTGGATGTAACACAGTTTCCATGCAAGAAGAGCTTGCTGATGAAATTTAGATAGTTTAACCGGGAGTTTATTGTACATATAATTACATTTTAAGATAAAAAGGAGGCCTCCAATTTTATTAAAGATGAAATTAGGAATGAAAAACCAAATAGAATTTGAATTTAGTAGACATCTTCTAATCCAATTGATTTTAAACACATTAATAACGTTGTGAAAATGTAGCACTTCTAGTCCCCCATCACTTCTACAATTGGAAATCACTTCTTTTTTAAGTTTATGAGACCTGTTTTTCCATATAAAATCAAGAAAAATTTGATTAACACCTTTAGCAGTGCAGTCATTCACAAATAAAGAAAGTGATGGATACACAAAGTGAGAGAGACCTTCCGCTTTAGACAAGAGAACCCTCCCATAGAGAGTTAGGTCTCTTTGTAGCCAAAGATTAAAAATATTTTGGGTTTTCTTAATTCGACTAGAAAAATTAAGTTGTTGTCTATCTACTAAATTTTTTGTTAAGTGAATTCTTAAATACTTAATTGTGTCTTTAACTGGAATACCCTCAAATGACGTGTCATCGCATTTATGCAACGACATTATCTCACACTTCGACATATTTAACTTTAACCCGGAAGCACATGAAAAATTTCTAACTATCTGAATAGCACTGGAGAGTTGAGTTTTATCATGTAAAAAAAGAGTGGTGTCATCAGCCAGCTGCGAGATTTTAATTTCCCTGTCAAAAATGGAGATACCTGTTCTGATTGTGCATAATACTCAGTGATAATAGCTCAGTAACCAAAATAAATAAAAAGGGGGAAATTGGGCAACCCTGTCTGACACCACGCTTTACAACAAATCTTTGGGAGGTGTTCAGATTAACTATGACTGAACTACTAATTTCTTTATAAAACATTTTAATTACATTAACAAAGGATTCCCCAAAACCAAACAGTTTGAGAGAATGCAGAAGAAATTCATGCTCAATGGTATCAAAGGCCTTATAAAAGTCTAAGAAAAGAATAATGGCTTTAGAGTGTACAAATTCAGAGTAATCCAACAAATCTAAAACAAGTCTTATATTATTACTGATATGTCTACCTTTGACAAATCCTGACTGTGTCTCCGCAATAATTTGGTCAAGCTTAAATTTCAACCTATTAGCATACACCAGGGCCAATATCTTGTAATCAATAGTTAAGAGTGTTATTGGTCGCCAATTATCAATTAAGAGAGGGTCTTTTTCAGGTTTTGGAATAAGGGAAATTATACCCTGCTTCATTGAAGTAGTCATTTCCTTCTGAGCAATGCATTCTTTATACATGCAAAGTAATGGGGATTTTATTAAGTCCCAGAAATGGATGTAAAATTCAACGGAAAAACCATCAACACCAGGGGATTTCCCTCTCTTCATAGAGAAAAGAGCAGATTTAACTTCCCCAATTGTCAAAGTTGACTCACAAAGATCTTTAAAATCATTATCAATAGTTGGAATATAGTTTTTAATAGTTTCGACAAAAGTCTCACAATTATCTGAATTAAATTCGGAAGTATAAAGTTTGTCATAAAAGTTTGTGATAAACTTAGAAATTAAGTTTGGATCAGTGCACCTGACGCCATTAATATTTAGAGCTGTTAATGAATTTCTCCTGCAATTCCTCTTCTCTAATGCAAAAAAGTAACTGGAGTTAGTCTCTCCTTCTTCTAACCATTTGGCTTTTGACCTAATAAAGATCCCTCTAGCTAAATCCAAATAAGCTTGATTGATTTGTAAATTTAAATCTCTTAAAATTAACTCTTCCTCCTGAGTTAATGTTTTTTGCAATAAAGTGTTTATTTTATTTAGGAGTTCAAATATTTTTTTATTTTTAGAGGATTTTAGCTCTTTACTTCTTCTGATGGCAATCTGCCTAGCTTTATATCTAAAAAATTCCTATTTTGTTTTATAACCGTCACTGGAATTTTCAGAGAATATACCAGAAAACAAGTTCTTAATGCCATCATTAAAGGCTGTATCCTTAAGGAGAGAATTATTAAATTTCCAATAACCACGTAAACTTGAAGTTTTTCCAGTGTTACTACACAATTTTAGACTTATTAGCTTATGGTCTGAGAGGGGAGCGAAAGAATGAGAAATATCTTTTACAAATTGAAGAGCTGATGAAGAGATCAGGAAGAGGTCGATTCTCGATTGAGAAGACTTATTTCTATTTGACCAGGTAAATTCCTGCAAATCAGGGTGAAAGAAACGCCATGTATCTGTAAGAGAAAATTTCGAGCATAATGATAAAATGTTAATATTTAACTGCTGGCTATCGTTATTTCTCGGAGGAAGTCGGTCCAAGGAGTCATCCACACATTCATTTAAATCCCCGCCTAAAATCACAAAAGATTCTGGATACTTGATAATTACTTCATTCAATTCTGAGGTTATCTGAGAGAAGAGAAACCTGTTGGCAGATCGGGAATTGAAACCATAAATATTACAAATAATAAAGATTGAGTTATCCTGCTTAATCGCTAAAATAATCCATCTGCCTTCATCAGAAGATTTAACTTCTAGTATGTGCCCTTTAAATTTGTGCAACAAAATTGATACTCCAGCCGAATGACTAGAGCCATGACTACAGTAAATTGCATTTCCCCATTGATTTTTCCAAAATTTTACATCCATATCACTTGAATGCGTTTCCTGAAGAAAAATTATATCTGACTCACTGCTTTTACAAAATAAAAAAACAGCTTTCCTCTTTACAGCGTCACGTAAACCCCTCACATTTAAGGATACAACAGAAAAATAATGAAACTTAAAATCCATTGTACAAAGAAAAAGTTTAGTAGGCTACCTCTTGTCTGAAAAAAAAATCCACACAAATCTATTTTGAAATAGGAACAATATATAACCAAAATTAATTCACGAACATTAAATTAGAGTATAATCACTCAACCTCCTTGCTTGTCTGCGCAAAGCATTAGATAACATTAGTCAAAAAAAAAAAAAAAAAAAAAAAAAAAAAACCTGTCAATAGATAATAAATTGAACGATCGAACTGAACATGGTCAATCTTTATCAACTTACACAGCAGAGTTTGCGGTTCAACTGGAGAAATAACAAAACCTGGCTTCCCAAAATGCGTTGTCTATGGGAATGAAAGGAACCAGTCTTATTTCCCCTTCAACGAGGAAAAAGATCATATCCGCACCGCAGAACCGAACCAGTCTATTTTACATCAGAGAAGTTGAATCTTTTCCCGTCGATTAAGGCAAATGCACCGCGAAAGGAGGCTTTCTTTCCTTCATCCCTGGCTTTTTTAACAAGAGGCCAAAGTTTTTCTCTGGCGGCCCTATCCTCTGGTGAAAGGGCTTCCGTGAGTCACAACTTATTGTCCAAAAGAAATTTGCAGCCTCTAGCAGAATGCCAAACGGTGTCACGAATACGACGCAGAGCAAACAGTATAATGATTGATCTGTGAGAACCATCATTTCTTCTCTGGCCAAGACGATGTGCAATGTCGACGGCCTCCTCAAGATTATCGCTGATCCCGGGAACTACATTGCTAAGGACATCGATTGCAACTTTCCGGACATCCTCACCATCCTTTTCTCTCACGCCATGTAACTTTAAAGTCCATCTCCAGCTATAACGCTTACATTCACCCAACTCTTCCTTCATGGTTTTATTCATCTTTTGAAGCTCATGCATCTCCGTTGCCACAACTTTCAGAGATTCCTTGTGCATTGCTACCTCAGCAACAAGTTGAGTCACAACTGACGACATTGCCTCAATCCGCTTAGCCGTAAATTCAGTCCTTGTGTCAATTGCAGAAATTTTCTGTAACATCTCTTCATATTTGCCAGAAAGCTCACGAATGGTCGCCAAAATTTCTGCTGAAGAGCCGTTACTTTCCATGCTTACCCGTTTTGTTTTTTTTGTTGGAGGTTTTAAGGGAGTATCAGGCAGAGGAGTAGCAAGAAGATCACTCAAATCTGGGCGCGAATCAAACCAGTTGTGTTCGTCAGCATTATTTGATGAAATCACATCCACAGAGGAAACGGCGCTATCGCTCCCTTCAGCAAATTGAACAGGCTCCGTAGTTGACATGGGCCCGTGTGCTGTCACGTTCGAAGTTTGTCTATTTTTCTTTCTTCCCATAGATGAATTGACGCAAGGAGGTTAAAATGAAGAAGGCAATCACTTACTCGTTCATAAATAGTAACTGTCAAATTATAATGGCTATAATCGTCCTATTTCAAAATTCCCTGACGAGACGTTCAACAACGTGTCCACCTAACACCGCGCCATCTTGGCCGCTTCCGCACCAAATCATTGCTGGTCTAGAAGTAAGAACCGCTTACGTCAGCGGCTGGGGTGGGGTTACCGTGACCAACAAGACGAACAGAAACTTGTGAGCGCCATTTTTGAATTAGCAGATAAACACGATGGATGCTATTAAACAAAAACAGTTGTGGTCAGAGGAGGAAACAAGCTGCTTTATTGCACTCTGGTCCTCTGCAGAAGTCCAGAGTAAGTTAGACGGGGCTTCGCGGACGAAACCGGTTTTGCAGCAAATTCAGCGAGAGATGGCTGTAGCGGGGTTCGACCGGAACCTCCAACAGATAAGCAACAAACTAAAAAAACTAAAGAAGGACTACAGAGACCAAAAAAAGGACCTCGGTCGAAGCGGCAATGGTCGCCCTCGTCGAAACCCACATTTCGACGTTCTCGACTCTGTTCTCGGCGATAGGCTGGCATGTCAGGTGACCGGGGCGCTGAACTCGGCAACAATAATGCTCGAGTCAATGGTGGATGATTCGCTACAGCAAAGTTGCACCGATCCTGGTAAGTTCTGTAATAGATTATTTTACTTCTTCCTAGCATGTTTCTTAGCTGTTTGGTGAGGTTCTAATTTCTTACATCAGTGTTTGCATTGTGGCTAGCTATGATTGTATTATCTGTGATTTCATTGTATAAAGTAGCACAGAACAGTGTGTAAAGTGTAATGGACATATTTTTTAAAGCACTGTCGTCTTGTTTTTTTATTTTATAGATCTGTCTGCCATCACCGACCGTGATGATGACAACGTTGAGTTGCCGCCACCGCTGAGCTGCAGCTCTCCCGCGCCGTCGTGTAGCAGCTCTGGAGAAGCATCTTCAGAACGGGGTAAGACTTGGTGTGCAAATGGTCACACCATACATTATGCAAACATTGAAATATATATATATATATATATATATATACGTACATACATACTGTATATTAATATTATCAGGTACTGAAATAATGTTTAGATTTTTTCTTCATTTAAAATAATGAACAGCAATACAACATGCTTTGATATGTAACAATTACATCTTATTACTTTAAACAAAAAGCAAAAGTCTAGAAAATACTTAAAAAAAAGTTTAAAATAGAATATAAAGTCAATCTGACATTAACTTGCTATATACAATATAATGTTGATGGTTTTTTATGGACATGAGCAAAATCTGAAATGATAGTGATGTAGTATGATGCTATACGTATTTTTTATATAATTAATATAGCAGATGCATACCCGTAATTCCCTGCAGAAAACAATTATTTGCAATGCTATGACAACACATTGATGATCTGTCATCTGCTATTATTGTACACAGGAAAAAGGAAGAGAGACGGTACCTCAGAACTGGTGCAATATTTGGAAAGGGCAGATGAGAGGTTCTTGCAGCACAGTAAAGAAATGGACGATGCCTTGCGTCAGGACATGAAAGCGGACACACATTCTCTGCTTGGACTCATGGGGCGCATGGTGGCCGTAATGGAGGCACAAGTGCAAAAATGATTGCAAATATATCACCACAGTATTTTTGGTTGCTGCTTTTTATGTACATTTTTTTATTTAAATTAACTATTTACAATTTTTGTTTTCACTTACTGCACTTTACATTTCCAAAGTTTTATAAAGATTTGTATTGTTGTTTTTAAATAAACATGTTTATTAATACAAATGTCTGGTTCAGTTTCTTTAACACTTAACAGACAAATATCGTATGTTTTTTTTTTTTTTAAATGCGATTTGGTGTATTTTCATATAAATAATGTGTACATTAAACATGTTAATCAGGTGAAGCGATTAGCTACATATAAAATTCTATAACATTGACATTAAATAGGACTAAAATCCAAATTAGTTAATGATTGGAAGTTAATAAAAACTTGGTGGTTTAAAGTGAATTGAGGAAAAGGGTAATATTAATATTTTAAATTGTGTTGAGTAGTTTGGTGCTAATTGTAGCTCTAATCCACCTGTCGGGCAGGAGCTATATCTATTTCACAATATATTTTGTTTCAAGAATTCACAATATTTGGTTTGTTTTCTAGAAAGGCTTCAGATAATAGGTGGATAGTGGGCTTGAAGTGGAGTTGATGGCAAGCTATAATGGCTGAATTCAGACAAAAGAATGTCTCATGCCGGTCAGAAGTGTGAAAGGGTCGTTGATTGAGGACCATAAAGCAAGAATTGAGCAGTTCTCATGGCCATACATTATTCAAGTAAGTGTTTACAGGGCAATAAAATGGCTTATTAAATTATTCACAAAATGCAGTTTTAGAGATAATAGGGTTTATTCAATGGATGAGAAAATACAATTTATGAAAGTGCAGGTGTACTCAAACAAACGGCAGTGTTACAAAAATATGGCATTGGTGTATTCAAAGAATCACTCGTTCCCTCTGTAAAAATGCATCATTAATGCAGCTCTGATGTCAGCCCCTTCTCTATTCGCACGTTCAGGTAATGTCTGAACAGGAGGCTCAATGTTTAGAGTCCTGTCTGTGTGCTCTTCAGTGAAATTATCACCATGTTCCTCACAAATTTTATGGAGCACACAGCAGGTCAGTGCAATCCTCTTGCTCAGCTCCAGCTTGCAGTCATTTCTTTTTAGGAGGCACCTCCATCTTCCTTTTAATCTCCCAAAAGACATCTCCACAACCGATCGTGCACTGCTCAGCCTGTAATTGTAGGTGTGCTATTCAGGGGTCAGTCTGCCAGTGTCGGAAAAGGGCTTCATGAGCCAATTCTGCATGGGGTATGCCGGATCACCGATCAGGTAATGTCCAACATCACAGCCAGAGATGGTCACTTTGTTTTGCCCTAGTAATTCCCCGTCACATAGGGCCTCCCACAAATGTGACTGTCGTAGCACTCTGGCATCATGCACACTCCCTGGATAGCCAACACAAACATCCCAGAAAAGACCTTTGCCATCCACAACTGCTTGAAGAACAATAGAATGCCAGCCTTTACGATTAAAGTAGTCTCGTGGATAGTCCTCTGGTGCAATTATTGGAATGTGGCTGCCATCAATTGCACCCACACACTGTGGAACTCTCCAACGATTATTAAAGAAAGTGGCCATTTCTAACAACTTTTCAGCATCAGGAAATCTTATGTGGATGGGAAGGAGCACCTTGATGACTGTGTTGCAGAATTCCTGAACACAATTATATACAGTGCTGAGGCCTACCCCAAAAAGATGGCTGATTGTCCTGTATTCACCACCCGTGGCCAGTTTCCAGATGGCAATTGCCACACGCTTTCGGATTGGGACACACAAACGGTAGTTTGTGTTCCTTCTCCCCATGGCATGCTTGACCTGACTGCAGATGTACTCAAACGATTCTGGGGATACACGGAAATTCTGCATGAATTGCACCGGGAGGAAATCCGGAACAATTGTGTCCCACCAGTGGTCAGATCGTGGGAATGCCCACATTACAGGTGACCTCCGCCTTGCCTTCAGCTGCAAGATTGCCTGTAAAGATAAAAAAATAAATAAATCATTTATGGGCAATAGTGTATAGATATATTTTCTATAAAGTATACAGTGCGGTATAAATACTATAAAAACAGTTGAGCTGTAGCAGTGAAGCGTTTATTAATTACCACTTAAAAGACAGGGCTACTTTATTTATAAGTTTTTTTTTTCAGTCTTTTTAGGTTTATACAGTGTCTTTTCAGACAACTTATTTTCATAGCCTTCTTGTCCAGTGAAAACCATGTATAAATCGAAATTTGGACATTTTTAATGGGCTACACATTAAAGCTGCAGTAATACTAATTTAAAAAAACAACATAATATAGCTTAATAAAACAACACTGACAGTGGATACATAGTTGTATTACTGTGAGTGATTTTTGCTTATAACTCAGTAACTCATACATACGAGTTTTCACAAAACGGCATAGGAAAACGGTATTCAACCAATGCTTAATACATTTTAATTTAACTGCAATGTGATCGATTATCAGCAAAGTCGATGCTAGGAGGTTAGCAACATACTGAGGCTAAAATATAAATCTCAGGCTAAACTCGGCATCTTATTGTAAAAAATAAATGTTATGTACATACCGTTACTCTCGCTTGTAATCTCCGTCTGTACAAATAAAGGCGAGCCGTGCGAACACGTTGGATCCGCCGTGTTTGGATGCCGATGTAGGTCCGCAAAGCCATGAACATCAATAGCAAAGCAACGTCCGCCATTGTTGATGGTGTGTTTGTGTTTGGTGGCACCGCGCTAACGTTGCTGGGAAAGATGAGACGTATACAGTGATGTAAGACCTGGCTCTTTAGCCTGTGGAAAAGCAAACCGGTTCTTTGGAGGCTCATCAGTCGAACCAACTCCGAACTGACACTAGCTCTAGCTCTGAACCAGCACCTGGTTCTTGTTGGTGGAAAAGGGGTATATGTTACATAATACATATATAACCCTCTGGCACGCTGCCCTGATAGCACACGTACAACACCCAAAAGTCTATATGATGTGTGTGTTTACATCAGGAAGACGCTGTTTGGTCATCTGCAATACATCTATAAGAAATTTCCTATAAGTATGTCTCAGATGTCAATGAGACATTCAGAAGATATCTTGAGAAGTTTATGATTAAGAATGTTTGTAAATCCGATTTTTTAAAGTTGTTAAGTAGGTGTTGATTAGATTGTGATGCTTTCCAGATATAAAACAGACATCTCAGAGATTTACTTGTGCTCTCTGGTGTATGGTAGCAACAGCAAAATGGCTCTTGCAATATGTTCAAAGATAATTTGATAAACTCAAGTTAAACCTTTGAGAACTCTGGGTTCATTGCACCTCTTTGTTCTTCAGTGATGTTTTATGTTGGCCACCAATCAGAACAGCATCTAACTGGATCTATCAATCAGCCAGAAATCAATAAATATCTGACACTTAAGTCAAATTGAGGGAGCTACATACTTTCATATTCTTAATGTCCACTTCTTTGGCCTTGGGAACCAGCCATTGCCTTTATGCAAAGTGTATTGCAGTATATAGCCAAATCATTGATGTTTTGGTTCCCCATTCTGATTCATAGCCTGCAGTGAGGGGTTGAAAAGATACTGACATCTCCATCTGAAGAAACCCAGCAAAAGTGAACCAAAGACAGCAATCTGTCTAAAAGAGAATTATTAAACAGCATTAATCAATATAACATTCATCTTTAAAGATTTAAAGCTGCTGTTTCAGGGACTGAACATAAGAAAATACTGTGCCTCCACTTGCTCATTATAAGTGGGTTTATACATTTAGATGTCTCCCCTGAATGTTGTGTTGGGTCTTCAAATGAACGGGCACAGCACATGTATAAAAATAAGTGAGATATGATAAGAGAACTTAACTGAAAATTACATCTGTTTATTTATTACAGACCCATTTAGTTGATGGCCAACTCTGAAAAGATGTATCACATCTTTGGCTCAATGCCACATTAATTGCATCCATTCACAATTCAAAGATGTGCCTTCTTGCATTAAGTTTGCTTACATACTGTAACATGGCAGTGCATATACCATTATACAAATTAGGATGTCACAGAAGAAGAAATATTTTTTAAATGCAGTTTAAAGTGCATGTGCCAATACATTTATATTCCATTTTCATTTTTGATTTAATTAAACATTTGAAGCTGTATAAAAATATAATTTTTAAATACTGCACACACACACACACACACACACACACACACACACACACATGACCGTAGCTACTAGGTGGAAATGACTCTAGGGCCCAAAGGTCCAGGGGGGGCCACAACATATTTGAAACTATCATTTTTATAGTTAAGGGTCCCAGAGTAATATATTGTCAGGGGGCCCAGAATTCCTTACTACTACCCTGCGCGCGCGCACACACACACACACACACACACACACACACACACACACACACATATACATATACTGATGAGCCAAAACAGTATGTCCACTCACGGGTGAAGAGAATAACCTTGATCATCTCCTAACAAGGCCACATGTCAAGGTCTGGGTAGATTAGATGGTATACGAACAATCAGTCCTCATAGTCAACATGTTGAATTTAGGAGAAATAGGCAGGAGTAAAGACTTGAGCGACTTTGTCAAGGGCCAAATGTTATGGTAAGAGGACTGGGTCAGAGCATCTATGAAACGGCAAGGCTTGTTGCGTCCCTCAGTCAGCAGTGGTGAGTACCTACCAACAGTGGTCCAAGAAGAGACAAATCACAAACCTGCAACAGGGTGTTGGGAGCCCAAGTCTCATCGATGCTTGAGGGAAATGAAGGTTATCCAGTCTGGTCCAAACCGACAGAAGGTCCACTGTGGCACACAGAAAACTGTAATGATGGTTACGGGAGGAATGTGTCATGACACTCAGTGCATCCCACCCTGCTGTGTATTGGGCTGCGTATCCACAGACCAGTCAGAGTGCCCATAATGACCTGTGTCCACCATTGAAAGCGCCTACAAGGGGCACATGAGTGTTGGAACTGGACCTTGGAACAGTGGAAGGAGGTTGCCTGCTCCAATGAGTCCCGTTTTCTTTTACATCATGTGGAAGGCTGTGTACATGAGCACCGTTTACCTGGGGAAGTGATGGCACCAAGATGCACTGTGGGAAGACGACAAACCGGTGGAGTGAGTGTGATGCTCTGGCTAGTGTTCTTCTGGGAAACACTGGGTATGGCTATTCACGTGGATATCAATTTGACACGTGCCACCTACCTAAACATTGTTGCAGAACAGGTACACCCCTTCATGGCAATGGTATTCCCTGATGGCAGTGGCCTCTTTCAGCAGGATAATGCACCCTGCCACACTGCACACATTGTTCTGGGATGGTTTGAGGAATATTATGAAGAGTTCAAGATGTTGCTCTGGCCTCCAAATTGCCCAGATCTCAATCCAATTGAGCATCTGTGAGATGTGCTGGACCAAGAAGTGCGATCCATGGTGGCTCCACCTCACAACTTACAGGACTTGAAGGATCTACTGATATCTTGGTGCCAGATACCACAGAACAACTTCAGGGGTCTTGTAGAGTCCATGCCTCGATGGTTCGGCACTGTTTTGGTGGCATGCAGAGGACTAACAGCATATTAGGCAGGTGGTTATAATGTTCTGGCACATCTGTGTATATGTATATAATTTTTAATTAAATTAATTAATTATAAAAAACATAAAAATGCATTTTACATTTAAAATTTTAAATATCATATGAGATGTGTATTTCTGTCATTCTCTGTATGAATTAGTATACCTGTGGGAGCCTGTCAAGTGAGGTGTGAGACACAGGCTTGCTCTCAAGTGAAGTGAAAAATAATTGGAACTGTTGTGAATTATAAAGGTCTATTTCAAGACTGTAACCGATACTCAGACTCGATGGTAGTGTTAAACCCGGAGGTGTGTTTATTGACAGATTAGAGTGAAGTAGATGGACCTGAGTGAAGATGGCAGTGCGATGGTGAGGAAACAATGGGAACTAGATGAAGGAGCTGTGGAGTTAGGAGCTGAACACGCAGGAGCGTTGGAGTAGAGAACTTGGAAGTACGTCGTTGGAACGAAGGAGCTTGGTGTAGAACACGCTGGAGCGTTGGAGTCGAGAACTTGGAAGCACATCGCTGGAATGAAGGAGCAAGGCGTTTAGAGATGAAGACTGTAATGTCTCGAGGAGAGAGCAGGTAAGTGAGTCCGTGATCTACGTTGAGACCAGACAAAGAGTGACAGGAGTGAAGAGCTTATATGTGGTGACGTTGATTGATGTGGAGATGAGTCTCAGGTGCAGGTGATTAGTATTCGGGAGAGAGGGATCGTGGAGTGAAAGTGCTGGGCATGTCAGGAGGAACTGTGACATTACCCCCCCCCCCTTCAGTAGTCGCTCCAAAGGGGTGTGCAACACGGCGACGAGGGCGTCCATGACCACGAGGAGCTGGACGATCATGGTGGGAGTCGTGGAAGTGAGAAAGGAGGGCGGGATCCAGGATGTCATCCCGGGGAACCCATGATCGCTCCTCTGGGCCATAACCTTCCCAGTCGATGAGGTATTCCAGGTGACCTCTGCGGTGGCGGGAGTCCAAGATGTCCCATACAGCGTAGGCAGGGCCATCTTCGAGGAGTAAGGGTTGAGGAGGAGCGTCCGAAGGGTCCTGTTCTGAGGAGTGGAGAGAGATAGGGGCGGGTGGTGAGGCTTCAGAAGAGAGACATGAAATATGGGATGGATACGGAATTCTGGTGGAAGTTGGAGTTGGTAGGTGACAGGGTTAATCTGTTTAGAGATAGTGAAGGGACCAATGAAACAGGGACTTAGCTTTTTGCAGGGGAGGCGGAGTCTGATGTCTCTCGTCGACAGCCACACTTTTTGCCCAGGAAGGTAGGTAGGAGTGGGAGCCCTACGGGTATCAGCAGTACCCTTCTGGCAGCGTACTGCCCGTAGAAGGTGGTGGTGAGCTGAGTCCCAGACCTTTTCACTCTCCTTGAACCAGTGATCTACTGCTGGCAGCTCAGAAGATTCAATGGACCATGGGAACAGGGGAGGTTGGTAACCCAAAACACACTGGAAGGGAGTAAGTTTGGTGGAAGCTTGACGTAGGGAATTTTGAGCATACTCTGCCCAGGGTAGGAAACGACTCCAGCGGTCTTGACGGTGGGGACAAAAGGTTCTGAGGAAGCGGCCGATCTCCTGAATCTTCCTTTCAGTCTGTCCATTGCTCTGAGGATGATAACCAGAGGTGAGACTGACGGATACACCAAGATGAGAAAAGAAGGACTTCCATACCCGGGAGATAAACTGAGGTCCATGGTCTGAGACGATGTCTTCCGGTATTCCGTAGTTGCATAAAACATGCTGGAACAGAGCCTCAGCCGTCTCTAGGGCTGTGGGAAGTTCCTTGAGGGGGAGTAGCTTACAGGCCTTGGAAAAACGATCTACCGCGACCAGGACACAAGTATAACCGTCAGAAGGAGGTAGGTCAGTGATGAAATCGACTCCAAGGTGTGACCAGGGATGACGAGGAACAGACAGAGGGAGGAGTTTACCTGCAGGGAGTCGGCGTGGGGTACGGGAGATGGCACATTCAACACATCCTTGGAGGTACCTTCAAACGTCTCGTTCCATGCGTGGCCACCAGAATCAGTCTTGGAGAGGGGAGAGAGTTCTATTACTCCCTGGGTGACCAGTTCCCAAGGAGGAGTGTAGGGAATCAATGAGGAGTAAGCGAAGGGAAGAGGGGACATAAGTTTTATCTGCAGGGCAGTTGGGAGGAGCTGAGTCAGTGGTGGTCGCTTCAGCGATGTCATCACCCAAGGACCATTGAATTGGACTAACCACTATGTTGGGGGGAAGAATGGTATCTGGGGACTCCTGGATATCCTCTGGAGCATGGAGACGTGAAAGAGCGTCCGCTTTGACATTCTTGTTGCCCGGGCGATAGGAGATGGTGAAGTCAAAACGGGCGAAAAAGAGGGCCCATCGTGCCTGGCGAGGATTTAGGTGACGAGCCTCCCGGAGATATTCCAGGTTCTTATGATCGGTCAGTACTAGGAAAGGGTATTTGGCCCCCTCAAGCCAATGTCTCCACTCTTCCAAAGCCAACTTTATTGCCAGAAGCTCACAGTTACCAATATTGTAATTCTGTTCTGTTGGGTTGAGTTTCTTTGAAAAGTAGGCACAGGGATGGAGTCTGGAAGGTTTCCCCTGCTGCTGGGAAAGGACTGCTCCCACGCCAGTGGTGGAGGCATCCACTTCAACTAAGAATGGTTTGTTAGGGTCAGGATGGTAGAGAAGGGGTGCTGTGGTGAAAGCTTCCTTAAGATGTTGGAAGGCTATGGAGGCCGAGGGGGACCAGGAAAGAGACTTGGGCTTGGACTTCAGGAGTTATGTCAGCGGAGATGAGAGGGAGCTGAAGTTTTTAATGAACCGACGGTAGAAATTAGAGAAACCCAGAAAGCGTTGGAGCTCCTTGATGGTAGTAGGAGTGGGCCAGGTTCGTACCGCTTCAACCTTACCCTCATCCATCTGGATTCCTTCAGGACTGATATTATAACCGAGAAACTGGAGGGTCCTCAGATGAAAGGAACATTTTTCAGCCTTGAGGTAAAGATGGTACTCCCTCAGTCTTCTCAGCACAAGCTTGACGTGCCGTTGATGGTCAGTTTCATTTGTAGAGTAGATTAGAATATGGTCAATGTAAATGATGACGAATCGGTTGAGGTACTCCCGGAAAACCTCATTCATAAAGCCTTGGAATACTGATGGGGCATTGACCAGGCCGTACGGCATCACCCGGTATTCATAGTGGCCAGTTGGAGTAACGAACGCTGTTTTCCATTCGTCTCCCCTTCGGATGCGAATGAGATTATAGGCGCTGCGTAGGTCGAGCTTTGTGAAGATCGTGGCTCCTCTCAGCTGTTCCAGTGCAGCAGAAACTAGGGGAAGAGGATACCTGAATTTAACCGTGATCTTGTTGAGGGAGCGGTAATCAATGCAGGGGCGGAGACCTCCATCCTTCTTGGCCACGAAGAAGCAGCTTGAAGCAGCAGGGGAGGTGGAAGGACGGATGTAACCCTGGGAAAGCGCCTTTTTGATGTACTCTTCCATGGCGGTCTGTTCAAGGATGGAGAGAGGATAGATCTAACCTCTGGGCACTGGTTCACCCGGAAGGAGGTCGATTGCGCAGTCCCAAGGTCGGTGTGGTGGTAAGCGTGAGGCCTGAAGGGGACAGAAAATGTCCTGGAAGTCGGAGTAGCAGGAGGGAATCTCTATTGATAGAGAGCTGGTCGGGCTTTTGATCGTTGTTGTGTTTAAACGGATAAGGGGTCCCATTGTGAGTGGAAGATGATTAGGAGAGGGGAGGTTAGGAAAACAGGTGGTAAAGCATTTGGCTCCCCACTTTAGGATATCACCAGTGGACCAGCAGATGACTGGTGAATGAAGGATGAGCCAGGGACGGCCCAGGATAATATCTGCCGTGGAATTATCGAGAACCAATAGGGTGATATCCTCAGAGTGCAGGCATCCTACTTGGAGTTTGATGGGACTGACCCAATGACGGATATAGCCCCTTTTTACCATTTATGGTTTGGATCTGGAAGTGGGGTTCGCAGGGCTTCTTTTGGAGATGGAGTTGGTGGCAGAGGGCGTCGGAAATTAAGTTGCCGGCTGACCCAGAGTCGAGGAGTGCGGGTACTGAGAGAAAAAAATCAGAGGCAGTAAGTGACACATTAGTTAAGAGGGGAGAGGAACTGATACTCGGAGTGTGTAAGTGACTAACCAGCGGGCGAGGAGGTCGAATGGGACACGCAGAGATTACGTGTCCCCCTTTACCACAGTACAAGCACAACCTCTGGGTCAACCGGCGCTGGCGCTCTGCTGGGGACAGACGGTAGGAGTCCAGCTGCATAAAATCATTGTCAGGTTTGGAGGTATATGCTGAGGGTGGTTTAGTGGAGGCTAGTGGCTGTGGTGACACGGGCATTTCGGCAAGACAGGACCTCATTCGATTTGCCACCCGGATAGATAGTTGGATAAAGTGCTCCAGACCCATGGTGTCGTCAAAGGAGGAAAGATGTAATCGAAGCCATGATTCCAACCCCAGGCGGTAAACTGTGAGGAGTGATGACTCATTCCATCCGCAGGAGGCTGCGGAATTTCAGGACATACTTGTTAATAGTACTTTTCCCTTGACGGAGATTAAACAACTGCTCACCAAGCGAAGTATCCCCTGCAGGAAATCCAAAAACCTCCCGGAAGTGTCGGTTGAAAGTGTCAAAGGTTTGGGTTACGGGGCTATTCGAATCCCATAGAGGTTGGGCCCATAGCAGCGCTCGTCCTGTTAACAATGAAATTACAAAGGCTACCTTTGCACGTTCGGTGGAAAAACGATGTGGTTGCATCTCAATCGTTAATGAACACTGGGTTAAGTATCCACTGCAGTACTCTGCCTCACCAGAGTAGGGCGCTGGGTTGGCTACGGGACTCACGGAATAACCAGGAGAAGGAATTGCGGAAGTGTTGGTGGTTAACGGTGGTGCAGAGGGATCCAAGCTGTGAGTAAGCGCTTGTTGAAAAGCGTTTACTAGGGTTTGAATGGGATCGGGTCCTGCCGGGTTCATGATGATATTGTAGGTCTGGTCTTCTGTAACTGATACTCAGACTCGATGGTAGTGTTAAACCCGGAGGTGTGTTTATTCACAGATTAGAGTGAAGTAGATGGACCTGAGTGAAGATGGCGGTGCGATGGTGAGGAAACAACGGGAACTAGATGAAGGAGCTGTGGAGTTAGGAGCTGAACACGCAGGAGCGTTGGAGTAGAGAACTTGGAAGTACGTCATTGGAACGAAGGAGCTTGGTGTAGAACACGCTAGAGCGTTGGAGTCGAGATCTTGGAAGCACGTCACTGGAACGAAGGAGCAAGGCGTTTAGAGATGAAGACTGTAATGTCTCGAGGAGAGAGCAGGAAAGTGAGTCCGTGATCTACGTTGAGACCAGACAAAGAGTGACAGGAGTGAAGAGCTTATATGTGGTGACATTGATTGATGTGGAGATGAGTCTCAGGTGCAGGTGATTAGTATTCGGGAGAGAGGGATCGTGGAGTGAAAGTGCTGGGCGTGTCAGGAGGAACTGTGACAAAGACATTGTGCAGAGTCACTAAACAGTTGCACAGCTTTTGCACATGGTATTTCAGCACAAAAACCTGCATCTCATTAATCCCCTCAATCTATTTTAGCGCAATCTGCACTGAAATAGCGCTGCGTCTTGAGTATTTAAAAGAAGTCATTGTCATTCCTTTTGGTACAAACATGCTCCTTTCTGTGTAAATTAGGCTCATTGTAGATTGCGCTTCATTCACAAAAAATGCCTGGCACATTTTAGATTGTGTAATTACAGAAAATAAAAGTAGGTGGTAAAATGTATTTTATTTAAAAGTGATGTATGAGAACATTTTCAACTCATATCAGCAGTAATTCATCAAACACTGACTCAATTATTGAGAATTGCATTATAGCATGGGATATTTAAATATCATATGAGATGTGTATTTCTGCCTATCCAAGATGTGCTGTGTAGTCTAGCCCGCTTTTTCTACATATTTAAGAGATGATTTAGGTGTCTGGATCAGAGTGGACATGTACAGACTAGACAAGGTCAAATTCTGTGTTTTGCAGAATGCTAATAAATAACACATTTACCTGGCACAATTCATTCTTAGTGAATATGGTAACCTATCAGTTTTAGGATTGTTTTGAGAACAAAACCAACAAAAAAGCACACCATGTCTGGGTTTCCCAATAACGTTGCATCTTAAGCATTTACAATCATCTTAACTAACTTTGCTTGTTATTTTAAGATGGAGTAACAGCTGTTTCCCAAACCAGCATGCAGGTCACTCGTTAAAGTATATTTGAGTGTTATGGGATCTGTCTGGTCCAAAGGTGCTGAAATTCTGGTAAATATGCTCAGGAGTTTGTCTTCTCAAAATGAAAATAATGCAGAAATACTGAAAAAAATAGAAGTTGTTTGTAACCTTGCCAAAGCACCAAAATGTATTAACTATTACAGAATTGAATTATGAAATAATAATGGCTTAAGTAAGACAAGGCTTCAAATAGTTCTCAGCTTCATAGAGATGAAAGTGATGCAAGAAATGCATGTAACATGAATGCACGTGATGTGGGCAGAAACAAAAAAGTTTTGTTTCTTTTTCTGGGACCTGAATAGATGCACAAAGAACAGAATTAAAATGACATCAGTGCTGAACTATAGACCTATGTAAATATGAACAGATCTGATTACAGTTCTAAGCACTTGAACGTGTACCCTTCCCCTGAATAAATTCAATAACTACAAAAATGTGTCTTTTGACTACACAGCACATTTGAATATATGCCAAGATATAACACTGTTGTTCATCATTAGTGTTTGATGAATTACTGCTGATATGATGGTTTGAAAATTTTCACAAACTTTTTTTAAACAAAAATTCACATTACTACTTTTTAATACTTTTATTTGTGGTAATAGCACAATCTAAAATGTGCCAGGCAATTTTTGTGAATGAAGCGCAATATACAAAGAAGCCTTATTTACATAGAAAGTAGGGGTTTTTGCACCTTGTTTGATGTTATTTTCCTCACGATTTATTCTCAAAATATTTTTTATTCTCGTAATTTTTTTATTCTCAAATTATTACAAATTTATTTTCATAATGCTATGACTTTATGATCAACTTTTGGATCTTTTGGAATTATAAGTGAAGCAATAATCTCCCCACTATGCTTCTAGTTGTTGGCATCTCCTGACAGAATGCATGACACTAATCGTGATAACTTTTGGTAGCTCTGCAACCTGTCAGTATACTTCACTAGCTAACTAAACTTTGACATCAAGACCACAGCAACTGCTACACCAAAAATATCAAGAGAAACCTTTCAAGATGACTGCGCGCAACTTTCTCTGGCGAATACGGTGAATAAGGCAGCATCATTTTGCTGTCTTCTTTAGAACAGCTTTGTCATTGGCAGCATGCCTATAATTCCTAAAATACTGTCTAGATAGGCTGTTCACATTTTGGAACAGAGACACTATCATGCAATTAAATTTTGAGTCTAACTAAACATCAAGGCATTTTTATTGGCCTTAAGTGAATACAACTTACGTAATTATCTTCTGCAGTGTTTAATTGTCATTAGGCAGCATTTTAAAAGGCAGATTAAATGTTTCATATGATGAACATAATGATAATCCAAGGCCACTGCTTAACATCCTTAATAAAATGTAAATTCTTTTTCTATTTCTTTTTGTTAGAAACTTTTTCTTTTCTTTTTTCCACACAGCTGGATAGTTCAATTTCTCCATCTTTATTCCAATGGCACAATAGTGCTCTTCCATACTTGTATGGTTAAAAGTAGCAGAATGCAGCTTCTGTGCTGTTATCAGCACAATGGATTCTATACCTTTAGTGTTTCTGTATCTAACTCCCCATCAGTGTCAGAACTATCAGCTCTGAATAACCAATTTCATTTATCTGCACCATTTGATGTTGACACGCCAGTTATGAGGGTTTTGGGCCATTAGATAAAGAGTGGATGGTTTGCCTGTCTTCAAAAAATGTTCTTTAGCAAATGCTGACTCATCGGAAACTATAACCGCATTCACTCTCACTTGAGCTCATATGTGCTTCTTGGGAATTCTGTAGATTCTTGACATTATAGAACTGTATAGAGCCTCAGGATATGCACACACACACACACACACACACACACACACAAAATATATATATATTTTTTTTTTGCTGATGTATTGTGACACATTTTTTCACTCTTTTACTGCATTAAACATGGGAACAATAAGGATATAAATCTGATGCTTATCTCAATATTGATTGAATTGTATTTGGTCAATTTGATGTTAAATAAATGCAACTAGATAAAGTAATAGTTCATAAAATATGGTCATGAAATATGGTCCTTCTTGTGCACCATCTTTACGTTTCCCATATTCACAGCATCAGAGACTGAACACATGTGGTCAGCATTTCCACTTCCTATTTTAAAGTTTTCGAGGAGCTTTCTCTAAATTTTACTTTAATGTTGAATTAATACTCTGAAAGCAGTGAGGGATTTCTTAATGAAATAACAGTGACATTTATTTGTAATGTAAAACAGAGTTAAAGACAAAGAAACAAGTAGTTTAATATATCACATGTCCATTAATGTAATTGATTTACTTGGTGTCACTTTACGTTAATGTTCCCTTTGTTAAGGGTTTATAGATGGTTTCATTAATCAAATCAAATCAATCAAATCAAATCACTTTATTGTCACACTACTGTGTACACAAGTGCAACAGTAGGTGAAAGTCTTGTGTGCAGTTCCGAGCAACATTGCAGTAATGACAGTGACAAGACATAAACCACTTTACAATAAACAACATATTTACACAACACAATTTACATAAGAAATGTACACATACTTACACAACAATTTACATATCAAATGTACACAATACACACAATGTAGAATACACATACACTAGATAAGGGTATAAATATATATATATACACTAGTTGAATTGGGAGCGAGAATATATTTGACAGAATGAAGATTAATAAAGTGCAGTGCTGATTGTTGATCGTGAGAGATCATGTGTTCAAAAGTCTTATTGCTTGGGGGAAGAAGCTGTCATGTAGTCGGGTGGTGCGGGTCCTGATGCTGCGATACCGCCTGCCTGATGGAAGCAGTGAGAGCAGCCCATGACTCGGGTGGCTGGAGTCTCTGATAATCCTCCGAGCTTTATTCACACACCGTCTGTTATATATATCCTGGAGGGAGGGAAGCTCACCTCCGATGATGTTTCTGGCAGTTCGCACCACCCTTTGCAGGTCTTTGCGGATGTGGGTGGTGCTATTGCCGTACCAGGCGGTGATACAGCCAGTCAGGATGCTCTCTACAGTACTGGTGTAGAACCGTGTGAGGATGTGGTGGTTCATTCCAAACTTCCTCAGCCGTCTCAGGAAGAAGAGGCGCTGGTGAGCCTTCTTCACAACGGCCTCAGTGTGGACAGACCATGTGAGTTCCTCAGTAATGTGGACACCGAGGAACTTGAAACTGCTGACTCTCTCCACCGATGCTCCATTAATGGTGATGGGGCTGTGTTCTCTGTCTTTCTTCCTGAAGTCCACCACAAGCTCCTTGGTTTTACTGACGTTGAGGGAGAGGTTGTGCTCCTGATACAGCGCGTCAGAGTGTGCACCTCCTCTCTGTAGGCTGTTTCATCATTGTCAGTGATCAGACCTACCACCGTCATATTGTCAGCAAACTTAATGATGGCATTGGAGCTATGTGTCGCCACACAGTCATGTGTGTAAAGGGAATACAGGAGTGGGCTGAGAACACAGCCCTGCGGGGCTCCAGTGTTGAGGGTCAGTGATGAGGAGATGTTGCTGCCCATTCTAACCACCTGACGTCTGCCTGACAGGAAATCCAGGATCCAGCTGCACAGCGAGCTGTTTAAGCCCAGAGCCCAGAGTTTCTCATCAAGCTTGGAGGGCACTATGGTGTTGAATGCTGAGCCGTAGTCTACAAACAGCATTCTCACATATGTGTTCCTTTTTTCCAGGTTGGAAAGTGCAGTGTGTATTGTAGATGCAATGGCATCATCTGTGGAGCGGTTGTTGCGGTAGGCAAACTGCAATGGGTCCAAAGAGGTGGGCAGAACAGAGCAGATGTAATCTCTGATCAACCTCTCAAAGCATTTGCTGATGATGGGGGTGAGGGCAACAGGACGCCAGTCATTTAAGCAAGTGATTTTTGATTGCTTCAGTACAGGCACAATGGTTGACGTTTTGAAGCATGTGGGGACTACAGACAGGGAGAGGGACAGGTTGAAAATGTCCGTAAAAACACCAGCCAGGTGGTTCGCGCATGCTTTGATGACGCGGCCTGGAATGCCGTCTGGACCCGCGGCTTTGTGGATATTCACCCGTCGAAAGGATCGGGTTACATCTGCAACAGAGACGGAGAGTGAACCAACCTCTGTAGTGTCGGCCGCGAGTGCTCTCTCCGTGAGGGCGGTGTTGTTGTTTTCCTCGAAACGAGCATAAAAAGTATTAAGCTCGTCCGGGAGAGAGGCAACGGTGTTCATGACGGAGTTTTTATTCCGTTTATAGTCCGTGATGGTGTTAATTCCCTGCCACATACTTCTGGAGTCAGTGGTGTTGAACTGTCCTTCAATCTTGTACCTGTACTGGTGTTCGGCTGCACTGATGGAGTTACGGAGGGCATAACTGGCTTGTTTACGCTCCTCCGCATTCCCGGAATTAAAAGCGGTGGTCCGCGCAGTAAGTGCCGCGCGAACATCGCCGTTAACCCAGGGTTTCTGGTTGGGGTAGATCCGTATAGTTTTTGTCGGAACAACGTCCCCTACGCACTTCCTGATGAAACACGTTACGCTATCAGCGTAAACCTCGATGTCGTCATCGGAGGCAGACCGGAACATCTCCCAGTCCGCGTGATCAAAACAGTCCTGTAGCATAGAGTCTGATTGGTTTGACCAGCACTGGATCGTTCTGAGGGCGGGTGCTTCTCGTTTCAGTTTCTACCTGTAAGCGGGCAGAAGCAGAACGGAAGAATCAGTAATAAGCCATTTGCAAATGCATTGTAAATCACACTTATCATACTTAATGTATAAATATATATATATATATATATATATATATATATTATTCCCTTCTAACTTTCCTTGTCATGCTTCACAAGTGTACTTGCATTAAGAATTACGAGACCGTTTCATAGGTTACTAATGTTGAATAAGTGTCACTGAGCATTTATAACATGCAAGGTAAAACGTCTGACTATTTTTTAAATATTGCATGAACGTTACCCTTTTATTCATGTTGTTATAACCGCATCTCAATTATTTAAAATGCATCTGTAAATAAATTATTAGTCATAAATAAACCACTTAATAAACCCTTAACAAAGGAAACTTTTTTTTTTTTTTTTAAATCAAGGTTTTTGGTTAAAATTTACATTACATTACATTACATAATTTTTTTACGGGAATATTTACTTCAGTCCTGTATAATTTTTAAGTTTTGGTATACGTAATCCATTTTTAATCACTTTTTAGTTTTCACTGGTCCATTTTAAATAGTCCTGCTGAATGACAAAAAGTACAGAATATAATAATAATTGAAGTCTCCCAATATTATGAGATCAAAAAACTGGATGTAAATTAATTACAGAGGAGTTGACAAAAATAAATAAATAAATAATGTTTAAAATAGTTGTAGCTGAATTATGCCATGTTACACTCCAAGTTACTGCTGAATCCGGCTTGGTTCCTGGAAGTATTTTTTCCCATTGTTATTTTTTTTTTCCATACAGAAAAACAAAAACAAATGGACAAAAAGGAAAAGGTACAAGAATAACATTTATTGCTTTAAACAGATAAACTAATATTGTATATTGTATAATAAACTATAATTAATATGAAGTAAAGAAGTAAAATGAAGTAACATGTATGTGTTTAACTTATCTTGCTCTCTCACTGTCATTCTCTTCACTGTCATTCTCCTGTATTTAAATAATTGCAACATGAGTTTTTGTCCAAATCGTGCAGCCCAGTTCTCAGTTTAATCTCATTGCCATCTAGGAGTAACAACTGAGGAATGAATGAGGTATTGGGCCCTATTTTAAGAGCACAAGCGTTACGAACAACGCGATGCTTTAAGTCATAATCAAAAAGTAATTGGGCATGGCCATACATTTTTGATATTTTCGTGCAAGCATGCGCTAAGTCTAGGTGCAAGTGGGTTTGGTGAAATCATGTGTGCAATGTGCTAAAGGCTAGACCAAGTGCATTTTAATTCTGAGGTTCTTCTCACTCAAGAAAAGGTTCACTGTAATCAGAAACAGGTGTTAGGCATAATTTAGCTCAGGTGTAAGCGCCCTTACCGCTCCTTCTCTCTCCAAGCAGACACTTGACAATGTCCCTGCTGCCACAGAGGACAATATGTCAAAGAATTCAAATGTGACGAGGCAGATGAGGAATGAGGATCTAAACGCAGCTTTTAATGAAACAAAAGATAAACAAGGGCTTAAATACACAAGGGCAAACAAGGGAATGAGGAACATCTGAGGAAAACAATCAGGGGAAAACCAATCATGAAAGGAAACTACAAAACTAACAGGAACAGGGGACTAAAAATAATTTCAAAATAAAAGTCTGGGCAAAAAACAGGGCATATGTGACATCAAAATCCTCGGGATCTGGAGACATTAAAAGACACTCTCATGCTCAAGCTGACACCCCGTGGAGGCCTCGAGCCCATTAGTCAATATGGTCGGACAGTTTCGGGAATTTCGGCGTGTAATGTTGAACATGTCGGCAATGCTGTGAAGGTTGTTGCTGACTTGGAGGATTTTGCTGTAATATGTTGATCGATCACTGCCATGGAGACGAAATTCACTGAGGTGGTTACAAGAGTGGGGGATGTTGAGAAATGGATCGATTATCTGGACTCATTGGAGAGGGAGTTTTCTGCTTATCCGCTAGCATCCATGGTTGATTTGGTGGTATGTTCAGGATATGGTGCAATTTCCTGGACGGGCACTTTCCAAGTCTGCTCAACATAACAGGCCATAAGCTGGAAATCGAGCGAGCTCACGGGGTTCCGGCTCGGTGATCCACTTAGGGAGACAAGCTCTGATCAATTCTGTCCAAATTTCTGATATCATCTGATAAAGATCTTGTGTTATGCGAGGCGAGGAATAAAGGAAGGCTTTCTTGGAAGAACCACAGAATTTTCTTGTTCCCAGACTTTGCGAATTCAACAAGAGAGAAACATGATCAATTCAAGGAATGCAAGAAACTCTTACATCAGTGGAACATAGTTTTGCACTGATGTTCCTGGCCAAACTGAGAATAGATGCTAAGGATAGCCGTAAAACATTCACATGTCCCCAGCAAGCAATGTCCTTCATAAAGCCAATGGAATGAGTAAGTTATTTTGTGGTACTCGCGTTGCAGCAATGTGGAGTAACATTCCTTCAGGACAGTGTTGTGGATGAATCTGTATGTTCTTTGTGCTTATGCCTCCTATTAATTGGAGTTTGTTTTGTGGAGTATTTCTTCAAGTCATTGGAGTGATTAGGTCATTTGTTGCACTCATGTTGCAGCCGAATTGGCCGGCTCACTGAACATTCAGTTGACTGCCTGAGGAAACTAAGCACCTTTTTTATACTGGTTCCACTTAGCGGCTGGAGTTTATTTTGTGGAGGAACACACCTTTGGGACAGTCATGTGGATGAATCTACACATTATTTGTGTTTATTCACCTATTGGCTGGAGTTTGTTTTATAGATTATCTTTTGTTGTGTAATTTTGTCTCACAAAATTTGTATAGAAACACCGGACTTGAGCAATCACTGATGGTCAGGGCTTTTTTATAGATCTTGAAGGGATGTTTCAAGCCACTGTCACCCCTCATGAAATAATATTGGGAGGAGACTTTAATCTATTAATCTATTGATGGACCCAGTCCTTAATCATATTAGAGCAACATTGATGTGTAAAAATCTTGGTCTTACAGATATTTGGAGACTGTTGAACTCAACTGGTAGGGACTATAAATTGTTTTCATCAGTCCATAAGACTTATTCTAGAATAGTTTTTTTTATATCTAGGTCCCTCATCCATTAGAACTCCCTAAACTCATGACTGAGCAAAAAAAAATTTATTCTGAGATAACCTTGGAGGTAATTAAGGCCTTGCCTACAGGAAAGGCTCCAGTGCCAGATTGCTTTGCCGCAAAGTTTTTTAGATCTTATGCTAAAGGACTGGTTCCACTGTTGTTAGAAGTTAATATGGACAGCTTCCGCCAACAATGAGAAAAGCCTGGATCAGTCTGATTATTAAAAAAGACAAAGATACAAATAAGTGTAAGAGATACCGTCATATTTCCCTGATCCAGCTAGACATAAAAAGATTGTTTAAGTAAATTTACAGATTAAGTAAAGTTATTACATCTCTTATACATAAAGATCAGGTGGGGTTTATTCAGGGCCACAGCTCTTCTGATAACATTAATATCATGTGGTCAGTGGCAAATGATCAGGCTCTGGTTGCTGCTGTCTCACTTGATGCCAAAAATGTGTTTTATATGGTAGAATGGAATTTTCATTTTCTTTTTTTATTTTCCTTTTTCTCACAATTTGGAATGCCCAATTCCCAAAACGGAGGACAAGTCTCAGTTGCAAGAATTGCAACCGCTCTGCTACTGAGACCGCCAAACTGCGTATGTTATGACGTGGCTCATTGTGCATGACACCGCGGAGACTCCAAATGTGGAGGATTATGCTACTGTCCGCGATCCACACACAACTTACCACGTGCCACATTGAGAGCGAAAACCACTAATTGCAACCATGAGGAGGTTACCCCATGTGACTCTAGCCTCACTAGCAACCGGGCCAGTTTGGTTGCATAGTACACCTGGCTGGAGTCAATCAGCACACACTGGATTCAAACTTGTGACTCCAGGGGTGGTAGTCAATACTCATTGAGCTACCCAGGCCCTGGGATTATCTTTTAAGATTTTGGAAACATAAGAGAATTCTTTTATTAGATGCATAAGTTACTTTATAGACACCCGGTAGCTGCGGTGCAAACAAATGGATTATTTTCAGATTATTTTACTCTAGATAGGGTCACCCGGCAAGGTTGCCCTCTTACCCCATTATTGTTCTGTCTGGCCCTGGAACCATTAGCAGCTGCAATAAGAAAGGAAGATGATTTTCCAGGGGTGGTGGTGGGAGGTATGGCACATAAGCTTTTCCTTTACACAGATCATATTTTATTATTCATCTCTGACCCCACTAAATCTATGCCTTGCCTCCAAAGTATTATTAAAGGGATACTTCACCTCTGGGAAGATGAATGTGTATTTAAAATTGGTCATTTATATAGTATAAATGTGAAATTATTTTTGAATTTGAAGCATTCTAGACTGAGAAAAGGCAGAAAATGTATTTTTTACTCATGTGGCTGAAAGACAACAACTCCCAGAATGCACTTGCTTTGCTGCCCTTACGAGGCCACTCCCAAACCACGCCTACCGGTTACAGGCGGCAGTATCTGAAAATTTGATACAACTAGGCTTGCTTTGATACATCGTGACTCTATAAATCGTGAGTTAGTTGATAAATTGACTGACTATGCGGGAAGAACATTATGATAATTCCGGATGGCCAAACTCTGTACATGACGTCTTAGTAACAAAAAGAAAAACAAACAAAATACTCACTTTACACTAAGCCGTCCGTTTGTCCCTGCAGGCTTTGGCTGGCGTTTCCAATTTATCTTCGGGATCCTAAAATAAGTTTCCAGGACTCCCCTGTCCATGTGTGGTACAAAACTTGGGTGCTCAGTTATACATGCTAAAGTTAGCGGTGCAGTTTCATCAGCGGATTCAGCGATCTCATCCAGAAGAAAATGGCATCGCTGAAATTCGCGACAACAATAGGACTCTCTATCTGTTTCCATAGGTGCACAGCGAGAGCACTGACACCACCAGTCCGCCCCAACTCGAGTCTGGCCGGGCTCTTCCTCCTGACCGCCAAGCAGGTCTCGCTCCCCTCCTACAGCAGCTGCTCCGGCCGCCTCTTGTTCCTCCATCTCCCGCAACTGTTCATCGCTGTATTGCGGCTCATACAGGTAGCCGCGAGCATCAGATTCTCGCAACAGATCTTCGATATCCCCTTCTGCCATTTCAACTTCAAAACTACCTTCCGCCATCGTGATTAGCCTACTTGTATACAAACTTTCTACACAGAGCATGAGCCTGTTAGCTTAGCTTCTACAGAAAGATGGCTGACACGATCTTCACATTCTGTGAGTGAGATCCTGCCCCATATGGGCGTGGTGAAAACATGTGGAACTAGCTACTAATACTGGCTGTAGTTTTAAGCCTCTGGCCCAAAAATCCTCAGATGACGCAAAATGACGATTTTTGCATCATCGGAGGATTTTTTTCCAGACTAAAAATACATAAATCTCTTGTCTCAGGGGGATATGAGGGGGGGGGGGGAAGCTCAGTAATTCGAAAATACTACTGGTTTTCTACTGATACAAAGCTTAATGCTAAATCCTGAAGTAACCCTTTAATTATTTTTCTAAGTTGTCAGGATACAGAGTAAGTTGGTCAAAATTCCAGACCTTTGACTCTGCCCTGTAATGGCCCAAACAGGACATTAAGTATTTGGGCATTTTATTCCCAGCAAATATGTGTGATTTATTTAGTTAATTTTGACACCCTTAATAAAAAGTTTTAGAGTGATGTGGGCAGGTGGGCTTCATTACATTTATCTATGATTGGGAAGGTTAATGTTATTAAAATAAATTGTTTTCCAAAATTCAACTACCTGCTACAATCTCTCCCTGTAGATGTCCCCCTCTCTTATTTCAAGCAATTTGATAACATAGTGAAGTCCTTCATTTTGGGTTGCACGGTGGCTCAGTGGTTAGCACTTTCGCTCAACTATGGACTTTCTGGGTGGAGTTTGCATGTTCTCCCCGTGTTTGTGTGGGTTTCCTCCGGGTGCTCCGGTTTCCCCCACAAGTCCAAAAACATGCAGGTTAATTGAATTGGAGGATCTAAATGGCCCCGCATGTGTGTGAGTGAGAGTTCCCCAGCCACTGGGGCTTGCGTCAGGTAGGGCATCCAGTGTAAAACCTGTGCCTAATCAAATATATATATGTGGACCCTGCACCTATGCTGGATAAATGCTAGGAAAGAGAGAGTGAAGTCCTTCATTTAAAATGGTAAACATCCCAGATTATATTTCAATAAATTACATAGGCCGATTGACTAAGTTGGGCTAGGCCTACCCAAGATTTTGTTTTATTATTAGGCATTCGGTCTGAAACATTTGGTTCATTGGTCATTTCCACCTGAGAGAGTCCCTCCCTGGTTTTGTAATGAACAGAAAGTTATTTCAACCTATTGTGCCACTGCAAAGCCTTTCTATTAAACTAACCAGAGAAGTTAAGTCACACCACATTATCTCACATTTGCGCTCAGTATGGACAAAAGTGTCCAGAGTGTTTAACTTGGACATCTATTGAAATGTTGCCTCAAGCATATGACTGAATCCAAAATTATGTATTAATAAGTCCACTTTCTGCTGGTTAGAGTTGAATGTGGGGGAGGTTAATATGCTGGGTGACCTATATGAGAGTGGAGTGTTGAGATCCTTTGAAAATAGGGTTCAACATTTTAGGATTCCCAGATCTCAGTTCTTTAGGTATTTACAGCTGCACCACTTGCTCTGTACTATTTTTGTGATTAACATACACCCCCATAAAGTGGCAGAAACTCTGGGTGAGGTGATTACGGCTTTTGGAAAAGGTCATGAGTCATCAGTGAATTACTCCCTGGTAACTCAGAGTCTTGGTGACGGAGCTTCAACTTCTCTCAAGATATTATGGGAGAAAGATTTAAACTTGGTATGGGAGGAGGGAGTGTGGGCTAGGATTCTAACAAACGTCAAGTCTACATCTAGAGGTGCAAGGGTGCACCTGATGCAATTTAGGATTTCACATTGATTCTATTGGACCCCCTCTAGATTGTATTGACATGGTCTTAAAGACATACCCACCTGCTGGCGATGCCAATAAGAAACCCAAGTTTTTTGGTGGTATGGGAGGGGCTTAATGTATATAATATTATTCCATATTTTCTTTTATGTTTATTTATTTTGTGAATGGAATCAATAGAAATATTTAATAACAACAGAAAATCAAAATCATTAAAAAAGTATATGATAAGTCATGACTTTTTAGATAGTTTAACACAATCTCATAAATATTATAATTTTTTTCTCACAAAACTGCTATTTCAATGAATGTCAGGGACTTAATCGAATGTTCCACTATAATTTAAGTGTTTGGACATTAACTTTATTACTACCTGCTGGTGGAAACTCCGAACTGCAAATGCAGGAACTGAATTTAAGATAGTTAAGACGTGGTATTGAAACATCTTAGCGCAACAACCAAATTCTCAGGAAAATAGAAATTGCGCTTTGCGCCACATTATTTACATACATGACACCCACAGTTTGCATGCCTACAACCACAGTAGCGCAAACACTTTCACCCATGGCTTTTTGCACTGGCACGGAAATTGCACTCAAAATTAGGGCTCTAGTTCACGGTCGTAGGGCACTCATGAAAATAGAGCCCCTTATTTATTTTCAATGGAACATTTTATCTGCCTTTATTTATTTTTAAACAGTTAAAGGGATAGTTCACACCAATGTCCACCAACTCATCCTTTACTCACCCACATGCCATCCCAGATGTGTATAACTTTCTTTCTTTTGCAGAACACAAAGAAGGATTTTTGGAAGAACATTTCAGCTCTGTAGGTCCTCAAAATGCAAGTGAATGGTGACCAAAATTTTGAAGCTCCAAAAGGACATGAAGGCAGCATAAAAGTAATTCACATGAATCCAGTGGTCCATATAATCAGTAGTAATATTATAAGTGTGGAGGGGAAATAGTTCCATTTTAATTGATCAATTATTTTACTATCAATCTACTCTTTCACATTCTTATACTTTATTTTCTGGCGATTTGCATTTTTTGAGCAGCGAGGAGAATTTATAGTAAAAAATGGATTTAACCACTGGAGTTTTGTTGAGAAATTTTATAGTGACTTTAAGAGCTTCAAAATTATGCTACCCATTCACTTGCATTGTGGGGACCTACAGAAGTGAAATATTCTTCTAAAAATATTAATTTGTGTTCATCAGAAGAAATAAAATCAAACACATCTGGTAAGGAACAAGGGTGAGAAAATTATGAGAATTATTTTGGGTGAATTATCCCTTTAATCATTAGAACAATACTTTAACAAATACCATTTTAATAAACACGTGTCCTTATTATTTGTATTATGTGGTAAGCATTTTATAAAAGTAAAAAGGCACTTGAGACAGAGCCATATTGTGAAAATTGTCAAGGTTGATTCCCAAAATAGGTCATCACTTGAAGATCAATTAGATGTATTCATTTAGGAGACATTTCTATCTAAAGTAACTTGAAATTAAATGCTGAAGAATGAAAGAATTCAATACAAAAAACATGCACTGCAGAATATCCAAGGCCAGTCCCTCCCTTTAAACAGGGTATGCATTTTGAGAAGCAACAAGCTAGATCACTCCCATTATTATAAACAAAGCCTTCAGGTCCCAAGCAAATACACATAAAGACTAGATGCTTCTGATTTAGGGTTTTGAGGATGAGGACATGTCACACAACCTGCCCATGTTGACATAAAGTATATATCCGTAATATTTAAATTCTAATATGTATTATGTACAGGTATTTGTTAAATATTAATATTAATAATAAAAAATTATAAATATTACTATTTATTATGTTTAAAATAGTATTTACACATAGCAGTACTCCCTTGGTACTGTCTTTAATGTTTGCTGGTTAAAAAAAAATATTAAATATTTTTTTACCATAATACTATAATACATGGTATCATTATGGTAATGAGAATCATCATTTAAAACAATGGTTATACTAAATGTAAAATGCCTGGACATGTAATGGTAATAAGAATTTTTGCTAAAATTAAGTGTCCTGAAAATAATGTCACAATGCATACAATCTTAATGTTCCACAATGTAGGCCTCATTATAATTCCATGTTTTTAGTTTTTGTATATATTTGTGGTTAAAAATGACCCAGACATTTTCTTGATAGATTTTATGAGAGTCACTCTGAAATACCTTTGCAAAGCTAAACATTCTAATGAAAAAGAGCACCTATTCACCGAACTCCAACTCCACAAAGTAATTTAGATTTAACATTGATATTAAACTGTACAAAGCAATGTACATCTGTAAAGTGTTAAAAATGTGATCCAGTCACCATCAGTCTTTCTTGGCACTATTAATCCCTTTTTAAATGGAACGAGGAGAGTGAGAAGTTCTCATTTTTGTCAATCCACACTCTAATCCTCACCTGATCTTCCAGCACATATGTGGGAGAGATCTTCACTCCCTCTGAGAGCTCTGGAGGTGTTTGTGTGCATAACACACAAAATCTGGCTGTGTGTTCTCAAAATAAATCTATGACTAATAATGATCTGTTACTGATAGTGTGATCATATCTGTATAATTAATATTCTGTCTAGACAATCTGGTTGCTTGGGGGGAGACATATTTTTCCTAAATAGTCCAGAATAATTTTAGATTTATGCTTTAAATTTTGCCACATGGCTTTGAGGCGTTCACATAATCAGTGACAAGCGAGATTCAGAGGTTGTATTTTTCCCTCTAACATTATATTTTTACTCCACTGATGTTAGGTTTAGGTTTGGGATTTTAGTTGGTGGGTATAAAATATGCATTTCTCTTCCCTGCCTTGCAGTCTGTACAGTTGAAAACAACTCAATTTGCAACTCACTTTTAGCACCCCTCCATGGACATTCCATCTGGAAAATGGAGCTCACATGTGCTCCATATGTTCGAGGTCTGAAACCAAACCTGGGACTGACGGGACCTGAGAACCCACTGGGTTTCGGGCCAGGTTTGAGTCACTTTTTCAAGTTCTGGTTGGATTTGGTTTTGTAATTACTGAAAAAAAAAAACTGGCCTCTCACTCACAAATGCACATGGGAACAGTTTAGTTAGGGGACATTCACACTGTTAGATCTTCTTGTATTTGGTTGACCAGATATAGGGTGGCTCGCCAACGTATCAGAGTTCTTCTAATACATAAAGAAGAGTAAGCAAAATCAACTGCTTGTGGGGAAAAGAGTTTACTGTGTGTGTACTAAGTGTGAACCCTAGAAATGTCCTGGGAACATCTCAACAAACCTCTGTGGTCTCACAGAAACCCACCCAACCATTGTAGGGTTGATGATCCTTGACAAACATAGATACAATACAGGGGCACAGTCACATTGTAATATCATCTGACTAAAGACAGTTTACACATAATCCTTCAACACCCAACATGTTTTTGTGTGCATTAGTTCTGTTCACATGCTGGACAAATGTCTTTGAGTGTTGCACCACATCTTGGTCTTTCTTCAGCGTCTCGCATAGGACCGGCACATTTTTAGACACTGTGTCAAGTTAAAACGAACTTAAAATTTTCAAAAATGCATGTCAAGACACCTGCATTCTGTTTTCATCCGTTGCGCTATGTCTACATTGTTTTTAGCGCAGGTGTCACAAAGATGCAACATTCTGAACAAGTTCAGGCTGTATAGAGGTGACTGTAAAATTGTTTCATTTTATACTAGATTGTTCTGCGCCAAGCAAAGTTTCAGCGCTTGATAAACGGTAAAGCAATGTTTTTTTTTTCCTTTCTGCTCTAGTGTATTGAGGGGCTGCCGTCCCTTGTTAAAACTGTATATGTTTACGGTTTCAATACTTTTACGAATGTTGGCTATGATGCTAGAATAAAATACAGCCTATTGCAAAAGTGCTTTATAGGAGAAGAAATGATAAAGACAGTGATTGATTTCATGTCAGGTTTGGGCTTAAAATCTGATGGTATAATTCAGACCATGTAGGTTTGAGCCACGCGGTCTCAGGGTACGGATCAAGTTTAATTTCATGACTCGTGCAGGCCTGTACCATACACACATATCAGTACTTACAGCTTTAAAAGTGTTTTGAATTTCGCTAAGCACAGACCCATTATAGCTAAAGAAAAGTCAACCTACTGTTTCCGATTTCACTGTGAGGTCAGTCTGTTTGTGGAGACATTTCTGTTTTGGCACATATACATTAAAGTCTTACCAATAAACAAGGCTATTATACAGTGAGGGAAAAAAGTATTTCATCCCCTGCTGATTTTGTACGTTTACCCACTGACAAAGAAATTATCAGACTATAATTTTAATAGTAGGTTAATTTGAACAGTGAGAGACAGAATAACAATTAAAAAATTAAAAAAAAACACCTGTTCACAGAAGCAATCAATCAGATTCCAAGCTTTCCATCATGGCCAAGACCAAAGAGCTGTCCAAGGATGCCAGGGACAAGATTGTAGATCTACACAAGGCTGGAATGGGCTACAAGACCATCGCCAAGCAGCTTGGTGAGAAGGTAACAACAGTTGGTGCGATTATTTGCAAATGGAAGAAACACAAAAGATCTGTCAATCTCCCTCGGTCTGGGGCTCCATGCAAGATCTCACCACGTGGAGTTGCAATGATCATGAGAACGGTGAGGAATCAGCCCAGAACTGCACGGGAGGATTTTGTCAATGATCTCAAGGCAGCTGGGACCATAGTCACCAAGAAAACATTTGGTAACACACTACGCCGTGAAGGACTGAAATCCTGCAGTGCCCGCAAGGTCCCCCTGCTCAAGAAAGCACATGTACAGGCCCGTCTGAAGTTTGCCAATGAACGTCTGAATGATTCAGAGGAGAACTGGGTGAAAGTGTTGTGGTCAGATGAGACCAAAATCGAGTTCTTTGGCATTAACTCAACTCGCCGTGTTTGGAGGAGGAATACTGCCTATGACCCCAAGAACACCATCCCCACCATCAAACATGGAGGTGGAAACATTATGCTATGGGGGTGTTTTTCTGCCAAGGGGACAGGAAAAGGGACAATGGATGGGGCCAACCTCCTTCCCTCAGCCAGGGCACTGAAAATGGGTCATGGATGGGTATTCCAGCATGACAATGACCCAAACACATGGCCAAGGCAACAAAGGAGTGGCTCAAGAAGAAGCACAATAAGGTCCTGGAGTGGCCTAGCCAGTCTCCAGACCATAATCCCCTAGAAAATCTGTGGAGGGAGCTGAAGGTTCGAGTTGCCAAACGTCAACCTTGAAACCTTAATGACTTGGAGAAGATCTGCAAAGAGGAGTTGGACAAAATCCCTCCTGCGATGTGTGCAAACCTGGTGGCCAACTACAAGAAATGTCTGACCTCTGTGATTGGCAACAAGGGTTTTGCCACCAAGTACTTATAATACTTATTTCCTCATTAAAATGCAATTCAATTTATAACATTTTAGATGTGCGTATTTCTGGATTTTTGTTGTTGTTATTCTGTCTCTCACTGTTCAAATTAACCTACCATAGGACTTTTGACTCAAACTTATCATTACTGAGACATAACTCTTGTGACAGCTTCCCTAAGTGACAACTTGCCCCTGTCTCCCCTTTACCAAATTTTTAACGCCACATCGAAACATAATCTTTTAGACAATATAGCACTTGTAATGTTTGTAAAACCCTTGATTATAAAAATATGTTCTGCAACTCGCTGTGACTATCACTTGAGAGAAAAATAAAAATAAAACAATTGACTTCTGTCATCAAATCCTGAACTTGTCAGGATGAACTCATTACAGTTATTAAGTCCTCCACTGTGATTGTGATGATGATTGTGGACATGACATCTCTGAATGGATTTTGTTCTAATTTAATCACTACATTACACAATTATTGTAGAACAAATCTGTTTATCTAAAACACATGGGGGGAATCATCCATTCATTTGACTAAATTTGGTTAGTCCACTTGAGTTGCACTGTCTGCTGGTCATTTGCTTTTAAAAATTTTGTTATCATGCATAGGGCACCCATAAACCACAGTTGGCACTAGGGGGTAGGGCTAATAGTATAGCCTGGGTGTTTTTATGATCTTGTAGGGGTTCCAGTACTTACATGATTTTATTAGGCAGTGTGAACTTCTTTTGTGTTGCTATTTAGCAGCAAAGAGGGACTGAAGTCATAATGAATCAACTGTTGTGCTATTGGTAATACCAAATACCACCTCAATTCCGCAACAACATTCTGTCCAACATAATCTCACAATAACCATTTATAATAATTCAAATGAGATGGCAGGGTTACGTTAATTGTAAGATATTGTATGACTTGTCTCATATGAAAAGGTACAACTTTTATTTCCATAAAGACCAACCAATCCATTTTGAGTGATTATTTTTTCTATGGGAATAAAAGTTGTACATTTTTGTATGAGCAAACTGGCACTTTAGGGGAATACAGTAATACCCAGTAATGTGACCAGTATGAACAATGAAGACTAGGAGTCAAAGTTGAAGTTTCAATAAATAGACAGAAACAGAAAATGAGTTGAGGATCTAGTCTCGAACTAACTTAGTTATTACAGAAACAACCATAAATATAGATTAGTTAAAAAATAAGTTGACATCATATTTACAGGCTTAAATACTTCTGAGTGAAACATACAGATATTTATGGAAACTATCCAAATATGGTAAACTGTTGATCTATGCAGAAGATGTTATTTAGAAACATAAAATTGATTAGATGGAACCACAAAGTCTCAGTTGGTCTGCAAATATGGGTCAAAGGTAATATTAAATCCGACAGGACTTTTCTTCTTTTAGAACTGGGGCCAAAGTGTGACTGGTCATTTCAACCGATCACCTTGCTCCATCACTCCAACAATTCCTGTAATCGATTTAGATAAAGAATATAGGAGAGAATAAACTATAGGAGAAATACAAAGAAGGAAAAATTAAATAATGTGAGAAAGGGTCTGTGTCGAGGAAGAATCTGACATGGAAGTACACGTCCTTCAGGTCTACCGCCACAAACCAATCCTGATGCCAGACACTCGCTAAAATGCGTTTCTGTGTAAGCATCTCGGTGAGAGTCTTTACCGAGCCCGGTTCAGAACTCGCAGGTCTAGGATTGGCCGCAACCCGCCACCTTTTTTAGGTACGATGAAGTAGGGGCTGTAAAACCCCTTCTTCACCTCGGCTGGAGGGTCAGGCTTTATCGTGTCCTTTCATAGAAGGGAAGCGTTCTCGCCTCTCACCGCATTGGAGCGGACGGCGTTGAACCTGGGCGGGGGCCTGGCAAACTTAATCGCATAGCCGAGTAGGACGGTCCTGATCAACCAACGCGACGGGTTGGGGAGTGCGAGCCACGCCCCCAAGCTCCACACGAGAGGGACCAAGGGAACTACAGCGTCGAACTTACCAGCAGGCGGGGCCTTGCGACAGAGCGGAGCCCGAGGTGCTGAGTCTAGAGACATCAAAGCACTTATCTGGCTCCTTGTGACCGCTCTCGGAACAGCCTGGGATGGGGGAGGAAGATTTTCATCCTTGTAGCCCATGGAGACCATCACATCAGGGGCGGATTTTTGCCACAGCTAGGGTAAGAAAAGGAAATAAAGAACCTCTACCCGGCCCTCCACTGGGGAAGGAGTGGTGCTCATACCAGCTCCTGTGCAGCGGGTCTCCTACTTCCTGGACTGCCCGTCTCAGGGAACGCTTTGAAGCCTCTTTTGGGTTCTTGGCAACCAGTCATGAGACGGGTGGCGACTGCTTTCTGTGGGTAGCTCGATACTGGGGACAGCCTACTGGGGCGGGCTGTGCTGGAGCCAGTGATGTTGCCGCGGGGGGATGCCCTTGGCGACAAACCGACGGGGGTGCGAGACATTGCGTCGCGCCGGGGCAGGATGTGTTGAATGGTCCCCGTCTGCCTTTTAACCACTGATGATTGCTGGCAAAAATCCTCTACAGTGCCACCGAATAGGCCAAACTGGTCAAACTAAGTTGGGCCAAAGTTGGCACTCCTGAAACACTAAGGTTGACTTCGTTCTGCCCAAGAGACCACGCCGTGACCATCATCACTCTGAGGGTGAGACCAGTCACTGAGCGCAGCTCCTGCATAAATCTCGGGTCAGAACTACCATTGTGCAGTTCTTTGAGCGCCATGGCAGGGTGCACTTGCAGGAGAGCTGTGGCGTGCAGGGCGGAGGTGGCCTGTCCAGTGGCACTGTAGGCTCAGTCGTGAGTGAACCGTGGTGTGCGAGGTTGAGAACCGCTGGAATGTGCCGTAGATCCAACAGTGTAGACAGATGAATGGAGGCTGCAGAGGAGTTCAGCTCTGTGAACTTGCTCGCTCAGCCGTGCACTAAAGTGTGGTGGATGCCACTGAAACAGGTCAGACACCTGGCAAACTGAATTTTGCCAGCCAGCGCGACGGGTTGGAGAGCGTAAGCCACGTATACAAACTGTGTGGGGGTAACTAAGGGGAAGATCCCTTTTGACGTACTTGCTGGGGCTTCACAGCGGTGAGGAGCATGTAGTGTTGTGTCGGGAACCAAAGTTGCGTCCTGAGACATGTGTGCTGAGAAAAATCTCAAAGCACCTACCTCGCTCCATGTACCCGGCAGGGGGTAGGTTAGTAACTGAGGAGGAGGTCCTAGTGAGGCGTCCTCTGGACTTGTCAGAACCAGCCGGCCAGGGTTGTGAACGTTGTACAGTCGTGGGTGTGGACGTTAAGTATATATGTCCATAGTGCCATACATAGTTAAGACAACATGAATCATACAGCAATTACATATGACTTTATAAGTTCTTTCAACCATTAGAATTGCTTTGAGATCCAAGTGGGGTGTTATTTGGAGTGGGTGTATCATGCTTTGGGTGTTCCTTGTCGTCTTCAGGGACACAGACAGACACGCTAGGTGACCCAAGGAATGAGGAAATCACTCTCTTATTGACAATGTGGTACCGCAGCCCAAAGGGGGTGTGGAAATAACTATGAAATGTACTTTACCTCTATTAATGTTTTCCCTATACCTGGATTAACTGTATGTGTAGTTATGTGTATGTTAGTACAGTATGTATAGTAATTATACATAGTTGTTGAAAAGGTCTTCATTCACAGAATGGGTGATGCAGCAGTTTCCTTCAGGTTCAAAGCACGTTTAATTTTTTTGGGCAACATGAAGTGGTGTAGTTGAAGAAAAATGTACTGTAATAAACCCTTTGGCCTTTGTTTTCATGAAAAAATAATTGGAACAAAATTAACCAGTTATAACCGTTACCAACATTTAAAAATAACATTTTCACTCTAGAACAATTGACAATCACTTTGTTTCCATTTTCGGTTGCATTCATCCAAAACAATTTTTAGTTTTCAGTTTTGGTTTTCTTTCCTTGAACTGTTTTCAGTCCCTGGTTTTGCCTGAAAAACCTCATTACTAAATATTTTGCCAATCCAAAGGTAAACACAATATTCCCAGGAATATTCAATACATTGAAGCATGACAACAAATGTAAGCATCCACAAAACTTACAGAAAAAATGTCCATGCTGTTAGTGTGTAAGCCAAACAGATTTAATCAAACAAATATGTAAACTTTCGTTCTTGACTGCTGGCCGGACCGGAAACCCACTGCAGTGATTCCGGGCAGGAATTTAAATCCACCTCAATATCCCCCAGAGACTGCAGCTCTATTGCTTCTGCACTGAAACTTCTGGTACTGTGGAGCTGCAGCTGGAAACTGATGAAACAAGCACCATTTTGCACAAGCACTTAGTTGAAAAGAGCCATCGACTCATGGTTGTGCTCCATTTTTTTAAATCCAGCATTTTGAGCATAATGTCTTCTCAGCTCCTGTGGTATGATGGGAAAGTACAGTATCCAGTGTCTGCACACTTTAGAATCTCGCCGGAAAAAGTATGTCATACAAGTTTTTCTCGAATACTGTTTTATGAATACTAAGGGTCGGACATACTGTTTTATTTATTTGGCATATTATTGGACACAATGATAGTCCCTTACAGTAACAGAACTTTGCTAGGCAACAAGTAGAAGTCAGTTATGGGCAAATTCCCTTTCAAGACAAGTCAGCTTACTCAGCGTCCATCTTGGAAATGCTCCAGGGCAACTATTTTCTATGGATACAAGTGGCATAAAAGTATTTAAATGTATCTACTTAAATGGTGAAAGATGGAAATCTCTAAAACATTTTGTCAAGATTACGATCAAAGTACATATTTCAAATCAGCAGTAAAAATCTGATAACAATAGTATCGTAAATTATGCTTCGTTTGTAAAATCGTAAATTGTACGCATGTGCTTTCTCGAGTTGACTAGCAGGCGATTGGCTCTTTTACCTGTAACACCCTGTCTACGGTGCTTTGCGGTCCATCAAAAGCAAATAGATCACATTTTAATCAATGAAGCTGTCTACACTGGAACTGTCCATTGCAGCGCGTTGCGGCAACAGTAAACAAATGTCCCATTTCTATTTGGGCTGCACACGCTGGTGCTACACCTTTTAACAAGACAAATAAAGGGTTTAGAACATTTGCATTGATGCGTCCAGCCTCAAGGCATTGTGGCAAATGTTTGTTAGGTGGGATTTTCTTTTCTATATCTGCCATGTTTGCCATTTCAATTTCTCCCTTTCATTTTAATACAATTGCACAGTCTTAGGGTTAAATATTCACTGGCTTTGGGTGCTGCAAAGTGATATAAATAGAAGCTTGGTGAAGTGGACATAGATGTATGTGCTTTATCGTAAATATTTTGTAAAATATACATTTTATAATAACATTTAAACCTCATATGCACTGTGGTCACATTCGTTTTTAATTGCTGTACGTATGGGGTTTCAGTGGTCCAATCACAAAAAACGTTTTGATTGCACATACACCTGTATTAGTCCTGTCCAACTGTGACAATGGATCATATAAGAATTATATAATAAGATTAATAAAGTACAGTGCTGATTATTGATCATGAAGAGATCAAGTGTTGAAAAGTCTTGGGGGGGAGAAGCTGTCATGGTGTCGGCTGGTGCGGGCGCTGATGCTGCGATACCACCTGCCTGATGGTTGCTGTGAGAACAGCCCATGACTTGGGTGGCTGGAGTCTCTGATGATCCTCCGAGCTTTTTTCACACACCGCCTGATATATACCCATGGCATACCCATATGAGACTATGCATAACTGGCTATATTGCTGATCATAAAAAAGCATAATGTCCAAATTGCAGACTGGTTATCAGGTTTCACCTCTCACTTCTTGAATAACTGACTGTGGTTCAGGCCGCTGGCCTCATAGGAAGAGAGTTTTTTTTTTGTCCTTGCACCCCCAGGAAACTATCAGTGTGAAGCAGTAAATCAATACGATGGCCACAATGGCAAATGACAATCTGTTTAGTTTAGCTGCCTGTTTCATTTAACAACATGTGGTTTGCTACTTTAAACCTAAAGCTGATTCAGAGAACAACAATATTTTCCTGCAGTAAATCAGATTTGATAGCTTGTGAACTGAAGCAGTTGTGAGACCAGTTCTAACTCTTTCACTACAAGCAGATAGATGCATGTCTACCACCATTATCACTGAACATTACACAAAAATAAATGAAGTAGCTTGCATATTTCTTGGGATGATCACGCTTAAGCATGTCGCTGCTTCAATTACAATTCAATACAGTCTTATCACCCAATCATTTCAAGGCTAGTTGGGGTTAGTGTTAGGGATTGTTCAATAGAAGTGTTTATCAGGACCAACAAAGGATGTTTATCCAAGTCCTACTTTAGAGATTTAGGACATAGAATCACACATAATATAAGTGAAAATATCATCCATACAGAACATATAGGAAGGTCATTATGGACTTCAAAGGGGCAACAAATGTAACAGTTGATCAAATGCTGCTTGAACTTGAAGTTGAATTAATTGCTCTAGACTTAATTACAAATTTAAGTCCTTGATTATAGGCTTTATTTTAATGGCCATTGAAAGGAGTGGATAAGTGCTTTTCTTCATGTATCTACACACTATACCTCTGGGGTCACTCAAGAAGTCCTCCAAGTCCTTCAAACCAGCACATCTGTCTATAAACTTAAAGATAAATCTATTATATTCCTCAGTGCTGAGATGCATTTGTAGAGCGATGAGACATAAATGAATTCCAAACATGTTTCTAAATCTACAATGATTTATTTTTTCTGGGCAGCAAAGTCAATCTGGAAAAACAGGTACAAAAAGGGACAAAATAAAAAGCAGGCCGCAAGATGAATTATGCATACTCAGTGAAACTCAATTATATAAACTTTATTTATCTGATTGACTGGTGCTGTGACAGCAAAGTTCAATTTCCTTTCCCTCGTGTACACTTCATAGTTTTTCATTCTGTGATCTATAGCTTTTACAATTATAAAATTCACTGCCCCAGCCCACCTTTCCATGGCTTGAGGACAAGTATTGTCTCCAGCTTTTTAGTTAAATGTATCACATTAAAATGGGTTTGTGGTGCTTATGATCTCTGCTTTTGAAAAAATTCTGTCAAAAGTTGCATAGGGACATAATGTACAACAAATAACATACATTCCTAACATACATATTTCCAGTACTCTTTGCTGTTTAACCTGGTCTCATAGAATCACGTTACATTACATACATGTAACACGAGGTTAAGATGGGCAACGAGGAGTCAAGAGCCGGCTTGTCAATATAAATAATATTTTAATGAAGAACTTAAAACAAAAGCATAAACAAACACATAGGACAATGGACATGTCCGTGATTAAGCTCTCTCTCTCGATCGCCGTCTGTGAGTGGCCTTTATCCCTCTTGACGGCTTAATTAGCCTGATACGGGACCGGGCGTGCGTAATCACGCCCCGGTCCCGCCCTCCACCATAATTTAAAAAAGAGGGAAAACGCCAACGCAGAGCGGTAGCGAGAGAGAGAGGAGAGGGAGATTAAAGGAAAAGAAAAAAACTTACTCACCGGTTCTCTGATACGCCGTAGCTCGTTCCTCAGCCACTCCTCCACCCTCTACAGGACGACAGCCACGCCTCTCCGGGCAGATCGGAGGCAGTCCTCAGCCCCCGGCGGACGGAACGCCCCGCCGCATTCCCGGGGTGTCGAAGGGGCCTCCCCCCGCCCCTGGCAGCGGTTCTCCCGATCCAGGCGGTCGGCGGCGAGCCCCTCCCCGCACGCGGTCGGCAGTCTCCAACCCCGCCGCGTTCCAGCGGCTAGTAGGGGACTTCCCCGCCCCTGGCAGCGGCCCTAACCACTCCAGGCGGTCGGCCAGGAGCCCCTCCTCCCCTCGCGGTCGGCGGCCGTTCCTCCGCGTCCAGGTGGCTGGGCTCCTCCGTCCCCCGGTAGATGGCCGCGGCTGCTCCGCTGAGCAGTGGCGAGAACTCCGCTACGGCGCATCCCTCTTCCTTCCTGGGTTTCGGCACCAATGTAACACAGGGTTAAGATGGGCAAGGAGGAGGCGAGAACCGGCTTGTCAATATAAATAATATTTTAATGAAGAACTTAAAACAAAAGCATAAACAAACACATAGGACAACGGACATGTCCGTGATTAAGCTCTCTCTCTCGATCGCCATCTGCGAGTGGCCTTTATCCCTCTTGACGGCTTAATTAGCCTAATACGGGACCGGGTGTGCGTAATCACGCCCCGGTCCCGCCCTCCACCGTGCCACAATACATTTTTGTAAATGTATTTCTACATGGCTTGTTGTACAAATCACAGTTTGAAAAGAACACTAGAGGTGCTATAACAATGTCTTTTATTCCCCCACACAAATCACAAGTAAATTGGCAGTTCATTAGTTTATAAACAGGCACTTTTCACCCTATTCACACAATTCTATCTTATGACATCTTTTACTGTAGTGCTTGACTTGTAAGACGATACATTTTAAACTTAGCATTAAATAACCAACTACATTTACAAGCTTGTTCATATACAACCAAATTATTTTGTAGCTCAACTGATAGGGGTTGCACTTGCAATGTAAAGGACTGGTACAAGTCCAGAAGAGCATGCAAGTCGAGTTTTTCAACTCACGTTTGCTTTTTATGACACTATCGGTTAGGTTTAAGGTTTAGGGTAGGTATGTTTTGTTTATTTTAAAACTTGATAGATATTTAAACTTAAAACCTCATCTGTTTGGGAGAATATTTAACTTGCTTTTAACACCAAACAGTCAACATTTCATCTCAGAAATTTTGTGATCCGTGCAATGAACCATGCAATATCACTTTGCAAAACTGTCATCATAGTTACATCATTTTCATGATATGAGGCTTTCTCTGTTTCATAACTCTAAATCTAATCAGCCTTTCTCTTCTTTGATTATTCTTATTTTATTCTAATACCTGATAGGTGAGTTTGTCAATTAAATAGTCCTTTTTTGACAACATATTTTAAACCACCTCTTTAAGAAGTTTAAAGGAATACCATGTTGAAAAGACTGGCAAAGCTTGTCACCAGCATATGCTGTGTTTTTGTTCTTTTGATCTTGGTTTATATTTCTGCAGCATATACCCCCGGCCACCATGAAATCTGACTGATCCCAAATCTTTCAAATCACTGCCACTAGTGGCCAAACAGGAAGTGTTTTTGAATGTATGGGCAGGTGTGCAAGTGTGTCTGTCTGTGTCCCTGAAGACGACAAGGAACACCCAATGCATGATACACCCACTCCAAATAACACCCCACTTGGATCTCAAAGCAATTCTAATGGTTGAAAGAACTTATAAACTCGTATGTAATTGCTGTATGATTCATGTTGTCTTAACTATGTAAATATGACAAAGAATAACTTTTAAATTATATAACACATATACTATTGTTAAACCGGAGCTATACTGTGAATGGTTAAATTAATTATTTCTCTATTCTGTTTTTTCCTGTTAGATTATTATAGTTCTTCTCCTCTTAATTTACATCATGTTTCTCCTCACTGTCGCCACCTAGTGATACAGCAAAACAATTATATTCTATAGAACTTGAAGGTTGCGACATATTTAATAACTTTGTAAACTGTTCCGTTTTAATCTTTTTGGTTAGGTATATGGGTAGGTTTCAGGGGAAGGATAGGTATAGTTGTATGGTTGCTGCGGGACTCCAGATAAACACAACAAACACTGTGGATGAATGTGACATCCAGCTGCTGCAAGACCTCAGCATTTCACCGGTTATTTGAAGGGGGGGGGTAGTCTTGCAGGATGCAGAGCCGTGAGCTCCAGTTTCCGGGTGAAATGCCCACAGCAAATACGAGTTGTTTTTAGATGTATGTGTTGAAATACAGTGAAGAGAAATGCATATTTTATTAACCATACACCCTAACCAAAACCTCAAACCTATACCTAATAGTCAGTAGAGTAAAAATGTTGTCTTAGAGGGAAAGACAACCTCAGAATTGGACTCATCATTTATTATGTGATCATTACATGTGAACACTTCCTGGTTTTAATGGGACCAGAATGTGTCTCAGAAGCTGTTGATGCAACACTTTTCGCACCTCAGGAGAAGGTAAACACATTTGAATTGATGCAAAAATGTCTGATGGGAGATGCCGCTTGTCAGTAACTCAAGTAAGATTTGGGTCGATGTCAGGGTACTGGAACATTCGGTAGCAACATGTCAACTTCCTGTGTGATTACAGTGTAACACCACAATATTTGATTTGAGAGCTGTGATTGAGGGGAAGATTTTTAGTTAATAATGATGAAAATATCAGTCTGATGTTAAGGAACAGGCTGAATACTGTGGCAAGTGCTTGATTTGACTTCTCATTAAAGAAAAGTGTCCAAATTTTTGTGTGCTCTGGTAACTTCTAAGACTGCTGGCAATTTACCGCTAGCCTTGCTTCAAGGGCCTTCATCTTATCACTACCCTGCCTGTGTATTGACCTGTCACACAAATAGTGCCACCCACTCAGCCTTACCTTTAATGACCACTTGCTAGTGACTAAAGGATACTGCAAATAAGATTTCAAATTTAGCTGCATCTGATGTGGATAAGAAGCCATTGGGTGTTTCTGCATTTTAGCACCTAATGAGGTTGTTACCACACATATATATCCATTCATTGAAGTTGGAAAAAACTAAGATATATCAATTTTGTTCATTTTACTAGGTGCAAGTTCTAACTTTAGCTAATTCAGTGACAAAATATTATGGACTGTGGAATTAATACATTTATTAAGTGTGGACTATGTGAGGAAATATTGTGTTGGAGGACAGTTGCATTGATGAAAACATTTTAAGTCTAATTTTGTTTACCTTGGAGGAGGATGCAATAGTGTTGCCAGGGCTACGCTTATGAACTGTAAAAGAGTAGTACATTGTCAAATTACTTTTAAGAGCCCACCGATGGCTGAACTATTGCTCCCAAACACCTCCAGACTATTCAATCTCACAGAGCCATTGCTGGCAGTAGATAAGATGGAGAATCCATGCGACTGTGGCTAATCTTGAGCGTCCACCTGCTCTCTGGAGTTTTCAATGTGGCCACTTTCACTGTGCATTAGGTATGATGTGGAAGTAGTTCATATGGTGAAGTTTATTTCTTCTTATTTACTTTTAAATATAAAGTCACATCAACAGAAGATAAGGAAATTCACCTATTTTGAAAATTCCAGTCTTCAAAACATCAACTTCCAAACCAATACAAACTCTGTGTTTGCACTTACACCACACTAATGTACAATACTATTTATTGTATTTCCCTAGCTGACAATGGACAGAATCAGTGCCTCTACTTCACAATGATTTAAAAATGGTAAAACTGAATTAAATGACTTGTAAATGACTTGAAAAGATATGTAAGAGGAAATTAATAATTGATTATTACTTCAGTACTTTGTTGGTGGTGTAAGTAAAAAGCAGAATTGGAATGTAACATTAAAATTGTTTCATTTAAAGCAAGGATGGGGGTGTCCACTGTTCTGAATAGTGTGTAGGACCATGCCCCCTCATTGTCTGCTGTGGTTACCACCATGATATAAACTGAATTGCATTTTTTGCTACAGTCCACTTTGTGTTTATATTCATTGCTGTGAGAATGGTGCTGTTCCAAGTTAACAAGTCATAGTAACCTAAAATCCTTTACAAAAACACTTCATCCTTCATGCTCCTTTGCAGCTTTTATCATATAATAAATGTAAGATATAATTCCTCCTTTGAATCTCACTATAATAATAATCTATTTTTGCTGCACTGTGACAGATATCATGAATTAGGTCATTTTACATTTTTAAGCCGTATGCATAAGTGTATTGATTAAGCATTTATAACAAGTTAAATGCTTAATTTTGTATTTGATGAAAGTTTCCATTTTTATCTATGTTGCTGTAAATATAAATGATTTTTAATGCATCTGTAATTGAATTATTGGTCATTAATAAGCCTCTTTATAAACCCTTAACAAAGCAAACATTAATGTGTGTTGCCTTTGAAATCGCATGTATGTAGTTCACAAAAATATTTGTATTCCAATTTCATCATAATAAATACCTAACAAAAAATGGCAGGTAAATAAAAAAAGAAAAGAAAAGAAAAATCATACTAATAACACTCATCATGTTCTGTTAAATTTGCCTGTATTTTCTTTATGTTTTAAATCCCAGACACCCAAGTATGTCTAAAAGACTTTTAAAGTCATTAAGTTAGCATGCACTTTTTTTATTTTTTTTATTTAATGGCGGTCCAGTAGCATCACATTGTTGTCCATTTGACCTAAGCAAAAATGTATTGTAGAAAAATACAATAATATAAATGATCAAAATGACAGCAGTGTACTGCTTCAGTGCATATACCAATCAGAGAATATAATGTACTGCTTTTATTAAACAAATTTTGTTTATACTGTAATCAGATTTAGTTTTCAAAAGATTTTAAAAGTTAATTTATGACATATTAACCTGATACAGTCATTCTTAAGTCATTTTGAGCTATTAGAAGGGCCATGAGATCTTTCAGACCCAAAAATAATGTGTGGGTTAACCAGAAACCTACCTCAAGATTATCCTTTGAATAACTCTGGAATCTTTTACTCACCATTTCCAGATCAGCACTGCTCTACAAGTGAGAATTAAAGTATTAGAGATGCTTGGGAGAGATAATGGTGTGAATGCCCCTTGTAGATTCTCATTCATTAATCTAACCTGAAATTGGGCATTGAATTTTCATCAGCTAAAGCTCATTACAATGCTGCTCACACTGATAAGCTGTGCTTACAGAGGAATGGCAACTATAGTGTGTTTGCATATGTCTGTGTATTTCTGTGAATGGTGCAGAAAGGCTAAGAGAACAAAAAAAACACACTCACTCTCTGCTTGAAATCTTTACAACAAAAGCAACAGCACATTAGTTGTCCATGGAAATAAATAATCATAAATAGTGCTAATTGTTTAACTGACCTCACAACAATTTTCTCCCATTACTGCTAAAAAGAGTCAAATGAAACAGTGGACTTTAAAAACCAGGCACTGAATATGGTACAGTTGCAAATGAGTATGGTTGCCAGGGCAACATAGTGCCAAAAAGCAGGCTTCATTATGCTGCCATCATTGACCCAACCCACACTCTTCCCCACTTCACACATGTGCTCACACACACACACACACACACACACACACACTCACACACACACACACTTTGTCTCTCTCTATAATTAACAAGGTTGAAGTTGTGTTGCTAGTGCTATCACATCTCCTCTATGTGTGTGTGTGTATATATATATATATATATATATATATACACACACACACACACACACACACACACACACACTGATAAGTCAAAACAATATGCCCACTCAAAGGTGAAGTGAATAACATTGATCATCTCCTAACAAGGCCACATGTCAATGTCTGGGTAGATTAGATGGATGGTAAGCAAACAATCAGTTCTCATAGTCAACATGTTGAATGCAGGGGAAATGAGCAGGAGTAAAGACCGTCTTGGTTACTTTCTTATCATCTGTTCCCTGATGGAGGGAACAAGATGTTGTGTTGATGTAGTGACAATAGGGGTCGCCCTTGGGAGCCTCAAACACCTCTGATCTTTCAAAAAAGACCAATGGAATTGGCAAGTGGAATTTGCATGCCACTCCCCCAGACATACGGGTATAAAAGGAGCTGGCTCACAACCACTCATTCAGGTTTTGTGCTGAGGAGCATATTTTCAGTGATGGGGCAGGAGGGAATCCATCAGGGAATGGATGCTATTAAAGTAAACAAGACGATCCCTACCTGTCACTCACTCAACGTTGAATCGATATAGTGACAATAGGGGTCCCTATACGAAACGCCACGACTAGCTGAACAATGTTACATGGACTGGCTGTGTGAGATGGGCAAGCTGTTGTGTGCCTCTTAGCCTGCGCACCTGGCCATCACGTAACCTCTCCCATCGCACCTAAGAGCGTTGTACGGTCCCCCGCACCTCAGGGACAAATCGACTGCCCAAAAAATTAGGACAGGATACCCCAGCTGTGGCCTCTTCTCTTTTTCTAGGGGTCTCTCTTGAGAGCTTTGCACATCTCTGAACTTGAGAAAAGGCCAATGTATAAAGGGAGGGAAATTATTCTGTCCATTCAGATTTTTCCTTCGGAGCCAAGCGGTTGTGTGATCAGCGAGCTGCATACACAGACTGTTCACTTCATCTCGACAAGAGCATATGCTGTGGGATCTACAGTGCATATCAGCGGCTTTCTCCTTCTCTGCACAGCAGAGCAGCTTTGCCCCTGGGCAAACAGCGCTTGTAAAAAGAGCATATTTACACTAAAAGAGTTTATTTCTCTAAAAGAGAAATACACAGTGGCATTGAACGTCCTCTTCAGGACTTTATAAAGATGCCCTTCCGCCCCTGTGTAGTTAATGGATGAGTTCTCTCCGCTCCTGATGGTCACAGATGCTGCCTTGTGTGTCTGGCCTGCGATCACACCGAGGCAGCATTTATGGATGGTTTGCGTTCACACAGCAAGAACCTTACCATGTCAACGTTGTGGTCGCGGCTTTCCTTCCTAAAAAGGAACGCCACTCCAGCCACCCAACTTGGGTAGTCCTGACCCCGACGTGTTGCAGGAACTGCGCTCAGTGACCAACCTCAACCTCAGGGCCACGAAGGTCACTGCGCGGACACTCAGGCAGGCGATGGCCACCCTCATGGTTCAGGAATGACACCTGTGGCTGAACCTGGTCGAGATGCGGGACGTGGAAAAGGCATGCTTCCTCAATGTCCCCGTCTCCCAGTTCGGACTCTTCGGCGACACCATTGAGGACTTCACCCAGCAGTTCTCAGCGGTGAAGAAACGGTTCGCCACGCTTTTCCACTAGCACAGGCCGTGCTCTATCTGCTCGCCGAGGGCGTCCTCCTGTGGCTTCCAGAAAATGTGCAGCTCCATCTCAACCTGGGCCCAGCTCTCAGCCCCAGCATCGAGCGCCCCGCAGGAAGCACACGCCCCCCCATCTCTCGAACATCTTCCAGAACCCGGAAGGCTCCCAAGTGTTCCTGAGATGGATGACCCAGAGATTGAGATGTTTGCTCCGGAGCTGGTAAGCAGACCACTCCATCCCCTGGTGGAGGGCCGGGAGGAGAATCCTCAGTTCAGTTTGTTTTCTTTGCCGCATCCTCTTTGGGCTGCGGTACCCACATTCTCAATAAAAGTGCAATTTCCTATTTCTCTGGGTCACCTTGCCCGCACATGTTCTCACGGCATCCCGGTGCCATACCTTAACAGTCCCGGAACACCGGACACAGACCCCCACGCCACTGCTGCCTCACAGCCAGCCAGTTCTGACGAGTCCAGAGGACACCTACATGGGACCTCCTCAGTCACTAACCCGCCCCCTGCCATGTCCGCCCCACTGCAAAGCCCCGATGGGTACGTAAAAAATTATTGTCCCCTTAGTGCCCCCTCACACGGAGCTTGGACGTCACTCTTGGCCAGGACCATCCGACTCGGCTATGCGATCCAGTTTGCCAGGCCCGAACCTCACGCAAAACACATCTTAACTTGCGTCCAGCATCAAGATTGGTTTGCAGCAGTAGACCTGAAGGACGCGTACTTCCAGGTCTCCATCTTGCCTCGACATTGACCCTTTCTATGGTTTGTGTTCGACGGACAGGCGTATCAGTACAAGGTCCTCCCCTTGTGTCCCCTCACGTCTTCACGAAGGTCGCAGAGGCAGCCCTTGCCCCGCTAAGGGGAGTGGGCATCCACATACTCAACGTTACTCAATCTCGATGACTGGCTCATCCTGGCCCACTCACAAGAGTTACTATGCACCCACAGGGACCAGGTGCTCAGGCACCTCAGCCGCCTAGGGCTTCAGGTCAACTGGGAAAAGAGCAAGCTTGCCCCGGTTCAGAGCATCTCTTTTCTCGAGATGAGAATGAGTTTCAATGACTGTATGACTCATTGGTGAGGCGTACTATCATTGAGACCATGCTGAAATGCCTCACCTTATTCAAGCCAGGCACACCGGTTCCTCTAAAATATTTCCAGAGGCTCCTGGGGCATATGTCATCCTCCGCTGCAGTCGCGCCGCTGGGGTTGATGCATATGAGACCACTTCAGCACTGGCTCCAGACTCGAGTCCTGAGATGGGCGTGGCACCGCGGCACGCACTGTGTGTGCATCACCCCTCTGTTTTCTGCGTAGAGGAGTCCACTTACAGTAGGTGTCCCGATGGGATTCTGGTCACCACAGATGCCTCCAAACAGGGTTGGGGTGGCATGTGCAATAGGCACTCAGCCGCTGGCTCCTGGAAAGGGCTCCCACTGCATTGGCACATCAAATGCAATGGTAGTGTACATAAATTGCCATGGCGGAATGCACTCCAGTTACATGTCACAACTCGCCCGCCATCTCCTCCTTTGGAGCCAGCAGCGACTTAGATCGCTGCGCATCACTCACATCCCGGGCAACCTCAACACGGCAGCGGACGTGCTGTCAAGACAAGGTACGCTCAGTGGAGAGTGGAGGCTTCACCCCCAGTCGGTCCATCTGGTTTGGAAACAGTTAGGCAAAGCACAGGTAGACCTGTTCACTTCCCAAGAGACCTCCCATTGTCCGCTCTGGTACTCCCTAATTGAGGCTCCCCTCGGGACAGATGCGCTGGCACACAACTGGCCCCGGGGGCTGCGCAAGTACACATTTCACCCTTGCACTGGTGCTGTGCAAGGTCAGGGAGGACGAGGAACAAGTCATTCTGGTGGCCCCCTACTGGCACACTCAGTCTTGGTTCTCGGATCTCGTGCAATAGCCTTTAGGCCATTTAGATCTTCAAGATCCTCATGATAGCCCCTCCCTGGCAAATTCCCCTGAGGAAAGACCTTCTTTCTCAGGGATGGGGCACCCTCTGTCATCCGCGCCTAGACCTCTGGAACCTCCACGTCTGGCCCCTGGACAGGATGCGGAAGATCTAAATGGCCTACCACCTGCTGTCATTGACACGATCAACCAAGCCAGAGCTCCCTCTACCAGGCAACTTTACGCCCTGAAGTGACGCTTGTTCGCGAATTGGTGTTCTTCCTGGTCCGAAGACCCGCAGAGGTGCGCAGTCAGGTCAGTGCTTTCATTTCTGCAGGAGAGGTTGGAGGGGAGGCTGTCCCGAAGTGGATGGCAAGTCCTTGGATAAGCACAACTTGATTATCAGGTTCCTTAGAGGTGCCCGGAGGTTGAACCCTCCCCGGCCAAGCCTGTTCCCCTCCTGGGATCTCTCAGTGGACCTCTCAGGCCTCCAGAGACCCCCCTTCGAGCTTCTAGATTCAATCAACCTTAAGGCCATTTCCCTGAAGACTGCCCTCCTGATTGCTCTCACTTCCATCAAGGGGGTTGGGGACCTGCAAGCATTCTCTGTCAGCGACACCTGCCTGGAGTTCGGTCTGGCAGACACTCACGTCATCCTAAGACCAAGACCGGGCTTCATGCCCAAGGTTCCTACGACCCCTTTCAGGGACCAAGTAGTGAACCTGCAAGCGCTGCCCCGGGAGGAGGCAACCCTTTCGCTGCTGTGTCCAGTACGTGCCCTCCATAATTATGTAGACCGAACGCAGACATTTAGACATTCTGAGCAACTCTTTGTCTGTTTGGTGGACAGCAGAAAGGGAACGCTGTCTCCAAACAGAGACTTCCCCACTGGGTAGTTGATGCCATATCATTAGCCTAACACACCCAGGCCGTGCCCGGCCCCTTGAGGGCTCGAGCACACTCACCGAGAAGTGTGGCATCCTCGTGGGCACTGGCCAACGTCACCTCCCTAGCAGACATATGCAGAGCAGCTGGTTGGGCAACACCCAATACCTTTACGAGATCTTACAATCTCAGGCTAGAGTCAGTTTTATCCATGTTCTCTCTAGTCCGAGCCAGTATAACTCGGTAATACGGAAAGAACTGACTGGGTGTAACACTTGCATCTAGCACCTTTCCCCTCCCCTGAGGTGATCACGTGCACGCTTATCCCAGGAGACCCCACTAACTAAGCTCCCTGGATGGCTCCTCCCTAGACCTCTGGTCCAATAATGACCAGACCCACTACGGATACTGAAACTACTCTGTACTGGATTAGGTGATCCACAGGACGGGCCCCTGTGTGGATTAATCCCCCTGTGTCTATCTTCTGTGGTACAGTCCCCTAATGAGCGGACCTGCGTCTCCCTTGGGCAGTCCCTGCTGCCCCCAGGTCACCGTGTTGTAGCAACTCTCAGCAGGTAGGATCTACCACCACGCCATTTTCCACATGTGGCCCGAAAACCCATGTGATGTATTTCACCATGCTTTACCTCCACTAGCCTGGGCAGGTGTGGTCTCCGTGGGGTCTTTTCCCCCTGAAAGAATAGGAGTTGGAAAAGAATGCCTTCCCCGATGCGTGTGATAGCATTAAGTTGGCCCCAGCCGCTTTAACTCTATGCGAGAAATATATATAGAGAAAAGGCACGGCTGGCGCGGCTTGCTCCCATGCTTGGCACGTAGACTTGTTCCCCCCTTTGGGGTGCCGGGAACCAGAAGGTTATGACAATTTTATGGGGCGTTGGGGAAGGCTACGTACAGTCTGATGCGGCCTGTCGCTTAGCGTCAGCAGCGCACGTACACGGTTCAGAGCATGGCGTGATTAAATATGGACCCCTAGTGTCGCTTCTTTGACACAACATCGAGGTGAGCGACAGACGTGGAATGTCTAGGTTAGTATTGTAACCTCTGTTCCCTCATGGAGGGAACGAGATGTTGTGTCCTCCCGGCCACAACGCTGAACCGAGCCACTGTTATGACCGAACCTCATTCTCGGCTCCTCAGGGCAAAAACCTTAATGGACAGACTAATTTCCCTCCCTTTATACCCATATATCCGGGGGCGGGACATGCAAATTCTGTCGGCAAATTGCTCATTGGCCTTTTCTCAAGTTCAGAGATGCACGAGGCTCTCAAGAGAGACCCCAAGTATCGCTTCTTCGATGTGTCCCTCCATCAGGGAATGGAAGTTACAATAGTAACCTAGACGTTTTCAGTTTCAGATGCAACTGTAGAAATTAATTATTCACAGTCAGCCATGATTACTTTAATTAATGAGTGAATGTGTCAATAACAGAATGGTTACAAAGATTTAGTGAGTAATATTCGGCTGGTCATTTGATTCTAACATAGCAGCCCCCATGAGCTCTCCATATAGACAAAAACAGCTTTTATAAGGTTACTGATATGACTGCTGTCATCATTTGAATGTGAGTGGTCATGATTTCCTACATATAGAGCAAAATGACAATTCATGTCTTTAGGAGTTTTTTATTGAGGTAAAAAGTAATGAGTGCACCTTTAACGTCTTTAATGAACGACAATCCCATGAAGCACTCCCAATGAAACACATGACATAATAAAATTAAAACAATAGAAACATTTAAAATTATTGATTTAAAATTGTTTATTATAAGTATAGAAACAATAAATTTTTATTTTATTGCAAAATATTGACATATTTGCAAATCTGAAAGTGTAGGGAGACTTGATTGCTTCAGTCATGCAAGTGTGGTCACTGCCTTTAAGATTAATGGGGAAGTGAAAGGGAATGGATAGCTCTCTGAAGGTATTACAGTCCTCCATGGTTTGCCTGACATAGTAACATTGGCTTAACCAATGGTATGCTTTGGAGTGGAGCTACCTGTTTGTCAACACAATGCAAGATGGGGGCAGTGTTTAAAACTCGCTTAAAAACAGTCATTATTCTTTCAACACTGTTTGATGCCGCCAGAGGCACATAAATTACACACTGCAAGAAAACAGCATTAATCAATGCAAGGTGCATGAACTCAGTGTGTTAATATTGTGAGGAAAATATTGGATTGCAAGCTCTACGCTATATCAGTGGCCTGACATTGACCATGCCACTGTGCCATGGACTTTTTATAAACCTTCTGGAAATAGACACTGCAGGGTTCCATCCATGAAGAATATGTGCAAACCAACCACACATGTACTGCCTATCAGATTAATAGAAAAAAAAAACAGAGTGACAGAGACATTTTGAGAGGACATAGTTAATTATGCCCCCCTCAGGCGGCCTGGAGAAGCATTTCAAAGCTCTTCCACACTAGAAACACTCACCGGCACTTCAATGTGATGTGACATCTGCTTAGGACTTCCTCAGGGAGCCACACCAGCCACAGGTTCTACCTAGGGCAGGATGAATTCACACCCATAATGAAGACAATAAAGAGGATTAATGAAACCGAAAGTCCCAGTGTGAAGTGAAAGTCTTATGGACAGCAGGGTCAGATGTCGTTGCTCACAGCGTTTGTAGGATACATGGCATCAGTGTCCAAAAGCATTGAAAGCACCTTCAGGTTATTAGGAAGAGCTAGAAAGGAAAACAGTTTGATGATTGTTCATGCCCAAGAAGTGATGTGTGTGTGAATAAATGATGTGTGTGTGAATAAGATATTTATTTAATTAAAAATCATCCTTTTGGCATGTACCAAAGTGTTAAATGACACAATATTTTGGATTATTACTAGAGACAGTAATTTTGTTTACTTGTTTTCTGTCCTTTTTAAACTTTTGATTTGGCCTCAAACTAAATTTGGGGGTTTACATCTTCTTTTTAAGATTATCAAGTATTTGAAGTAAGATAAAAATCTTAAGATAAAAAGATAAACACCATGGTGAATTTCTTATCAAGCGATAGCATGTAAAATGAATCTTTGAACTATGATTTTGATAATTTAAGCAAGACTATTTCATGTTTACTTTTAAGGCCAGAAAAACCGCCTGATCTCACGAAAATTATGTGATTGTGGCAAAACTAATTCTTCAGGATAATAGAAGAAATATTAATTAGACTGATTATCCAACAACAAGCACAGGTATAAATATATTTTAAATAAACACGAATTGGTGTTCTTCGCGGTCCGAAGACACACAGAGGTCTGTGAAGTTAATATGACTAAAGGGTAAACTTTATTAATAAAAATGTGCACGGTGTTATCTCAAGTTCAAATCACAATTATTTTAATGTGCTTTTTATTTGGCCACTTGAGCATCATTAGACTAATTTCAAGATACTTCAGGGCTGCAGAATTAATCAAAATAAGATCAAAATCATGATATAGTCATCTGTGATTATTAAACCGCACACGGCTATGATTAAATGAAATGAATAGGCTACATGGTCTGTGTGTACTATAGAATGAACGACACGCTGTTCTACATGCAAAAAAACAAAACAAACAAAAAAAAATAATTATAATAAAAGTAGATAGAATTACAGTGGCCCAGAGTTGAAAAAAATAATAAAATTTACCATGCAAACAAAAATTTACAAAACCAAGTAATCAAGCCACAACACAAAGAAATTAAGCCACAACACAACACAAATGCTCCCGGCCACTAGGGGGCACCGTTGACCTGGTGAATAATGTTTAGATTTTTAAAACTTTATTGGCAGTATTACATGCTTACATGAGAAGGACAGAACACAATAAAACATTCCCAGTAAAGTAGATTTATGTTTTGATTATGCTATGATTTATATTTAACTTGGCAGTTTTGGCAGATTTTGGCAGACATTTGTGCATTGTGAAGCTGAGTATTGTAATTAACTATCTATTCTATGGTGTTGCCTCCGGGCAACTCCAGGCTTGCTGTGTTAAAATTAAACCCCACTCATGAGTACTTTCTTAATCTTTGTGCTGTAGCTTAATTGTATTGTGTTGTGCTTAATTTAGTTGTGCTGTGGTTATTTTCTTTGTGTTGTGTCTTAATTTAGTTGTGTTGTGGTTCATTTTTTTGTGTTGTGGCTTACTTTTGTTGTGGTATATTTTGTGTTGTGGTTAATTTATTTAAATTGTTGCTTAATTTATTAGTGTTCTGGCTTAATTGTGTTGTGTTGTTGTTAATTTCTTTGTGTTGTGGCTTAATTTTGTCGTGTTGTGCTTAATATCTTTGTGTTGTGGCTTAATTTTGTCGTGTTGTGCTTAATATCTTTGTGTTGTGGCTTAATTTTGTTGTGTTGTGCATTATTTCTTTCTGTTGTGGCTTAATTTTGTTGTGTTCTGGCTTAATTGTGTTGTGTTGTTGTTAATTTCTTTGTGTTGTGGCTTAATTTTGTTGTGTTGTGGCTTAATTTTGTTGTGTTGTGCTTAATATCTTTGTGTTGTGGCTTAATTTTGTTGTGTTGTGGCTTAATATTGTTGTGTTGTGCTTAATATCTTTGTGTTGTGGCTTAATTTTGTTGTGGCTTAATTTCTTTGTGTTGTAAATTAATTTATTTCTGTTGTTGCTTAATTTTGTTGTGATGTGGCTTAATTTCTTTGTGTTGTGTTTAATGTATTTGTGTTGTGGTTAATTTATTTGTGTTGTGGTTAATTTATTTTTATTGTGGCTTATTGTTGTTGTGTTGTGATTAATTTCTTTGTGTTGTGGCTTAATTGTGTTGTGGCTTAATTTCATTGTGTTGTGGCTTAATTGTGTTGTGGCTTTATTTCGTTGTGTTGTGGCTTAATTTTGTCATGTTTTGAATAATGTCTTTGTGTTGTGGTTTAATTTCATTGTGTTGTGGGTTAATTTCGTTGTCTTTTGGCTACTTTGTGTTGTGGTTTAATTTCATTGTGTTGTGGGTTAATTTTGTTGTCTTTTGGCTACTTTCTTTGTGTTGTGGCTTAATTTCTTTATGTTGTGTCTTTATTTCATTGTGTTGTAGATTGATTTTGTTGTTTTGTGGCTTAATTTCATTGTGTTGTGGTTAATTTCTTTGTGTTGTGGCTTAATTTGTGTTGTGGCTTAATTTATTTTTGTCATGGCTTAATTTATTTGTGTTGTGGCTTAAATGCATTTTGTTATAGATTAATTTCTTTAATTGTGTTGTGTTGTGGCTTAATTTTGTTGTGTTGTGCATAATATCTTTGTGTTGTGGCTTAATATTGTTGTATTGTGCATAATATCTTTGTGTTGTGGTTTAATATTGTTGTGTTGTGCATAATATCTTTGTGTTGAGGCTTAATGTTGTTGTGTTGTGATTAATTTCTTTGTGTTGTGGCTTAATTGTGTTGTGTTGTGGCTTAATTTCATTTAGTTGTGTTGTGTCATAATTTTGTCATGTTTTGAATAATGTCTTTGTGTTGTGGCTTAATTTCTTTGTGTTGTGACTTAATTTCGTTGTATTTTGGCTACTTTGTGTTGTGGCTTAATTTCTTTATGTTGTGTCTTTATTTCATTGTGTTGTAGATTCATTTTGTTGTTTTGTGGCTTAATTTCATTGTGTTGTGGTTAATTTCTTTGTTTTGTGGCTTAATTTATTTGTTGGGTCTTATTTTTTGTTGTGTTTTGGCTTAATTTGTGTTGTGGCTTAATTTATTTGTGATATGGATTAATTTATTTGTGTTGTGGCTTAAATGCATTTTGTTGTAGATTAATTTCTTTGTGCTGTGGCTTAATTTCATTGTGTTGTGGTTGATTTTGTTGTGTTTTGGCTTAATTTAGTTGAGTTGTGGTTTAATTTCTTTATGTTGTAGCTTAATTTTTTTGTGTTTGTGCTTAAATTTGTTGTGCTATAATCAATTTCTTTGTGTTGTGGCTTAATTTCTTTGTGTTGTGGCTTAATTTCATTATCTTTTAGCTACTTTATCTGTGTTGTTGCTTAATTTATTTGTGTTGTGGCTTAATGTCATTGTGTTGTGGTTAATGTATTTGTGTTGTGGCTTAATTTCATTATCTTGTGATTCATTTCTTTGTGTTATGGTTAATGTCTTTGTGTTGTGACTTAATTTCGTTGTCTTTTGGCTACTTTGTGTTGTGGTTTAATTTCTTTATGTTGTGTCTTTATTTCATTGTGTTGTAGATTAATTTTGTTATTTTGTGGCTTAATTTCATTGTGTTGTGGTTACTGTCTTTGTTTTGTGTCTTAATTTATTTGTTAGGTCTTATTTTTTGTTGTGTTTTGGCTTAATTTGTGTTGTGACTTAATTTATTTTTGCTATGGCTTAATTTATTTGTGTTGTGGCTTAAATGCATTTTGTTGTAGAGTAATTTATTTGTGTTGTGGCTTAATTTCATTGTGATGTGGTTGATTTTGTTGTGTTTTGACTTAATTTTGTTGCGTTGTGGTTTAATTTCTTTATGTTGTAGCTTAATTTTTTTGTGTTGTGGCTTAAATTTGTTGTGTTATGATAATTTTTTTGTTTTGTGGTCAATTTCTTTGTGTTGTGGCTTAATTTCATTATGTTGTGATTCATTTCTTTGTGTTGTGGTTAACGTCTTTGTGTTGTGGCTTAATTTATTTGTGTTGGACTTAATTATTTTTTTTTTATTTGTGGTCAATTTCTTTGTGTTGTGGCTTAATTTCTTTGTTTTGTGGCTTAATTTATTTTTGTTATGGCATAATTTATTTGTTTTGTGGCTTAAATGTGTTTTGTTGTATCTTATATTCTTTATGTAAATTGTGTTGTGTTATATACATATGGGCCACAATAACTGTCTTCTTTTATTGTTATTATTATATAATAAAATGCAGATAATTTTGTCATTGCAACAAATACAGATACAGGTAAAGGCTTCACTGCACACCCAAAACTCCACACATAATCCTAACCGATAGTGTAATAAAAGCAAATGTGAGATAAAAAACGGAATAGCTGAAGCAACCATGTCATTTTGTGGCACTTCTATGACACTTTCTCTTACTCTTGTGTTGACTCACATGCTTTGCTGGTGTCTTACCCGGTCTTCTGCATACGAAGTCTAACGCTTTATCAGTTGCACCTCCGTGAAAGTTAGTTATGCTTGAATAAGCTTGTAAATGTAGTTCGGTATGTAATTGTTGCATGTGTCTAAGGTATTGGCAGTAAATTAATTGCTGTAGGACCAGATAGATTTATCAGAAGATTTAGGGACCCTGAAGGAGTTAGCAGGTTGTGATGAGAAATAATAGACAAGCACTGAGCTGGATTTGAACTTGGAATGTTATTTTGTTCCAGTGACAGTGAAAATAATACAAAAATAAATAAAAGAAAGTAAATTACAATATCATACAAACAATATACAAAACAGATTATCAATGTAAACTTCCATTGAGTGCACTTTTCTTTTACCCTGAAAATATACACAGACTGGTATTTTCTATATCAGAATGAATTGAAAGAAAATAAAAAATAAATTTTCTCTCAGATATTACAGCTGTTTCAATGTACAAGGATCACAATATCAATCAAATTTGTTTTGGTCAACCATACACCATCAATAGTTCAATGTTCTGTAAAATACTGATTCTTCTCTTTTCCTTATTTGTCAATTCTCTCCAGGAATGAAGCTAAATAGTTATCTAAATTGGAATCGTCTTACTTCAATGAAGCAGGGCTGATGAAAGGAAATTATCCTCTTCTTTATGATTTGTTGTCCTCTTTTCTCTGTACCAATGTAGAATTTGGGTGGCTCGCAATCAAATGTGATGTTTCAGCTTACAGAAGTAACACAAACCATAGAACCAACAAAAAAGGAAAACACAAGGAAGGAAAAACCTGGCTTGTATTTTAAAAGTTTTTTCTCTTACACAGGCACACGTGTCCAACAATGGCGTCGGTGAAGGAGGGAAAATGTGACAACAATATTTTATTGGCTTCTTCAGATACTGGATGCTGCAAAATAAACGAACTTGAAACCTTTTAACTACTTTTCTGTACACTTTTCCAAGGTTTTTTAACTATTTTTGTTGGTTTGCACGATATGAGTGTGAAGCAATCGTCTGACCAGGGGGTGAGATGTGCACGAAGCGATCGTCTTTCGGGTCCTTGAATAATGTATAACGTGCGAGTAAGGGCAGCTTAGGGCAGGACTTTCTGGTGCACTCTTAGGGTAAGATGGTGCCCCCCTAGGGAGTTGGTGCCCTACGCATAGTCTGCTTATAGGGAGTGGCAGTACTGGTAACATGATTCTATGAGACGAGGTTGCAGAAGTTGCAAAAGTTGACCGGAAAGAGAAAACTGACTCTAGAAGTAGAGAGTTGACACAGTAACACTATAAAGTTCAGTTGAAAGTAAAGGGATCCAATAAATGACTTTTTATCCTGAGATTCATTGGCCTTGCCTCAGTATACAGTATGTGAAGAACATGTAAAAGAACACATATTCATGTGTCACATTTTTGAGTTGACACTTTCAGAAGACAGACCCAGAACCAGCCATGCATTCTGTCCATATTGCTTGTAATTGAAGATGTTAACTCATCTGCTAAAATAAGTGTTTTTTACATAAATTGCTATGGTTGTATTGTTTAAAACCCAATAATTATGTGGGTCCATCAGACCTGCAAACATTGGGGGAATAACAAATCATGAACACCACACATTATAGTGAGATTAACAGGAGGGATTATGTCATTGTGCTACAGGCCGCTTTGTGTTTATATTCATTACTGAAGCGTCTCCCTTTTTATGCATGTTGTTATATTCACATCTAAATTATTTATAACGCATTTGCAAATATATTACTAGTAATTAGTGAACCCTTTATAAACCCTTAATAAAGTGTTAACGTTTACAAAGAGGCCCACCTTAGCTTCCTTGCATCAACCCTGAGAATGCAATGCATACTGTACTCACATTGTGCTATGAGTTGGGGTCTAACACACATATGTTTACATACTTGTGTAAAGTATGTTTTGGGCCAAAGAGAAACACTATTTTACTCCCAACATTCCAAATTTAAGATATTTATTTTCACCATATTTACAGTACATTTTCTAATTAAACCTATCCAATTTATAGATGGGCAGTGTTGTTGTGTTTCTGTTGAGCTTTTGTTTATGAGAGACATCTTGTCAATGTGCAGTGGCCACCTGGAGGGTGTAGAGTACACATAACATGTCTAACTAGCAGCGGGTTGCAATTAATTGAGACACTACCCTTATTATTTTGCTCATTTTATGAAAATGGTTGTCAGCTTATTGCTAATGAGCTGCCAAGGTCATTGCTTAACAGCACTTGAAATGAAATGCACAGAGTCATGCAATCCAGCTGCCTTTTACTACTGGCTGCTTGAGTCTTAAAATATAGAGATTTAGTAGTTATCAATAGTGTGAGTAATAAGAGTGACAGCACATATTGTGTGTAAAGTTCAGTGAAAACTAGACACTCAATCACTACTTTCAGAAGCATAAAGGGAATTCAATTGAACATCAATGAATAAATATCTTAGACTGATTTCTAAGATGTTTTTATTTAAAGAAGATGAAGCCTCTTCCAAACATTATAGGCAGCTGCCTCTAAGATCCATTGTTTTGGCCAAATTTTCAAATAAAAAAAACAAAAACAAAAAAACAACCCTCCAAGATGGTGGAAGATGCGAGAGAAGTGTCAATTTAAATATACACTCACTGAGCACTTTATTTGGAACACCAGTACATCTACTAATTCATGCGATTATTTAAACAGCCAATCATGTGGCAGCAGTGCAGTGCCTAAAATCAAGCAGATATAGGTCAGGAGCTTCAGTTAATGTTCACATCAACCATCAGAATGGGGAAAAATGTGATCTCAGTGATTTGAGTATTTCTTTAACTGCTGATTTCCTGGGATTTTCACGCACAACAGTCTCTAGAATTTACTGAATGGAGCCAAAAACAAAAAAAAAACATCCAATGAGGGGTAGTTCTGTGGATGGAAACGCTTTGTTGATGCGAGAGGTCAATGGAGAATGGCCAGACTGGTTTGAGCTGACAGAAAGGCTATGGTAACTCAAATAAACCCTCTGTACAACTGTAGAGAGTAGAATAGCATCTTAGAAAGCACAACATGTAAAACCTTGAGACAGATGGGCTACAACAGCAGAAGACCACATCAAGCACTTTATTAGGACCATAGTGTTATATATATATAATGTATTAAAGTGCTCAGTGAGTGCACTCAAATGTACTACTGAAAAGAATCAATAAAAATAGTTCAGTCTAATTTAAATGTTTTAATAGCATGTGGTATGCATTTTGCACTTATTAAATTAGCATGTTGTTGGCTTAGCTACATGATAATTCCATAGTTTGAAGCATTGACAGATAAGGCAATCCCCCTGAAAAGCACAGATGTAAATAGATTAATATATATATATATATTAGGGATGCACCAACATTTCGGCCACCGAAAATATTTGGACGAAAATGTAATTTTTGGTTTTGGCTGAAGGAGAAAAAAGGCCGAAAATATGAGATGAGATATATGCCTCCCCGCCCCTCAGTGCTCAGGTTTCACTCTCGATCGATGTAATCATAATCACGGCGCTACCAAGCAAAGGCTGATGTCAGTGGTGTGGAAATACTTTCCACAAAGCAGTACCGCTACTCCCTATACACATACTACGCAGTCTGTGTAGGGCACCAACTCCCTAGGAGGGTACCATCTTACCCTAGGAGGGCACCAGAAAGTCCACCAGGGTGCCCTTTCTCACATGTTGTACATTATTCAAGGACCCGAAAGCATTTGCGGAACACAGGCAATCGCTTCACGCTCATATTACAGAAAGCAGTCCAATTTTCTGTGTATAGCAATTACATTAAAATAGGTTTAGCCCTGCAAAACTTTGTTCTTCACTTGAAGCTACATCTATCGTTTACAGTTGAGGTTGGTTTATTTCTATTACTGCTGTTTTGCACTGTTGTTTTGCACAATAATTTTATATTAAAGTGGAAATATGTTTACATAAACAGAATAGAGGCCCTCTGCCGTTCTGTGTTTTGCCTGTTGTTTTCATTAAAATGACTGTGTAGCATATTTAAACTTTTTCTATTTGCAAGATGCTAGCCTAGAGCTGCTAAGTTCATTACTTGACTGCTGTTTTGTATATCATTAGAGTTTTCTAGGACGTTACATTTATTGGATAATTGAAAAAAATATATATATCTGTTAAATTTGACTGTTAAAGAACTGAATAAAGAATAATATATTTAACACTGTTATAATATTTTTTCTGTCCAATTTTGGTGTGTTACTTTCAATAAAAGTGTGATCATTTTATTTATCTTTGGTTTTTGGCCAAGTGCATCCTGAATTTTCGGTTTCGGCCCAGAATTTTAATTTCGGTGCATCACTAATATATATAAATAAATAAATATATTTATATATATGTACAGTATTTATCAAGTTGTTAGCTTGGCAACATGCTAAAAGTCAACTCTTTTGCAATCAACTGTTAGCGTTAACCTGGTCTAATGGAACCACATTATAATACTTTAATAAATGTTATAAAAAATGTGTATGTAACAAGGCAGTTTCTTGATGAAATAAACAATAGAGGTGCTAAAACAACAATGACTTAAAAGTACAAGTAAAACGGCAGATTATCATACACATACATCAACACTATGCTATCTTATGACATCTACATACATTTACTATAGCGCATGACTTGTAAGGTGATACATTTTAATGTTTGCATTACATAACCAGCTACATTTACAAGCCAAACAAATTGCACTTGCAATGCAAAGTATCAAAGTACCAGGGCACGAGTCATGGCAAAAACACGAGTTTACATGAGAGCCCCAAAGTGTAATAGAAGCAATGATGTGGTAGGTTATCAACAATGGCTTTATTCATCTTATGGTTTTAATGGTTTAGGTGTAAGGTTTAGGGTAGGTAGGTAGGTAGGTTTTGTTGATTTAAAAACCTCATATGTTTGGAAGAACATTAAACCACACAGTGGACATTTCACATCGATACTGCCTCAATACATGTGAGGAACCATATAACAAAGCCACAGTCACATAATTTTCATGAGATCAGGTTGCACTTACTATTATGTAAGGGGGTTAAGATGGGCAAAGAGGAGGCGAGAACCGGCTTAACAATATAAATAATATTTCATTAAATAAAAAGACACACAAACAGATATAGTGCAGCTGCCCGTAATTCTCTCTCTCTGTCCCACTGCAGTGTCCATTCGGCCTTTATCCATCTCTGAGGCTTGATTAGCCTGATTAGGGCCCGGGTGTGTAGCATCATGACCCGGCCCTGCCCTCCACCCTGTCACAAGCTGTAGTTTCCATGACAGTTAAAAAGTTCCCTTAGAAACCAGCCAACCACCTTAGGCTGGTTTAAGCTGTTCTCTCAGCAATGTAGGTTTTGAAGAAGAAGAAAAAAAAAGAGCTTCTGTATTGTATGTGTGTGTGTGTGTGTGTGTGTGTGTGTGTGTGTGTGTGTGAGTGAGAGAGGTGAACTTTTACAGAAAGAACATTAGATTTCAAAATCATGTCCTTTCACAACTCCCAATTATGACAAAGCATTCATTCAAGCAAAACTGGTGGATATTTTAATCATAGAATCTCAAGTAAGGCCACTGAAGAGGACCTTAACAGCATCTTTTGAAAACTTCACTGAAGCATGTATTTTACAATACCAGTGTTATTTCTGCAGTCTAGCACCTGAACATAAAGAAATGCATCAAATGATGATGCTTGAGTCTGTGTGTGAAATGAAGTGAACACAGAACACCGTTCTGTCACACACTTGGCTTTGAGCTGTCAAACAGAGAAAGAGCAGCTACATATCTCATATTGTTAAAGAACTGTTCTCCTCTCAGGGCCCAGCCTCATTATGTCCGGTCAATGCTTTAGCCACTCTACTATCTGAAACACAGGAAATACACCGCACCAACCCTACAGCTCTCATGAACTAATGAATGTCCCTTTTACTTTGAAGAAGGACCACTGAAAGATACTAGAATCTGGTTGCTTTATTATTTTTGATAAGTGTAAAAAATTAGGGCTGTCAATCTATTAAATTTTTTTATTGCATTAATCATGCTGATTTATTAATCAAATCAATCACAATTAATTGCATATATCAATATTTGCAGAGAAAGCCCATAAAATAAAAATAATTCAATATATATTGATTAAATAATTATAAATATAATATATAATAAACATAATAACTCAACATTATTTTGTCAGACAAATAAAGCACTGATTAGACAATATAAAAGTTGCTTTAGAGGTGTATGGTTTATGTCCATAGCATTGTACATAAACATATTATTGGACTACAGTCCACAGCAATACATTTCGCAATTGAATTCAATAATTTGTCCAAGATACTCTTAATATAAGTGCATTTCTAAGGATGTGTGAATGTGTATGCATCAGACAGATGCTTTTGGAGTGTCTCACTTTGGTTGCATTTCATTGTCATACGCTCAACGTTTTTGGTCGCCTTTTGAAAATAAACGTAGTTTAAAAATCGAAAAACAAGTCTCGAGATGGTTGTATTTGGATTTATGCTATGTCCAGCTGGGTTTGAACACAAGAACACATCCTCATCTTGAGCGGTCTGCTGTGGATTGTTGTCTGTACAGCTGGAGTTGCACTTATTGCCCCCTGCTGACTGAGACTTGTAAAAACATGAATGGGGTACTTCAAGCATGAATTGCTCCAATGGTATACATTATATTTTTTTCAAATAATGAGTCACACTGAATGAACATCAAATTTACAACCCTATGAAAAATAGTATTGTACTGAATTGGTGTACAGAGGTGCTAGTATGATTACAAATGTTATTAAAGGAATAGTTCACCCAAAAATGTACATTTGCTGATAATTTACTCACCCTCAGGCCATCCAAGATATATCGGAGTTTCTTTCTTAAACAAAACAGAATTTAAGACTTTTAAGATTTCATTTCAGGCCTCCTCCTTTAAACAATGCAAGTGAATGTACAGACCAAAATGCATATTTATGGTGCATCAAAATAATCCACACAACTCCAGTTGACAAATAAAGTTCTAGTAAAGAAACAAAACAATACTTATGTAACAATGTAAACAATGACGCGCTTCCTGCCTCCTCCTCCACGTGAATCGTTACATTACCAATGAGCTTACGACATCCCTCTCATGAACGCATGTCACAGAGATGCACAGAAGTTAACATTTGTAGTTAAAAGTATATAAGTATTGTTTTGTTTCTCAAAATAATAAATTGTTTGCATTCAGAAGACCATCAATAATGGAGGACATTCACATGCATTGTTTAAAGGAGGAGGCCTGAAATTAAATCCTAAAAGTCTTAAATTCTGTTTTGATGGAGAAAGAAACTCAGATATATTTTGGATGGCCTGAGGGTGCAAATTTTCATTTTTGGGTGAACTATTCCTTTAATGACTATTGCAAGAGTAGAAAAGGGGCTTAACTTTGGTTATTTGTTTATCCAAACAGCATCCAATCCATTAAGCTGCATGAACAGGACAACTCGAGAGTCACACCTCTTAATAAATACAGTTGTCAATCCCAAACACTGATTGTGTGAACGTAGATTTCTAAACTCTGTCCACTTTTGTCTTCATGTTGCTCCCTAAAGAGTTTGTTAAAATTTTGTCCTGTGAATTGTAGCATGATTATACGTGGGCCCATGTGTTTAAGGATTTACAGTACTAGGACCACTAATCTTTATTGTGTAAAATATAATATATTGCATTATTTGAATCATTTCTCCTATTAAGCTGAAAGTGCATGGCAAGTTAAATATTTAAAGATAAATAATGTTCCACACTGCACAATTCCGGGAAATACTAGAGCTAGGCCCACTACACTTAACTGCCCTCACTAGTCAAGCATCACTTGAACGATCTGATCTAGGGCAGTTGTTAAGTTGGAAAGCCATAATCATTTATGAGACCTTACTAAGTTCATTAAACACTGTGCGGTTTTCTCACTGGCCTATTCATCATTTAGAGTAGATCCAATAATATGTATCCACATGGGGGTTGTTCAATATAAATATGTGGTACCTTTGCTTGCAATCTTCAATGCTTTATACAGTATTATGACAAGAACAGACTGATCTCATTATTATATGTAGCTATTTGTATGTAACATTTAAACATACATGTTTGTACATTTGGATAGAGGATGTAATGTAGAGTAAGGATGTGTTGTTAGCATTTTAAATATTTTTATGTACACTGCCAGGCCAAAAAAAAAAAAAAAGTTGCAGTTTGGATTTAAATAAGCAGATACTTAAGAGCCGATGATTGGATCATTATTTCAGTGATTAATATATTTCAACTGGCAACAATTCTTCTAACCCTAACTGATGCAGTGTGTAGCTTCTCATATCTTAACCATGTCGGAAGCCATAACCTGTGGTCATGGAAAAGATGTTTCTCTGTCTCAGAAGGGGCAAGTTTTTGGCCTTCATCAAGAAAAGAAAACAACTAAGGAAATTGCTGAAATCACTGGAATTGGGGTAAGAATTGTCCAATATATTATTTAAGCCTAGAAAGATAATGGTGAACCGCCAGCTTCGTGGAAGAAATGTGGTCAGAATTTTGTAAAAAAAATTGGTAAAAAATCTGCAGTAGAACTCATGGCTATGTTTCATAGTGAAAGTAAGAGCATTTCCACAAACGCAATGCAACGAGAACTTACAGGATTGGGACTAAACAATTGTGTGGCCACGAGAAAGCCACTTGTTAGTGAGCCTAATCAGAAAAAAACAACTTCAATTTGCTAGGGAGCATAAAGATTGGACTGTGGAGCAACGGAAAAATGTCATGTGATCTGATGAGTCCAGATTTACCCTATTCCAAAGCGATGGGCATGTCAGGGTAAGAAGCGAAGCGCATGAAGCGGTGCACCCGTCATGCATAGTACCCACTGTACAATCCTCTGGAGGCAGTGTTATGATCTGGGGTTGCTTTAATTGGTCAGATTTAGGCTCAGCAATGTTATGTGGCAATAGAGTGAAGCCAGCTGACTACCTGAATGACCAGGTTATCACATCGATAGATTTTTAATTCATGCAACTCTGGATGGAAATAAATGCTGTGACATTTTATAAGGTTGTCGAAACAATGCCACGATGAATGTGTGCTGTAATCAAAGCTAAAGGCGGTCCAGCAAAATATTAGAATATGTGACTTTTTTGGCAAGGCAGTGTATTTACAGCATTAGAAATGTCAAAATATGGAAGTCACGTGATGCCATGTGAGGATAGGGTGTGTGAATGGCAAGCTCTGAGCACTTTGCTAGTTTTTATACTTTTTGTGTCATAAACAAGTGAGATTCGATACACCCAGATCCATAACTGTTCTAGAAAGGCAATATGTCAAAGAATTCTAAATTCTCATGCTCTGGAAACACTAAAAGACACTTTTGTGCTCAAGTGAAAGAAATTCGTCAAGAATTGCTGAACGTATCGGCAATGCTGACTTCGAGGATCTTGCTGCAATATGTCGATTGTCCATGGATACGAAATTCACTGAGTTGTTGTTGCGAATGGGCAGATGAGGAGTGAGGATCTACGTGCAGTTTTATTGAAATTGAAAACACAAACGGTGAACAGGGTAACTAAGAAACACAGGGAACAAAAGAAACATCCACGATGGGAAAACCAAGATATACAACAACAGAAATATCCACGAAGGGCACGGGCAGGAACATGGTCAAGGGCATACATAACAATTACATTTAACAACTCACAAAGACTGATGAAACAACAGGGCTTAAATACAAGAAGGATGATGAAAAAATTAAACACAGGTGAAGACAATGACAGATAGATGGCAGTGATGAGGGCAGGGAATTATGGGAATTGAAGTCCGGGAGAGATGACAAGGGAGAAACACAAGGCAGACAACCGGGAATCGTGACATAACCCCCCCTCAAAGGAGCAGATTCTAGACACTCCTAACAAACAGAAAAGAAAAAAAAAAAAAAAACACAAACAAATCGTCCAAATCTGGGTGGCGGCCACAGGACGGGGCTGGGTCAGGAGGCCTGGGAGGACGCCACAGGACGGGGACTGGGTCAGGAGGCCTAGGAGGTGACCACAGGACAGGGACTGGGTCTCCCAGAGCCATGGGAGATTCAGGTGGCAGAGCCATGGAAGGCGGAGCCATGGAAGACCCACGAGGCAGAGCTGTAGAAGGTTCCGGAGACAGAGGCGTGGAAGGCTCAGGAGACAGAGTTTTGTAAGGCGGAGCCGTGGAAGACTCAGGTGGCAGAGCCATGGTAGGTGGAGCCATGGAAGGCCCAGGAGGCAGAGCCGTAGAAGGTTCCGAAGACAGAGGCGTGGAAGGCGGAGCCATGGAAGGCTCAGGAGACGGAGCAGTGGAAGGCTCCGGAGGCGGTGCCGTGGAAGGCTCAGGAGGCGGAGCCGTGGAAGGCTCAGGAGGCGGAGCCGTGGAAGGCTCTGGAGACGAGGGAGGCTCTGGAGGCGGAGCCGTGGGAGGCTCGAGAGGCGGAGACTTGGAAGGCTTGAGAGGCAGAGCCGTGGGAGGCTCGAGAGGTGGAGACCTGGCAGGCTCGGGTGGCGGAGCCGTGGCAGGCTCGGGAGTTGGAGCCCTGGAAAGCTCGAGAGGCGGAGCTCTGGAAGGATCAAGAGGCGGAGCCCTGGAAGGCTCGGGAGGCGGAGCTCTGGCTGGCTTGGGAGGCGGAGCCCTTGAAGGTTCGGGAGATGGAGCCCTGGCTGGCTCGGGAGGCGGAGCCCTGGAAGGCTCGGGAGGTGCTGGCTCTAGGACGATCGAGGCTAGCGGCTCTGGCTCTGGGACAGTCGAGGCTACAGGCGCTGGCTCTGGGACGGTCAAGGCTACAGGCGCTGGCTCTGGCTCTGGGACGGTTGAGGCTACAGGCGCTGGCTTTCCTCTTCTCCTCCTCCTCCGGACAGACGAGGCTGGCATGGGCATTGGCTCGTTGACCGTGGCAGGCGTGGGCTCGTTGGCCGTGGCAGGCAGAGACTGGAGAGCAGAAGCCTTTCCTCTTCTCCTCCACGAGGCTGACAACCCATTGGCCGTGGCAGGTGTGGGCGTTGGCTCGTTGACCATGGCAGGTGTGGGAGTTGGCTAGTTGACCGTGGCAGGCATGGGCGTTGGCTCGTTGGCCGTGGCAGGCGTGGAGGGACGAGTTATGGAAGGCTGGGGGGTGACCACTGTGGGAGGCGAGCCGCTAACTCTCAGGGTCTCCTCCACAAAGTCGAGGAGCGTCCAACTAGGAGTCGCGGTGGCAACAGCTCCCTTAACAAACTATTGAGATTACCTCTGAAGAACACCACCAAGGAATACTCCGAGAAGTCCGCTACATTAGCCAGTTCCAGAAACTCATGAATGTGATCCTCCACTGGACGATCCTCTTGTTTGAGGCAGAAAATTTTGTAGCTCGCTTGTTGAACTGCTAGATCCATAGTTGGTGAGTTGTTCTGTTGCGAATGGGCAGACGAGGAGTGAGGATCTAAACACAAACGGTGAACAGGGTAACTAAGAAACACAGGGAACAAAAGAAACATCCACGATGGGAAAACCAAGATATACACAACAGAAATATCCACGAAGGGCACGGGCAGGAACACGGTCAAGGGCATACATAACAATTACATTTAACAACTCACAAAGACTGATGAAACAACAGGGCTTAAATACAAGAAGGATGATGATTAAATTAAACACAGGTGAAGACAATGACAGATAGATGGCAGTGATGAGGGCAGGGAATTATGGGAATTGAAGTCCGGGAGAGATGACAAGGGAGAAACACAAGGCAGACAACCGGGAATCGTGACAGAGCTAGTTACAAAAGTGGGGGATGTCGAGAAACGAATCAATTATCTGGAGACATCGGAGAGGGAATTAGCTGCTAATCCGCTAGCGACTAAGGTGAATTTGGAGCGTGTCTGGGAGAAGCTGGAAGATACGGAGAATCGTAACTGGCTGAATAACGTATAAATATTTGGAATTCCTGAGGGAGCCGAGAGTCAGAATATGGTGAAATTCCAGGACGGGCTCTTTCCAAATCTGCTTGACATAACATGCCATAAGTTGGAAATCGAGCGAGCTCACAGGGTCCCGGCTCGGTGATTCGCTGAGGGAGACAGGCCCCAATCAATTCTGGCCAAATTTATGAGATCATCCGATAAAGATCTCGTGTTACGTGAGGCGAGGAGTAAAGGAAGGCTTTCTTGGAAGAACCACAGCATTTTCTTGTTCCAAGACTTTGCAAGAGAAACTCTTACATCAACGGAAGGTCGCTTTTGCAATGATGTTCCTGGCCAAATTAAGAATAGATACTAAGGATGGCCGTAAAGTATTTACATCCCTCAGCAAGCAATGACCTTCATAAAGTCGATGACTGAGCAAGATATTTTGTGGTTCACATGTTGCAGCCAAATGAACCAATTCACGGAACAGCCTTTTTTTGTTTCTTTTTGTGCTGGTTCCGCCTAGCAGCTGGAGTTTGTTTTGTGTAGCAGCACTTCTTCAGGACAGTGTTCTGTATGAATCTGTATGTTATTTGCACTTATGCCTCCTATTGTTTGGAGTTTGTTTTGTGGAGTATTTCTTGCAGGACATTGGAGTGATTGGGTCATTTGTTGCACTCACTGAACATTCGTTTGACTGTCAGAGGGAAACTGAATTTTTTATTTTTATTTTAAATATTTAAAAAGAAAAAAGTATTTATCTTATTATTATTTTGTGTGTTTGTGTGTGTGTGTGTGTGTGTGTGTGTGTGTGTGCGTGTGCTGGTTCCGCTAGAGGCTGGAGTTTGTTTCGTGGATGAACACCTTCAAGAGTTATGTGGATGAATCTACACATTCTTTGTGTTTATCCCGCCTATTGGCTGGAGTTTATTTTATAGATTATCTTCTGTAGTGTAATTCTGTTTTACAAAATTTGTATAGAAACACCGGACTTGAGCAATCCAATGGCAAAGTTGTCGCGGGGGTTCTCATAGGCATACGTGGACTTTTTGAGTTTAGAGGGTTGGACGACGGTTGGCGCTGTCGTGCGTGAGGTTAATGTGCACATTCTTTTTTCTAAAAATCCACAATAGTAATATACTGTCTACAGACTGATGACCCTACATTTACAGGAATGCATTTGTCAAAGCTTTTACCCAAAGCGACTTATAGTTTATTCAAGATATACATTGTTTCAGTTTGTGTGTTTCTTGGAAATCAAACCCACAAATTTGTTTTGCTAGTGCCATGCTCTACAAGTTGAGCTATAGGAACGCAAATTTTTAATGGAAAGCCGGTTCATTTAATTAATTATTTATGAATTATGGGGTAGAAAAATCTTTACAAAAAATAGCATCTTTCTCCATTGATTGAAGCAATGTTCTTTTAGCAAAAAAATATTTATTCAAAGTGAAGATTCATAGAAATGTGGTTCTTCCTGATAGTTGTTTTAAGCCGGTTTTCATTTTAAGATTATTATGGGCCTTTCACACTGGTGTGTTTTTTTTTTGCATTTGTCTGTGATGTTTTTCAATTGTTTTCCTATGTTAACAAGCTCTTTGTGGACCTCTTTACAAAATGTCCTGTATTTAAATCTGGAATGTCCCATATTTGGCTTGTGGAAAGTTGGCAACCATAGTTGTAACACATCTTCTCTTAAGAAGACACTAGCGCAATGTGTTTTAATAACTTCTTGTTAATCTGTGGAAATGGCACACGTGTTAACTGGAATGATTGGGATATCAATGTTCGACAACTGCTTCCCTCAGATGCTGAAAATACACAATGCATGAACATTTATGCAACTGTACAAAGCAAATAAATATTTCATAGCACAATCAGTGTTTAGTTTATGATTGGTGATTTGTGGCTAAACAACTCACCGGAACATTCTAGCACTGCGTCGTTTCAGGTTGATTAGGAAGACCTGGGTAAGTAGAGTACATCAAAAGGCTTTTCTCACTATACCTCCGATGTGTCATTTTTTACCACCAGGTAAAGGTCACTTTTACTCTGAGCTGTGAAGCCATGCTCTGGAGCAGGCTAACCTCAAATTGCATTGCCAAATGTATACCATGTCAATAGACGCAGTCCAAGAATTTTACAGTGAGAGGTTTAGCAACAAACAACTAATCATAAACGAAACAGTGCATGCATTATTAAATGTTAATTTGCTTTGTACAGTTGCATAAACTTTCATGCATTGTGTATTTTCAGCATCTGAGGAAAACATTAATGGCAAATGTGTTAACTGGAATGATTGGGAAATTTCCACAGATTAACATGTTATTAAAACATGTTGCATGTGTTTCAATAAGTGTCATTAATTTATATGCAAATATGCTAACCAAAATATTAAGTAAAAACTTTAGAAAGGATTTATAAGTGTGAATTCGTGAAAAAGACCAACAAAAAGGCAGTTTCAAGTGTAAATGCCCATAAGGCTATTTAAAAATGCCAATTGTAATGTGGTAAAATTAACAGATATGAAGAGTCTGTAAACTTTTTAGGTTTCTAATTATGGTGAAAAGACCAGCATAAATCCAGTCTGATCTTAGCCAGCTTATGCAGGCTAGTGGTGTGGTGCTGGTCCAGTAGGTGGACCAATATATCCATGCTGTTGATCAGCATAAACATAGCTGAGGAAACTGGTTGACCAGCATGGTGCTTCTATTGAAACTGGTGAAACTGGTTGATTAAATTCTTGCTAGTTAAATTAATCGTGCCACCAGTACACCAGAATCCCACACTGGGGACCAGCAATTAAAACACAACAAGCACTATAGTACATGGCCGAAAGTATTTGGACACCTTCTATAAACAGGTTTGGCTCCATTTCGGCTATTTCAGCTTTCGACACAACGTAGCTTGGATAGAATATGATAATTGGGTACAGAAAATAGATGGATGGATAATTCAGCTACACCCATTAGTAACAGGTGCATAAAATCAAGCATATAGCCATAACTTCATCAAAGACAAACACTTTTAGTAGAATGGTGTGTATAAAAGAGCTCAGTGACTGACACCATGGCATTGTCATAGGATCCCACCACTAAAATGATTTGCTAAGTTTGGTTCGGAAGATCTTGACTAACCTTTTCAAAGCCCATAAAACAAAACAAGCACATATAGGTGTGGGGTGTGGTGCCCAAGGGTCCACATACTTTTGGCTATGTAGTGTATGCTGGTGGCCGGCTCTATTAGACAGGGTATACTTAAGTTCAGTAAAAATGAGAGATGGGAAATTTTCAAAGACTGAATTACAAAGACTGGAATCTTTCATTGGCACTGAGCAGTTTACAGGAACAAAAAGACTGCCAAACACCCTCCCGAGCAGACTTTACCTACCACTGAGATGGGCAGCTGCACCGAGAGAAAAACACTATAGAAGAAATGACAAACAGACTCACAGCCTCCTGCAGAGTGAATAGTGTGAAGAAAAGAAAAAGTGCCGCAGAAAAATTCTAAAAACAAACCAAACACAAATGCTATCTTTCATTTTGGTACATTAAAATCTTTCACAACTTTGCAAAGTCTTAATATCAATGCCAAAGTAGCAGACAGATCTCACTGTGAATTCGGCAACAGTTGGTTGACAGTTCATGAGCAAAACTCATTCTCAAACTACTGCTCTCAGTTGCCGAAGCAGGAAGTGTTTTAGAATGGATGGTCACGTGTGAGCTCCAGTTTCCATAGAGGGGTGCCATAAGCGAGTTGTAAAGGAAGTTGTTTTGAGCTGTAAATGATGTAATACAGTGAAGAGGAATTCATATTTTGTTAATTCTACCCCCAAATCCGAACCCCAGCCCAACACCTAGCCATCAGTAGAGTAAAAATGCAATCTTCCAGGGAAAATGTAACCTCTGAATTGCGCTCAACACCGATTAGGTTACTTCTGGGTTTCAATGTGGAACGAGAACCCATTTCTCTGACACTGTTGAAACAACATGCTATCAGTTGCACCACAGGAGAATGTAAATGTCTTACTGTATGGGAGATGGCACATGTCAACAACTCGGAAGGTTGATGTAAAGAACAGCGCAAACACGTCCAAAAAAAATAGTGCCGAACGCAATTTGCACTGTGAAATTCCTGATCCTGTAGGTCGTTTTGATTGCTTGGCTGTGGTGAATTCAGCAGAAAATTACACCGCACATCTAAATCCATAATTTCATGAATTACTGCAGCTATGATTGTTTTGGCGCCAATGTTAACAGATTTGAGGATACACATTATTATTCACACTTATTTCAGATGATAAAGCAGAGTGATTGATCCAAATAAAGTGATCGCATCCTTTGTTGTGCAAAACAACATTCAAAGACTCGTTGCCCTCACCTTCATTTACAAACCTAATTTCTTGAACAATTTATAATGTTTATATGGATCAGAGCATATATCATGTGTTGGCTGCCACTAAATGAAAGTATTCTACAAGATTACAGTGGGTTACACCAGGACCATGTAAATAAGATTTCATTAGGATCAAATTTGTAATACATATCAATAGCTCACAGCAGATAACAAGTTTAAGTCATTAATAAAGGAAACACTCAATCTTGTTATATAGAAATAACTTTCTTTTCAGTATAGAGCTTCCTGTGTTAAATCCCTAGCAAATCTGCTGCTGTAATTATGCTGCAGTTGCGCTGAAGCTGCACATATGCGCTGCTCACAGTTGTGATGTGAAACAAACTTAATAGTGCAATGTTAATTGCATCAGGTGAAGAGTACTGACTTTTGTTAATAATTTGGAATTAGCCTAGTTAATAGAGAAATAAAGTGAAATAATGACTTTAAAACCTCACAGCCCAGCACTATATCTACATAAACCATGTTCTGGGTGGTTAGTGTATATAGTACTATTCAGACAGTAATTATTTCTCAGTGTGTCGTCTATAAAGGAAAATCTGCATGGCTCCTCTGATAAAACTCACGCACCTGGATGACAATTCATTCGCAGGGGACGAGCAAGTTCTGTAGTCCTACAAACCTGGAAAAGTCCTGTCCATGTTTATATAAATGCAATTATAGAGTATTTAGATTTACGCTAAAGTGTAAATAAAGTGAATATTGAGCGCTTTGCGTTCTCAACGCATGCATGAGGGAAAATACAGTGTTTACATTCACATACAAGCAGTGCTCAAAATGCGCTTATATTTGCTGCCGTTACAGCTATTCTTGCCAGCTGACAGCTCTTAAAAAGCAGCTCTTGCTAGCGTGAAAATAACAAGGGAATTCCTCTCTCTGGTTGGACAAAGAAACTATCAGGAGGGATCCTCCCTCCCATTGGAGCGGTGAGGAGTACCGCCACTAATTTCTTTCCATTTTGAAGATTGCATTCAAGACAAAATTCTTGCGAAGCGCCCTGAAACTGATCAAGAAACTACAGTATAAAGACATGACTGTTTATGCATCATTTATGACAACATCTCTGTTAATGGAGATGAACATGATTTCATTTCTCACAGCATCACCTCAGTTGCTCTCTCTCTCTCTCTCTCTCTCTCTCTCTCTCTCTCTCTCTCTCTCTCTCTCTCTCTCTCACACACACACACACACACACACACACACACACACACACACACACAAGTGAAGCCACATCTATTCTCACCAGAGAATAGATGCTTAAAATGCAAATTGACATGCTATGGATTAAATAATGTTAATTTAGAGTTATCCGTCAATGTTTTTAAAAGTGGCAAAAAGCAGAAAAATATGTTAACACAACCTCATTTACATTGTAATTTACATAAGTTAAACATTGATCTGGTGTTTCTGGATGACTTGCAATTATGAGAACTTGTGCATGCACTAATTTGTACACTGAAATAAAATTTTGATGAAGTAAATATAGCAGAAAAGATTAAGTATTCTACATGCAATAAGTTAGTTTAAGCATGAACTTGAAAATATTAAGTACATTCTACATTTGTACCCTATTCACTAATGTAAAAATAATAAATATTATTTAGGATTGTTTATCTTTACAGTGCGTCATCATGTATCAACCGGGACTGAATAATTAATGAGCTTGCATGGTTTCATTGTTTTCAAGTTGATTTACACCATTTTTACTGTTAATTTAAATAAGCTTGGTAACTTCTTGTTTTGTGAAGTTTGAAGTTTATTTTCTACAAAAATGTACCCCTTTATGATAAAAAAACAAACAAAAACCTGTTGATTGTTACCGCCATCGTGTTTTGTGCAGTGTTCAGGTCTGTACAAAGAATGAGTACAATTTATATGAAATAGAGGATTGCAAATGAAACTTTCCTTGAAAATGTGGTCTGTTAAATTTACTAGAAAATTTCCTAAAAAACCCACAATTTAAATGTATAATTATTTATATATTGAAATATGAACCATTTGTACTGTACCAGTTGCTGCCATAAAAACTGTCCCATTTCAAAGGTAAATTATTTATTTTATTTAGCTTTCTTTTTCACTCATTGTGGTGGAGTGGCAACATTACTTTATTTAACATTTATTTATTTAGAATTTATTTGATACAATCCTACATTGTAATCTAAATACACACACATCACCACATAGCGCAACATGTCACATAGCAACCAAATGACACTTGGCAGTGGTCAAACTTGGGATTTCCAAAAATGACTTTTGGATTAATTTTTATCTAAGAGCTGTAGATTTGGAATGACGTGGAAAGAGCTGGAAGACTTTTGTAATTAAAGCAATAATAATGTATACATTAAAAAAAAAATAAAAAAATCCTTGCCTGTCCTAATTAAGTAGTTTTCATAAGGGGAATGAAAACAGGACTATTTCTTAGCAGTGGGGGAAATGAGGGGAAAAGGTTAATAGTTGCCATTTCTCTACAGTGTTTGTTCATTATCCAAATGCCAAACAGGGGAGGTTTAATCAATGCTTGCTGCCATGCATTGGAGTTATATGCCACAGCCTGAATATGTTCATTAGATCCTTCATGTTTTATTTAAGCAATCAGGCAGCAATCTATTCCCATTCAAGTCAGTGAGTGGCCGTTTTGATCCAAAAACAAAAGAGCAGAATTAAGTTTATTATCACAACACCCTGACGCCTCTCTCGGATGATGATGACTTATACAACTGGAGATGGGTTATTTGATATGGATGAATTATGTAGACAAGATAAATTACAGTTTTGTCAGACTTCATTACCCATAAAAATGTGCATTCTTTCTATTCAGAATCTTGCTGTGTGAAACTGCACGTAAGCCAGTGCAACTTGATTTTTAGCTGCGTGCTCAGACTTCTGATGGTTTTTTAGGTTGCCTCTAAGGAACTTCAATCAATAGAGGAAAACAAAAATATTATCATGAACTTTCAAAAGTCAAACTGGCTCTTTAATTTTATATTGTATACTGCATTTAGACTTCACAGACATGCCAAATGCCAAAAAATAGCAAATGCATTTAACTAAACTATATACTGTATGTGTGTGTGTGTGTGTGTGTGTGTGTGTGTGTGTGTGTGTGTGTGTGTTATATATATATATATATATATATATATATATATATATATATATATATATATATATATATATATATATACACACACACACACACACACACACACTGGCCACTTTATTAGGAACACATGTCCATCTACTTATTCATGCGATTATCTAATCAGCCAATCATGTGGCAGCAGTGTAATGTATAAAATCATGCAGATATGGTTCAGGAGCACATCAACCATCAGATGCGGAAAAAAAAGGGATCTCAGTGATTTCGACCTTGGCGTGATTGCTGGTGCCAGACGGGCTGTTTGAGTATTTCTGTAACCGCTGATCTCCTGGGATTTTCACGCACAACAGTCTCTAGAATTTACTCAGAATGGTGCCAGAAACAAAAAAAACATCCAGCGACCGGCAGTTCTGTGGGCAAAAATGGCTAGTTAATGACAGAGGTCAGAGGAGAATGGCCAGAATGGTCCAAGCTAACAAGAAGGTGACAGTGACCCAAATATACACACATTACAACAGTGCTGTGCAGAAAAGCATTTCTGAATGTACAACACATTGAACATTGAGGCGGATGGGCGACAGCAGCAGATGACCACAAGACTGTGCAAATAGCCTCTGCCTAATTATTTTGATAGCCGCTATGTATGTGCATTTGTAGCGCTTGTCTTCCCTAGTTTTGTGTCTGGTATTGATATTTTATCATGGTTTTGGTAAGTTGTGCTGGTTTTGTTGTTGCTGATCGCATCTTGATATTGTGTTCTAGTTTTATTTTTTTGCAATTTTGTAACCACCGTTAAAACTGCCCTAGGGTTCTTTAACTATTGTAATGTCTTTCTAGCAAGTCAGTGCACTGTCGGCCATGTTTGGAATGCTCTCGCGAGGCTATTTCCAGTCATTAAAGTGCTGAATAAGGAAAGACTTAAATAAAATAAAAAAGGTTGGTCAAAATTAGCAATAAAATCAGCAATAAAATCTGACAACACTGGTATCATAAATTGTGCTTATTTTGTATTTATTTTTTACCTCAGATTGTGCTAAAAAACTTTATTTCCCGGCTTGAATAGCTAATGCACATGCACATTCTCAAGTTGATTGACAGGCAATGTCTGTATCTAAAAGGTCCTTTCTAAATCTGCTGACCATTGGCTGCCGTTGGGCTTTCCAAGTTATCCCATTAGTTTTAGTAGAAGTGGCCTATCTCTGCTAAATAGTATCTGCTATTATATAGGCATGTCCAGCACTTAAATGTTGTCACAATAATTTAATCAAAAAATCCATTCAATTCATGAGCTATATTCCAAGTATTCTGAAGTCACCCTATAGCTTTGCATGAGAAACAGGATAAAATTTAAATAGTTTCTGTTGAAAACCACCCCTTCTTTAGCAGCTCTCAAAACTCATTAAAAAAGTACATTTAAACTAGATGTGTTGCAATCGGTTACAAGATACAAAAGAGCCAAAGGCATGTTAAATTACTGACATCAGACCTGACACAATCCATCTTGAGCAGTGAATCTATTAGCTTAACTACATTTATAAGTAGTGAGGTGGTAGCTTAGCTGGCTTTTAAATCAAGTAGGCTTTTCAGTAGCAAAGCTATATTTTTGATTAGGCAGTGCGTAGCTTTGACAAAATCTACACCGCTAAATCATAAACCATTGTTTACTACAGGCAGGTTTGAAACAGATCTAAAGATGTCTGACTCATCTGAGTCGGTTCTTTACAATTAAATGGTCACACGTTATATCAAACGGTCTGAATTGGTCTGCGATTCAATCCGAATGACTCTGAAAGCTCAGGCACGTGCTTCTGAATCATTGGTGCATGCTCTCACTTGTCAACACACTCACAGAATATTTTAAAATATGGAAAATAAATTTAACACTGGTAGTAGATCTACAATTAATGTAAACCAAACCTCTTAATGTGTCCTATCATTTGCCAGTTATTAATTACTGTAATGTTCAACTTGGGTACAGCTTGAATGGCACTGCAGGTCAAAATTTTACCACCGAAAGAGTATCAAAAGACGTAGTAGCCTACACGGAAACACATTAAAAAGTACCATGGCATTACCATGTTTTTTAGACATGTATCATTACCTGCAAGCACCAATATATGTACATTGATATATGTGCCAATCATATATCAAATTACCATGATATCTGAAGTACTTTGAAACACCATGTAAATACAAAATCATACATAAATATGGTCATTGTATCTCAAAGTACCATGGTGTTACCATTTGATACTAGCAGATCCCACATTGTTATTTCTCAGATGTGCTTTCACACACAAGAAATCTGGCCTCTGATCAGAAGTTTCCATTACATACAGAAATACAACAGCTTGACAGAATTACAGATAAGACAAATAGAATACTGCATGTTTTTATACATAAATATGCTAATTAAATTATGTTTAAATGGGTTTGCAGAGGTAGTCGTATATATATATACACTACCGTTCAAAAGTTTGGGGTCACTTACTCATTTTTTATTTATTTATTTATTTCACATTTTAGAATAATAGTAGTCAGCAAAACTATGGAATAATAGAAATGGAAATATGGGAATTATTTTGTGACCAAAAAATCCAAAATAAATCCAAAACTATGTAATATTTTAGCATCTTCAAAGTAGTCACCCTTTGCCTAGATTTTGCAGACATGTACTCGTGACATTTTCTCAACCAACTTCTTGAGGAATCACCCCGGGATGCTTTTTAAACAGTATTGAAGGAGTTCCCATCTATGTTGGGCACTTATTGGCTTCTTTTCTTCATATTTTGATCCAAGTCATCCATTTCAAAAACTTTTTTTTTTTTTAGGAAATTTTAGATTTGTAATTAAATAAATGTATATGTTTTGGCAGAATAATATTTTGTCTACAAAGTTAATTTCAAACTTTTAAGCATACACCTTCAGATCAAAAGATTTTTAAGATCATGAGAAACATTTCAGACAAGTGACCCCAAACTTTTGAACGGTAGTGTATAAAAATTTAAATGTAAAAAAAAAAAGAAGATTTTTCATGTTGAACACATGAGTTTGAATAGATAGCAGGCATAAAAATGAATTTAAATGTTTTTTTTTTACATGCATATTTTATTGCACCATGCTGCATACTTGTATACTGTATTGCACTATACTGTACTATAATGTACCATGGCTTTGATAAACGTCATGTGAATAATCCTTCAAGATGCTCTGACTTTGACAGTATGATCTGTGCATCTGGTTGCAAAAAATAAATGAAAAATGTAGCAAGCTACTTTTGGAGTGTAGCTTAGAGTGTAACTTGCTACTTTTTCCAAAGTGTAGCTTTTACCTTAGCTTAGCAAAATTTTCTGTTGAGTGGTTGGTAGCTTGCCCAACACTGGTCTTGAGGTGTCAAGTTATTAATGTTTAAATGATTATGAATGAGAGTTAAGGTTTTAGTTTGTTTCCAATACATAACTATCATAAGTCTTGGGATATTCCACACAAGTAGAATGGAATACCGTCATGGTGCTTTTGGCATTTTTTGGATGACTGTAAAAATCAACACCCACTTTGATAGAGAATCCTCTAAAATAAGTTGAATTCAACTCCAAAATGACTTGAATTTTCACTGATATTTACAATATAACACAATTTGGTCAGGGTGACCATCAAAACAAGGAATAACTTCTGATTCATTGGTTCTGTTTTCAGAGACAAAGTAACACAAAAAGAGTCAGGTTCTAACAGCTTGAGCCTTAAATAGTTGGTTTAGAACATTCAGAGCTCATTTAAAGTCCACAACAACATGCTTTTTGTTTGATAAAGCACCTGTAAATGGACCAATGCACCATTTTCAATCATTCACTCTTATAAGACATTGTTTATGCAAATGTCATAATTCAAATGTCATAATGCAAATCTGTTTATGTCACTTGTTATGGATAAATGAAACCAGCAATACTTACATAAAGGATTTTCATAAAGCCACGATCCCTGCCAATATGATTAAGTTAAAGCAATCATTTTAGACTAAGCTAGTTTAGGATATAATATATAAGAGAGAGAGTGGCCAAATGCATTTTGTAATAAGGTACGATTAAAAAAAGGATGTCTATAGTGGATAGCAACGTTAAAATGCCCCCGCCATGAGAGCGGATGTCATTACACTGAATTTTAAAGGGTCTTTCCATGAATAATAACTTAACCTGAGCGCATTGCATTAGCACAACACTTCTGAAGACATGGCTGGGAAATGGCAGCTGTTGGAAATAATGCAATCCATTCTGTATTGCTTTAGGACACTACCGGCACCTAAATGAAGCATGTCTTCTATTAGATGCCTAAAGAAACAAACTAACAGCCTGCAAAGCTTTGCCATTTGTAATATGACTATAAGTCGCATGATTCATTAAGCAGAATTGGAAAACGATAATATAGTCTGATTAAAATCAGTCCTTGGGGAAATTAGCACTGAATTTATTCCAAAATTCGTCAAATGTTTCTCACATTGTGAATTATGTTTGTCATTTTTATTTGATTGCTTCAACTTTCTGACTGAAAATAATTTATTTCAATATTCACTAATATGAGTATTATATATATATATATATATATATATATATATATATATATAATCATTTTCTCAGATAAATTATTACTGTTTTTGATAATACAATATATTTTTAATTCAATATCCTCCTCATATTTAGTCTTAGAAGTGATTCTATACCAATAAAAGGAAAGTTTGCCCCAATTTGTGTTTTTGTATTTTACAACAGTAAACATCTGCACTCCATTTCTAATGGGTATTTAGTAATTGTGGGAAATGGAAAATCTGAAATGCCATTAAAGAATGCTTTGAGAGGGAGAGGAAATTGCTGAAGCTTCACTTTACTCCAGTCCGTGCGTTGCTTGGCTAGACACAAAGTTTGATGCTTTGGTTTCTTCTAGTTGCTGTTTGAGTTCATGCTTACAAATATTTAATGAAAGGAGTGTTAACTGATTATTAGTAGACTTATTACATTTTCATAAAAAGTAATCCAAAAGTAATCCAATAGATTACCTAAAATGTAATATTATAGATTGGTACAATTTTAATCATGTAAATTGTAATCATTACCAGATTACATTTCAAAAGTAATCTACCCAACACTGAGAACAACCGCACTCATGCTCACATGATATTGCTTAATTATGTCATTATTTACATTATGTACCCTCATGTCATTCCAAATCCATACACTGTTATTTTTTCCATGGAATGGTCTGCACTTAAATAGCACCTTTTTTAACCTTAGCGGTTACCAAAGCTCTTTACACTATGTCCCATTCACCCATTCACACACACATTAACACTCATACACCAATGGCGGCAGAGCATGTGGAGTCATTTGGGCCGGGAATCAAACTGCCAACCTTGCCATTAGTAAGAATATTAGGAATGCAATAGTGGTCTAGCCTAGCCTGCATTCACATTTAGAATTTTCAAATGGTGTGTTTAGTTGTTGCACATCTGAGAATCTTGATGCACCATTTTTGAATCTGGTTGGATATGGCCTTCGCTGGTGGTGAAAATGACCAATGAATAACATTTTAAGACTTTGAAAAAAAGAGCACCAGTCATAAAGACTACTTTTATGGTGATTATTTATTTATTTATTGGACAGATTTGAAGTGGCATGGTATGGAAAAGAGAAGATTCTTCAAAAATGTCTACTTTTGTTTTCCATAGTAAACAAGGTTGATTGATTTTAAATTTTTGGGTGCACTCTTCCGTAAATGTATAGATGTTACATCAATGTTTCATTGGTTAAGGTGTTATAAAGGGATTTATTAATGACTAACACTTTGTTTAAAAATGCATCATTGTAAAACAGTTCAAGCTCACGGGCAAGCAAGAGGCAAGAAACCGGCTTAACATATAAATTATAGTTTTAATGGAAAACTCAAAAGACAAACACATAAGACGACGGACATGTCCGTAAGGATCTCTCTCTCCCGCACCACCCTCTGCAGTCCGCCTTTTTCCCTCTCGGTGGCTTGATTAGCCTAATACGGGACTGGGCGTGTTGAGTCCTCCACCGTGCCACAATCATAAATTATTAAAATGTGGTAATAACAACATGCATAACAAGGGTTACTTTCATGCAATACTTGCCAAATAGTGACCTTATATGTTACATATGGTTAATAACACTTATTCAACATTAATAACCTATTAAATGTACTGTAAATTAATTTTTAAGTGGACTCATATGAAGTTGCCAACATTATAACTCTGTTCATATGGTTTATTGGTCTATGGTATATATGGATTAAATATAATTATATTATACATGCTGTGAATGAGCATTAATACCTGAAAAGTGTTTTTGTTGAGGACTTTAGGACTACAGCAAAATGTCATAATCCCTCCTTTTAATCTCACTATAATGGTCTATTTTTGCTGCTTTGTGACATAAATGCTCACCATCCTGAACAGCACTGTGGCAGCAGTGGAGTCATTCAGGTTCCTGGGATCTACCATCTCTCAGGACCTGAAGTGGGACACCCACATAGACTCCATTGTGAAGAAAGTTCAACAGAGTTTGCAATTAATTTGCCATCTGAAGAAGTTCAACCTGGCACAGGAGCTGCTGACACAGTACAACTCAGCCATCATTGAGTCTGTCCTGTGTACAGCTATAACTGTCTGGTTTGCTTTATCCACCAAATCAGACAGAAGGAAACTACAACGGACAGTCAGGACTGCTGAGAGGATTATCAGTGTCCCCCTGCCCGTACGTCTCCAAAGTGAGGAAACGTGCAGATAGAATCACTCTGGACCAGGGATGGACTGGGAAGAGAAATTGGCCCAAGATTTTACATAGCAACTTGGCAGTAAAGCTCATTCTGATTGTTATTCTAAATCATGAATTAGTGCTTTTTATAGGCCATTTCCCACCTACAGTCCTGTACTTTTCCTTTAGTAACTGACTAGATGAGAACTCTAACGAGGAACAGGACACCCGAGGAGACTTTTCCCCTGTTGCATTCGCATTCACACACCGTAGTGACATCATCTAAATTAGTATCAACCATTTTCTTCTGATGTGGTTTGAAAATGTGATTAAATTATATCAACACTTATATCAACAACACTGACGGAGGATGCCAAGATAGGAGTTACACTTTTGTTAGGGCTGTTTTACACGAGCTTTGGCTGTATCCGAAAACATAAGCAACTTAATTCATCCTACCTCCTTTTACAGGCCACTGAAGGCAGCATTTTCCCATTTTCGGACACAGTCGGTGTCTTCAGGTTACACTTTTAACTGTGCATGAGAGCTGTGCGTGCAGAGCTCCGTGCTGCTGCACCTGGAGTGAGAGATAAGACGAGCGGTAAGACTACCACGCATCACGCGCTGAACTCAACAGACGAAGTCGAAAGCACTATAAACCAATTTATAAACACAATCTTTAACCATAAAGGCTTTTGTGACTCAACATAAAATACTGTACTGAGATACTCACTCATTGACTTAAAAAAAATACGCCTTGATGCAAGTTACCACACAGAAACAGGCATGCAATACTTCCCTCATGTAAACTAGAGTTCATGATGGTTTGCTGTAGAATAGAGTTCAATTACACACTTTCGATAAACTGATTATTCATATCAGTCTTTCCAAGAAAAATCTGATGTAGTAATCCAGAAATCACTTTATTTTCTGTATAGTCACACAGTATAAACATTACAGATGTGATAAACTCAATGTGTGTCTCCTGATGACACACACGCGCGTGCGCGCACACACATATGTGAAACAGGTTATCCTTTTTGTATACTTAGTTGGTTTCATTCTATTTCCTTTAAATAAATGGTAAAATCCTTTTATTGCATGCTAGTCAAGTCAAGTCAAGTCAATTTTATTTGTATAGCGCCTTTCACAACACACATCGTTTCAAAGCAGCTTTACAGAAGTTCAGCATTAACAGACAATAAAAATGTAATGTCTATAAAGTCGATAAATAATCATCCTTGTGCAGGGCTCCAAACTGCGACTAAAAATGGTTGCATTTGTGACCAAATAAATGTATTTGTGAGTGTAATTTCTGTCAAGATCGCCATTGGCGACAGTAAAAATTTACTCCCTTTGATTTTAAAATTTGCATTACATTTCCCGAGATACATTACAAAAGTTTAAATCAAAGAAATAGCGGGGGAAACGGAGTTCATTGCAGGAACTAACCATTTCAAAAAAGAGACTGTTAGAAAACACGGTCACAGTAACAAGCATAAAAAATGCACGTGATCACATAATTGCGAAGAATGCTCCACAGACTACACTGTTAGCGAGCTGCGGGACGAAAAGGAATGGAAGGAGTTAAAAATGAAAATATTTGGTGCCTGTTTTTTCCCCCTATAGGAGCCAATGGTTCCTTAATTGATTTTTTGTTTGGAGCCCTGTTGTGGAATTAGATAAGATATGATTCTTTATCGTGTTTAAAAATAATTAAATAATAATTGTATTAATAACCCCAGTGAGCAAGCCGAAGGCGACTGTGGCAAGGAACACAAAACTCCAAAAGATGATGTTAATGGAGAAAAATAACCTTGGGAGACACCAGACTCACTGAGGGGGGCCAGTTCCCCTCTGGCTAACATCATCAATAATGTAAATAAGAATTATTTATAGTTAAAAAACATGATTTAAAAAATTATTAAACTTATTAAGTGCTAAGGGTCAGTATTTAGACAGTGATTGTGTTTGAACTGCAAGATTAGTGACCAGTGTCTTTGAAGTCCATCCTTGATTAAATTCCAGAAGTTCACTTAGATGCAATTGTCCTTGTTTGGCTGATGAAGGCTTTTGTTGGCAATAGTTAGTCTATGTATCCCATTTCAAGATCGTAGTCCATGGTGATGGGGCATCTGAAGTCTCCGTGAGAGGCTGGATACAAACTGGAGCTGACGAACGCTATTTACCTCGGGACTGGCGTCCCGAGATAACAGCGGAAAAGCAGATGGAAAATAATTAGCATAGCTGATGTTCATAATATTAATGCATTATAACTGATTCAGCAGTAGTATAAAAAGTAAGCATTATGTGAATGCTTGGTTAAAGAGATGCGTCTTTAATCTAGTTTTAAACTGGGACAGCGAGTCTGAGCCTCGAACAATATCAGGAAGGCTATTCCAGAGTTTAGGAGCTAAATGTGAGAACGCCCTCCCTCCATTAGTGGACTTAGATATCCTAGGTATGACCAGAAGCCTCGAATTTAGTGATCTTAAAGAGCGCGATGGATTGTATGGTGATAGAAGATCCGTTAAATACACAGGAGCTAAACCATTTAGGGCTTTATAGGTCAGTAGTAATACTTTGTAATTGATACGGAACTTAATAGGTAGCCAGTGTAGAGATGATAGAATCGGTGTTATATGATCATATTTTCTTGACCTAGTAAGAACTCTAGCGGCTGCATTTTGGAATAACTGTAGCTTGTTTATTGAGGATGCAGGGCAACCAGCTAATAAAGCAATACAGTAATCTAGTCTCGAGGTCATGAATGCATGAACTAACTTTTCTGCATCAGAAACAGATAGCATGTCACGTAAATTAGCAATGTTTCTAAGGTGGAAAAAGGCTGTTCTCGTAACAGATGAAATATGATTTTCGAAAGTCAAGTTGCGGTCTAGTATAACACCCAGGTCTTTTACTGTAGTGGATAATGTAACAGGACATCCTTCTAAATTAAAGTTGTATTGTAAGGGATTTTGTGGGTAGTTTTTTGGACCAATAAGTAATACCTCCGTTTTATCGGAATTTAATAACAGGAAATTACGCGTCATCCAGCATTTTATATCTTTAAGACACTCTGTCAAGTTAGATAAGTTAGTGTTTTCATCTGGTCGTGATGAGATATATAATTGAGTGTCATCAGCATAACAGTGGAAATTAATTCCATGTTTTCTTATAATTTTACCAAGTGGCAGCATATATATTGAGAATAATAGAGGGCCTAACACAGATCCTTGTGGCACTCCATAGTCTACTGACGTTATTTTCGATTTTTCCCCATTTAAACAGACAAAATGGTAACGGTCTGATAAGTATGATCTAAATCAGCTTAATGCCTGTCCCTGAACACCAGTGTAGTTTTGTAGTCGATCCAAGAGTATTTTATGATCTATAGTGTCGAATGCAGCGCTAAGATCAAGTAGAACTAATATTGAGATGCAGCCTTGGTCAGAAGCTAAAAGTAAATCATTTGTAATTTTAACTAGCGCAGTTTCTGTGTTATGATGCGGTCTGAATCCTGACTGAAATTTTTCATAGATATCATTTTCTTGCAAGAAAGAGCACAATTGAGCGGACACAATTTTTTCTAATATTTTAGACATAAATGGAAGATTTGAGATGGGTCTGTAATTTGCTAGGTTATTTGGATCTAATTACGGTTTCTTAATGAGAGGTTTTATAACTGCCAGCTTAAATATTCTTGGAACATGACCTAAAAATAAAGACGAGTTAATAATATTGAGAAGAGGCTCTTCCACTACATGTAACACTTCTTTCAGTAGTTTAGTGGGTATTGGATCTAGTAAACATGTTGTTGGTTTAGATGCAATGATAAGTTTATTTAGCTCTTCCTGTCCTATAGTTGTAAAGCGGTGTAGTTGTTCTTGAGGGGCGATAATTGAGGCTGAATCATAAGACACCATAAAAGATTGTACATTAACAGTTGTGTTTACAATTGTGTTTCTGATGTTTTCTATTTTCTCAGTGAAGAAATTCATAAAATCATTACTACTAAACTGTAACGGAATATTTTGCTCAGGTGATCTCTGTTTATTTGTTAGTCTAGCCACGGTGTTAAATAAGAACCTTGGATTATTTTGGTTATTTTCTATTAGTTTGCGGAGGTGCTCAGCCCTGGCTGTTTTTAGAGCCTTTTTGTTACGTGACATACTGTCTTTCCATGCGATTCTAAAGACCTCTAAATTAGTTTGTTTCCATTTACGCTCCAAGTTACGAGTTTCTCTCTTGATAGCATGCGTTGCACTGTTGTACCATGGTGCTCTAGTTTTTTCTCTAAACTTTTTTAATCTAATTGGTGCAACAATATCTAATGTACCAGAGAAAATGGTGCTCAAACTGCTAGTCATTTCCTCTAGTTCATCTGTTTGTTTGGGTTCACTGAGCAGCTGAGATAGATCAGGTAAGCTATTTGAGAATCTATCTATTGTGGTTGGAAGGATTGTTCTGCTTGGTCGATAACGTGGCGCAATATGACAGATTTCAGTGGTACGTAGTATGCAAGTTACCATGTAATGATCAGTGACATCATCATTTTGCGGTATAATATCTATATCGGTTGGATTGGTTCCATATGATATAATGAAATCTAGCGTATGATTTAGGCGATGAGTGGGACCACTGACGTTTTGCGTGACCCCGAAGGAGTTTAACAAATCTGTAAACGCAGCCCCTAACGCACCATTTGTGTTATCTACGTGTATGTTAAAATCTCCAACAATTATTGCTTTATCGACATTGAACAATAGATCTGATAGAAAGTCTGCAAACTCTTTTAGGAAATCAGCGTAAGGCCCTGGAGGTCTATATACGGTAGCCAAGGCTAGAGATAATAGGGATTTTTTTCTTACATCTGAGAGTGTAACATTTAGCACAAGTACTTCAAACGAATTAAACCTGTGACCTATTTTCTGAGTAACATTAAGAATATCTCTATAAATTGTTGCAACACCGCCGCCACGACCAATCAGACGGGGCTCATGCTTATAACAGTATCCTGGCGGAGTAGACTCATTTAGACCGAAATAATCATTTGGTTTAAGCCAGGTTTCAGTAAGGCAAAATACATCAAAACTATTATCGGAGACCATTTCATTTACAATAACCGCCTTAGGTGTGAGCGATCTAATGTTTAGAAGACCTAGCTTTAGAAATTGTTTTTGTTCACTGATATTGAGATTTTCTGGTTTAATTACAATTAGATTTTTCCTAGATCCTACAGTAGATGTATTGTTTGGCTTTACTAAACGAGGAATAGACACAGTTTCTATATAATGTTCTACATTGGTACTTATATCAATTAAGTTGGGACAGCAAATACTGTGATTTGGACTTTGACTTACTAGTCATATGGTGTGTAGCGTCTTGGAGATGTTGTCCGACAGAACAGCCGCTCCGACTCTGCTGGGCTGAAGGCCATCAGCACGGAAGATCCTAGGTCGCTCCCAAAACAGATTCCAATTATTAACAAAGAGCAGTCTCTGTTCATTACACCATGACATTAACCATTCATTTAGAGCAAATAATCTACTGAACCTTTCTTGTCCTAGTCGGTACGTGGGAAGCGGACACGACGATCGTTGTTTCTGGCATGCTAGCGGCTAGTTGTTAACTATTGGCGGCTGTGGAGTCCTCTCCTTTCTCAATGCTTTGTGCGTCATAGATTTTTTACCAGTCACAGGCTGCAGCATCTCCCACAGTTGCCCACAGCCCCTATACGCCCCCAAAGTACCTACTCCAGAGTAGGATCAAAAAATCCCCCAAAACAGCTCAGAGGAACTATAGTTCCTTGGGTATGAAAGCGACAAAAAGTACAAGTCCTGGGGGAAAGTACCTAAAATGGGCTTTAGTAATGCCAGTGGAAATGGTCCTTATGTTTTTGATTTATGCAGTATACTGTAACACACTTTTTGACTCACAATGTGGCTGGCATTCCTCAGGTGGCATTTATTTGTAGTTTTTCATCAGTCTCGCATGAAATTGCAGTTGGCAAACACTCCACTGTCAACAGCGTTACTTAATAAACAAAAATAACCTAAAACGAGCAACAGAAATATGAAAAACGACGTTTCCCCGCAAACATGTGGTGTGCTCAGCTTGCGATCACTATGTAGACTGAGTACTCAATGGAAAAGGAAACAGTAAAGGGGCAGTATCAAATTCTAACCGTTACAATATGTATAACTAAGTGTATTCATTAAGCTTTTATAACATGCAAGCTAAAATGCTCACTATTTAGCAATTATAAGTATTTCATGAAAGTGCCCTTTTTATTCGTGTGGTTACAACTGCATTTCAGTGATATATAATGCATTTTTAATCCATGTTTTCATGTCATGAATTAACTCGTTTATAAACACGTACAAGGGAACGTTAATGTAAAGTGTGACAACTTTTATAGATGTTTTGAAATTACTTCTGTTTACCACATGGCAGCATGCTTAGTTCTAGATAAATGAATACAGGTAGTATTCTACAGACCACTGAATGACAGAATTCAGAATAAGAGGGGAAAAAAACAACATAAAGAGACATGAGTTGTACATATTATTCAGCTAGAGTGAGATGGAACTCGTGGGACTAACTGTCAGGCCTGCGGCCACCAGGGTCATTTTTCTGGAGGATAATTGCCCTCTGCTTTGCCATCATTCACCTTGCAGCTCTACAATCCCCTGTGCGGGATGAGAAACTACTGCAGACTGTGTGTGTGTGTGTATCCACCTGTGCAGGGCAGGAGTTAGTCCATTCATCACAGCACATTAAAGCAGCTCTTCTGGTGGTCTTTGCTGTGGGATCTACTGAAAGCCATACATTGGCTGTCATCTGCACTCTTTGTTAGTTGGAACATCGTTTGTTAATTACACAGCGCAGCTTTTCTTTGTAGGCCATACATCACTGGCCTCCATTGTAAACACCATACGGCCTGATATAGTGAAAGATAACCTTTCACCCGTCTCCTTTTCAAGGGTAAAACGAACCACTCTCTGTTGCAACTATGCAGAATTTATTATTTAGTACAGTACTTTTGAGAATGCAAAATGGACTATACACTTTGTCAACCATTTTTGTCATTTTACAAAGTATAAATCTGGAATTGTATTCAGTTGCAATATTAGTATAATTGAAGTCAATAAATATCAAAATATATTTTTAATGTCAAATTTTTGTTATGTATATTTTAACAAATATAGAAACTGAAATACTGAATGAATGAATAAATAGTAAATGCAAAATACCTCAATTTTAAGTCTTGTGGAATAAGTATGTTCCACTTTTGCACATTTTTTTAGGTGTGATTTTGGTCTAATCCATCCAGAATTGTGGGTGAGAGGTCCAGGTTGTTCAGGTTAGACCAGTTTTAAGGGACCTGTTATTTGTACATTTCTTATCTGAGATCATATGACATACAAGATCTTCTAATAATGAAAATGTATCTAGCTAAAATTGGTTCTCCAAATGAATTAAATAATTAGAAGATCTGAATTGATTTTGTATGAGATAATTGCATGTTTCTGTGTTTACTTAAAAGGGCACATTTTTTGATACCTGAAACCATGATCAGCAAGGCATTGATTTTTCGAAAAGCCATTATATGATTCGATTCAATGCGATTCATACATATACATATATTGACCTCATGTGTCCATTGTAGGTATTTTGACAGTGGACAGGGATCATCATGGGTACTCTGACAGTTCTGCGACTACGCAGCTCCATATGCAGCAGTATTCGATGCACTGTGTGTTAAGACACATTCCTCCCCTAACATCATTAAAATGTTCTGTGACTGGTGCAACAGTAGACCTTCTGTCATTTCGGACCAGACAGAATAGCCTTCGTTGTCCTTGCACATCGATGAGCCGTGGGTGCCCAACACCCTGTCGCCGGTTTGTGGTTTGTCCCTTCTCGGACCATTGTTGGTAGGTACTTGTCACCACTGCTGACAAGAAGCACCCCATAAGCCTTACCGTTTCAGAGATGCTTTGACCCAGTCTTCAGTGATAACAATTTGGCCCTTGTCTCTCAGGTCATATTGGCAAGAAAAATTTCTGCATTAATTGGTCATAAAATGTGATCTCATCTCAAGTATAGATAAACACAATGTGCTTAAGCTAACAACACACAAACAATTCTAATCTTTAATGTCATTAATGAACATATCCCATTAAGCATTGATGTTTTAATGTTGGTATGCGGTGCCCTTTTTATGCCATATGTAATGCTGCATGTTCTTCCCAAACAATTCAACCTTAGTTTTATTAGTCCACAAAACACTTTCCCAGTAGCCTTGAAGATTGTTAAGGTGGTCTTTGGCAAACGTCAGGCACGCAGCAATGTTTTTGTTGGAAATTAGCGGCTTCCTTCACTGTGTCCTGCCATGGACACCATGCCAGTTTAATGTTTTCCGTATAGTAGACTCAAGAACAGAGATGCTAACCAGTTCCAATGATTCCTTCAAGTATTAAGCTGACACTCTAGGATTCTGTTTTACCTTACCAAGCATTCTGCGGTGTGCCCTTTGAGTCATCTTGGCTGGATTGCCTCTTCTAGGGAAAGTAGCCACAGTACTAAATTGTCTCCATATATAGACAACTATTTTAACTGGAAAAATTTGTATCTAAGCTCTTCAGATAACTTTGTAACCCTTTCCAGCTATATGCAAAGCAACAATTATTGATCGTAGGTCTTCTGAGATCTATTTTTTGTGAGGCATGGTCTATGTCAGCAGATGCTTCTTGTGAATAGCAAACTCAAAATGTTGAGTGCTTTTTATAAGTCAAAGTAGATCTAACCCACACCTCTAATCTCGTTTCATTAACTGGATGCCAACTCCAGACTCTAATTAGCTTTTATTGATGTCATTAGTCTAGGGATTGAATACTTTTTCCAACCTACACTATGAATGTTTGAATGATGTATTCAACACATACAAGAACAATAATTTGTGTTAGTAGTTACAACAGAATGTGTTTGGCCATTATTGTAATGTAAATGAAGATCAATCCAAATTTAAACCAGTTATTGCTAGAGTATGCAATTTATACCACAATATTTTTTTGTTATACTGGTTGAAAGTCTCTTTGCATCCAATAAATCAAAGCAAAGCAATCAATAAATCGAGTGCTCTGATACAAAAATAAATAAATAAATCCATTATCTGTGGCAGTCACAGGCTGTAAAAGGCCCGCCAATCATTTCATTTAGCCTGAATGCAATGATTAGATGGACTACCTGCATGTCTAACTACATACATGCATGGTAACATGGTAATTTTCAGTGTGATAATGTAACTGGGCTCTTATGTCATCTGTTTTTAAGTGTACATTTTTAAATCAGTGCAGCAATATATCAGTGCGCCTTGCCATGAGCAGTATTTACGTATTTACTGGAAACAATTGCGGCTACTTCGGGTGGATAAACTGTATAAATCCATGTAAACATCCAAGTTAAGTGTAAATGCCTTTTGCTCTGCCAATCACGTGATTGACAACTGGAGCACAAACAGGTAGCATTTCTTGCTTTTCGTCTGATCATGTCAGAGAGTGGCTGTGTCTGAAATTGTTCACTCATTCACTAATCCCTATATAGTAAATGGTTGTTAGTGTACTATATCTCAGCAGTGAGTGAACTAAATGAGTGAGTGAATTTGGACGCTGATGTATACATAGAGCGTCGGAGCTCTGGGGCTGTCGCAGAAACAACATCACATATCCACTTTTAAAATACTTGGGCCTTACTTGATATTCTTATTAAACAATATGTTAATACAATAAATCTTCATTCTGTTTGTCATTTTTAAAATATAGTGTGTGCTAATATAAAGTGTAAACACATTTTATCAAATAAAGAGTGCATTGTGGGTAAGAATGATTGAACAAAAATTGGGAACTAGTAGCTCACTCAGAATTCAGACACTCCTACAAATTGGCAGACACCCGAAATAGTGGAATATATAGTGAATGGGGTGGTTTCAGACACAGCGAGTGTTCCACAATTGGTGCCCTACACATTAGGCTGCATACTCTGCATTTAGAGAGTGGCAGTACTGCTGTACAGAACTAATTATCTAAATTCTTTCAACACTGAAAACTGTAACTACACTGAAATAAGAATCCAGAAAGGACTTTAAAAGCTATGAAATAGCGAACGTAGGCATTAATAAAGCTTGATCTTGCTTTGGTTTATATTTCAGCATTATATATAATGTCCTTGTGGGACATTTTCACATTTTCACTGTAATAATTACTAGAAAAACAAGAGCCAAGAGCAAGGGATAGTTAACCCAAAAAATGTTATTCTTTTTATTTACTCACCATCATGCCATCCCAGATGTGTATTACTTTCTTCCATCTGCTGAACACAAATTAAGATTTTTAGAATCTTATCTTATCAGCTCAGTTCTGTAGGTTCATACAATGTAAGTGAATGGGTGGCGACATTTTAAAGCTAAACAAAATCACAGAAGCCAGTATACAAGTAATCTATAAAACTCCAGTGGTTAAATCAGTATCTTCAGAAGCGACGTGATATGAGAATGTGTTGATGAGAAACAGAGAAACAGATCACTTTCACATTATTCTTCTTGTGATTTTGGTGATTAACATTCTTCTCTGCATATCGCCTCCTGCTGGTCAGGGAAAAGAATGTTTAGCAAAATATGACAAATATTGATCTGTTTCTCACCCACACCTATCATATTACTTCTGAAGATATGGATTTAACTACTGGAGTATTATGGATTACCTTTATGCTGCCTTTATGTGCTTTTTGTAGCATCAACATTTTAGCCTACAGAGCTAAAATATTCTTCTAAAAAATCTTAATTTATGTTCTGCAGAAGAAAGGAAGTCATCCATATCTGGGATGGCATGAGGGTGAGTAAATGATTAGAGAATTTAAATTTTGGGGTGAACTATCTATTTAAAGTGATAGCTCTGCCATAATTTAATATTTTGTCAAAATTTCCCTACCCTCATGTTGTTCCAAACCTGTGTGACCCTTTGTATTATGTGGAACACAAAATAGTTAGACAGAATGTTAGGGACTGAAAGTTTCACTTTCAAAATATTGAGAAAAAAAAAACATTCACTGAAATTAAATAGTGATTCAGGAAAACATTCTGTCTGATATCTCCTTATTGTGAATGGAAGAAAGCCATATGGGTTTAGAACAACATGATGGTGAATGATGACAGAATTTCCATTAATAATAATAATAATTCTGTAGTTCATGTTAAATGTGTATTATGTAATTGAATATAGGGGAATATATGTCATTTGTTAAAGTAACAAGTTACTCAATACTTGAGTACTCTTTTAATTGGATACTTTATTACTCTTGCTCAAGTAATAATTTATGTTAGTACTTTTACTTCTACTTGAGTATTTATTTTTTCTAAAGTAATTGTAATTTTACTTGAATACAGTTTTTGGCTACTCTACCCACCTCTGGGGGCAGGACTATCTGACTGCTTGAACAACTGCAGGCAAGGGGTGTATTGTTTTAAAAACAATGCTTATTTTTGCAATTCCGTTCAGTGAATATTATAATCAGCATAGAATCACTGAAATGATATACCCCTGCTTTAAACCAGTACATGCAGGTAATTCCGAAGAGTACAATTTTTTATTTTTTTTGCCAAGTTCACACTTTTTCTTGCCAAGTATCTGACCTTTGAGGGATTTAGTCATTTCCTTTCCTTGATGTACCCCTAGTAAATCTAGTTTTGTTCTTGCATTAATTGTGCCCACAAAGTCTACTTGACTATACATTGCTCCACTTCTACTGATATTTCCTCTGTTTGAACTAGATCAACATACTAAACCAAACTCACACATCACACTTACTGCTGGGTTAGGAGTGCACACACTAATGGTTAGGTAACTAATGGTTAATGGTTTGGGGTTTGGGTTGGGGTGTATAGCTCATAAAATATGCATTTCTCCTCAATGCATTGCATCATGTACAGCTGATAACAGCTCGCTTTACAACTCGCCTGAACATTTTACTCACAAAATGAGCTCACACATGCCCATACACCTAACAACACTTACCGCTTTGGCCACTGTGGGCAATGTATCAAATCTTTGGTCAGTATAGACCTTTGTTTAAGAAAAGTCAACCTTTTCTTTATGATTTCAATGTGAAATTAGTCTAATATGTCACCATGTACTGTAAGTTCACAATTAGAAAAAGGTAATTTCTAAAACAATTTACAATTTCTTTAGATTTAGCCCTGAGGAAAGTTCCATAGTTTTAGACAAAATACACAAACTGCATTTATTGTTAGATTTTTTTTAAACTATGGAATTAAATTATGGTTAAAAATTCAGACTTTAGGCAAATACAACTCATTTTTTTCCTGAGTTGTTCAGCATGTTATCTCCACTGTTCCATTTTCACATTAAAATGTAACGTCCCAGTTTTATTTTAACTGGCGTGCAAGTCAGCACCAGAAACTTTGACAAATCAAATGTGCTTTGACCTTGGAATATTATTGTACACGCGTGACCATATTTTCAAGCAACATGGACTGACAGTTTAAACTGTTCAATTTGCCACCTCCATTGTGCCTTTGAAGTCCTCAGAAAGCTTAATGTCTTTGGATTCATTATTTAGCTTTCTGTGAAATGTGCTTCATGCATGCTGTGTGGTTTAGCATCTTTAGCTGACAATGCTGTCAAAGCAACCTGCCCCCAACACACTCTCTCCACCTCTGAAAATACTCCAGACAGCAATTTAAACAGTATCCTCGAGTGCCAGTACCTGCAGATGACAGCCTTAGAAAAGACCAATACAGTTTATAAACACTTATGGGAATTCAACTAGTAAGAAATGTGCCCGCTGATGGCATCATTCATTTGCACACATCGTCAGTGTTGTTTTAGCATAGTTTCCCTTGGAAATTAAGCAAATCAGTTAACGGTGCCAACCTGGCCCAAAATTATGTGATGAATGCAATTTGCACTGAGCAATTTCCATCCTATGGGTCATTTTTGAGGGCTATGTTTTGGAATATGCAGCAGACTCCTGCAAACTGCCAGTCTCAATGATGTCTCTAAGGAGCTTCAGTTAATGTTCACATCAACCAACAGAATGGGGAAAAATTGTGATCTCAGTGATTTAGACTATCGCATGATTGTTGGTGCCAGACGGGCTGGTGGTTTGAATATTTCTTTAACTGGTGATCTCCTGGGATTTTCACAGACATTAATCTCTAGAGTTTACTCAGAATGGTGCCAAAAACAAAACAAAAAATCTAGTGAGCAACAGTTCTACAGATGGGAATGGCTTGTTGATTAGAGAGGTCAACGGAGAATGGCCAGACTGGTTCGAACTGACAGAAAGACTACGGTAACTCAGATAACCGCTCTGTACAACTGTAGTGAGTAGAATAGCATCTCAGAATGCACAACATGTCAAAACTTAAGCTACAACAGCAGAAGACCACAATATATATATATATATATATATATATATATATATATATATATATATATATATAAATGTCTAATGAGCTTCAGAGTGAGCATACAAACATCACCATTACACACTGTGCACTGAACACTGTTTTCATCTTCAAATTAATAAAATTCAGTACACAGATTTTTTCAAGAACACTTATGTCCTATAAAAAGCATTGCTTAATGTGGAGTGGAGGGGGGCAGGGCCAGGCTGGAATGTCGCACGGAAAAAGGCGGCCATTGACGACGGTTCTAGAGAGAGAGATCAATCACGAACATGTCCATTATGTGTGTGTTTGTGCTTTTTGTTTTAAGTTTATTATTAAACTATTATTTATTGTCAATCCGGTTCTCACCTCCTCCTTGCCCATCCTAACCCCGCGTTACATTGGTGCTGAAACCCGGGAAGAAGGAGGGATGCCCATCGCAGGGTCCTCGACACCCAGGGGAGCGCCGCTACCATCTGCCGGGTGACGGAGTGGCCCGACCGCTCGGATGCGGAGCAAGTGGGGACTGGATTCCCCGACCGCCTGGAGCGAGGGAGCCGCTGCCGGGGGCGGAGGAGTGACCTGCCGTCCCCAGAGACGCGGAGGGGTCGAGGGAAGACCGGCGTCCACGAGGGGAGGAGGGAAGTAACTCCCCGACCGGCCGGAGCGATAGGGCTGCTGCCAGGGGCGGAGGAATGTCTCCACGCCTCGCCAGGAAAGCGGAGGGGCGTTCTGTCTGCTGGGGGTCGGAGGTATGTCATGCCGGTGGAACCCCGGCCTGAGGCAATGCCGGAAAGAGTGTGGAGTGGAGGGGGGCGGAGCCGGGCTGGAATGTCGCACGCATCCCCAATCGGCCAGATGGGGCGTGCGAGGGATAAAGGCGGCCGGTGACGACGGTTCGAGAGAGAGAGATGGTTTACAGATGGTGATGTCCGTTGTGTGTGTGTGTTTGTGCTTTTTGTTTTAAGTTTATTATTAAACTATTATTCTCGCCTCCTCATTACCCATCCTAACCCCGCGTTACACTTAATTATAAGAGACATTTACTAGAATGGGAATCAAATGACTAATGCCAATACGTTAACATGCTACTACTGTATATGTATGTTATTATAAGCCTGACCTAAAATGCAACAAAGGGTTCTTGGCTTGAAAAAAAGGCCCCAGGTTTAGACCCTAACATTCATAGAGTTCAGCTAGCCTTTCCTGGTTGCACTTCTAACTTCTAGTCTCCGATTCATTATTTTTTGCACATTGTAATTTGTTTTTGTTTTACCAATTTGAATGTTCTTTTCAATGCTTTAGTGTTGAAGAAACATTTGCCTCCCTGGATAAACCAATCACTGCAATTACATTAATTGAATGAAATCAGATTAATGGTCAAACATTGCACGTAGTCCTTTGCCTGTTTTGTTTTATTCCTGACAAAATAGCTGTAGTATCTTCCCTCAAAGGGCTGAGTCATTATTGCCATTGACATTGTGTCCTCGCAGAAATGGATGAACAAAATGTAATGCCAAATTACGATGTGGGTTAGAAAATAACCTCACAGAATTGGATTCCACTTTAGACTATACACTGAGATGAGTTTAAATATTAATAGTGACTTTTTCCCTTATACAGGCCAGATGTATGACCAATATCCTATTCAGCATACATTAATCTTTCTCCTTTATAATGCACTACATATCATTTATATTATGCTTTTTCTAAATCAAGCTGGCAGAGGTTAATTGAAGGTGTTCAATAAACATAAAACCTTGATGATGTCCACTGTTTGAAGCAGATCAAAAACTGTTTTATTTATGAGAATATTTTCTGGTCCTCCATGACCCTAACAAAATCAAAATGTGCATATTGTCGGTCCATGTTACTATAGAGTTTAAGAGAAAGCACAAGTTTTGAGCACAATGATTGTGACAGTAGAGCCACGGGATGGTTGAGATCTGCTGTACAGCTCCCATTTTCTCGAGCATGTACAATTGAAATTGCTTCTGCATATCATAAGATTATATGACACCTGAAATAAAAATTGAAGTGCTTGATGGTACTTATGAATGTTCCAGAAAGAAATCGGACTGAAGTATATGAAAGAGAAGTTTGGGGGTTACACAATTTGTGTGTGTGTGTGTGTGTGTGTCTGAGCCGTTTAAAATAAAATAAATAAAATAATAATAATAATTAAACCAGTCAGGATCAGTTACAATTATATACTGGTAGATATGTGTCAACTGGTTGATATTTTCAGATATCATCTCTATCGCAGTTATGCAAAATACCTTCACATGGTAGGAAGTACTTGAGTAGCTTTAATAAATTGTAACATTAATATTCATTCATTTCATAGTTGCTTTATAATTTATCTGGTTTAAGATTTAATTTTGTATTATTATATTCAACTTTACATTTGTCTATTTACAATGTCAAACATGCACATTAATTAAATATATTTGTATTTATTTTTTTGTTTATTTATTAACTGCTAATTTATCTGTCTGTTTGTGTAGGTTATATATTAATTAGTCTAGGCCTGCATAATCCTTTACTTTATTGCCCACCTCTCTTGAACATAATCCATAATACATGGCAGATGCTGTCCTGCTCTTTACTTAAAGCCTGCTGGTGATGAGATCAACCAACATAGGGGTTCTCCAAAACTCCTGCCATTTATTTTTTCTTTAGCGTGACATCACGGCAGCATTACATGAGATATTCCATAGCTCCCAGCCACACCTATAAGGGACTTGCCACTCTTGATTTTGCTTCCTGCACATTCCCTGTCTGTTTTTTTTTTCTTTATCTGTTTCTCATGCTGCAGTAAACACAATTCATAAAAGGAATTATGTGAATTACACAAGCTAACTACACGAATAGCATAGTCTGAATAGTGGGGCAAGTTGTTCAACTTTATTTGTTGTACTACTTGAAAGTCTTATTATAATACAGACTGTTTATATGTCATGAATAATTGCTTTAAAATGTTGAATTTGAAACAATATTTACTTAATTAATTAGTTAGAAATTAGTTATTTTCTAACTATGTGAATTACACAAGCTAACTACTGTGGTATCAAATTTGTACTGAGAATGGTGAAATTTCACTGGTATTGGTATTGTGAAAACACAAATATGTATTATATAGTCACCAGAAAGATTTCCACTATCCAATGGAAAGCTAAATCCGGCTACCTCTATTGAAATCAGTTGAGAGTCGAGCACTATTTGAATGCAGCATGGACTATGAAGAGAGTTCCAAATCGCTGTCATGAGGCATCGTTTCAGTAAGGATAATGCCATAGAAGACAGCTGACTATGTAGGAAGGAGACAGCTCACTAAGTTTTGGAACAGACCCATTATTTCAAATTAAAAAGGACCTTTCAATAAAGTATTTTTCCAGAAAACATTTGTACAGTATATCATGACATATTTTGTTATAAAAAAAAATATTATAATAATAAATGCAACATGTGTGTCAGTGTGGTAATCAGGCAGTTATTCTATAATGGAACTAAAAGTATGGAATCCTTAAGTACAAGTAAATACACAGGCCATTACCTTAAACTTATATCAGTGTTCAGCCCAAACCGCTAAACGTTCAGACTCCATTCAAACTGTTTTTGTAAATCATGTCTGTCTTAAGTCTGCTATCTATTTTTGAAAAAAAAAAAAAAAAAACTTAAAACCCATTGTAAACTTGCCTGAAACTTCAACTCTATTTATTGCTCCCCATCATGAATATTTCCTTCAGTAAATGCTAATCACTAGGTGATGATCCCTTGATTGTTCATATTTGTCTTTACATAAAGTGTTTTACACATTCATTTGTTTACGTTTGCATAGACACCAAAACATACAATACTGACATATTGATTGCAATTAAAAATCCTCATTGAATCTATGAATATTGAATATAGATTTAATTTCATTAATAATCAATGAGATTAACTAAATGTTCAATTTTTATCACATTTATTTAAAGGGGTCATGACATACTCTTCCCTGAGGTCCATTTATAATGTTAGTAAAGTTTTTTTGTTTGTTTTTTTTTCTCACTGAAACGATCTAATAATGTTCCACCCTGTCTCTGGCACTCTGTCTGAAACTCTCAGTTTTAAGCTGTCTGTCCCTTAACGCTTCAGTGTAAATGCCCACTGTTGTGATTGGCTAACATCATGCAGCCCTTCCAATACAGCCATATTTAAAACTAATTTCTAAGAAAATTCCACACAACATTATAAAACTACATTTCAGTGTTAACACATAATGTACACCCAACATATATTGATATGTATGTATCAAACTGCTCATTCAAGCAGCACATAAACTATAAAATAGTTATGCCATTTTAAAAACGTTAGCTAATGGAAGTTGTTACTGGTTTTCGTTCAATAGTATTGACGCTGACAACCACCCCTGGAGTGGTGAGTTCGAATCTAGGACATGCTGAGTGACTCCAGCCAGGTCTCCTAAGCAACCAAATTGGCCAGGTAGCTAGGGAGGGTAGAGTTACAGTACATGGGGTAACCTCCTCGTGGTCGCTAAAATGTGTGGTTCTACGTATACACATGCAACATCTCCGTGATTGACGGTCTCAGAAGTGTGAAATTCATCCTCTGCCACCCGGATTGAGGCAAGTCACTACGCCACCACAAGGAACTGAGCATTCCAAATTGGGGAGAAAATCACAAAAAAACTGTCCCATCTTTCAATAACAGATCCTTTGCAAAGCTTGAATAATATTGTGACTGTTTCACAAGCAATCAATGCAGAAAGGTTCTGAATATGCAAACAAGTTTGTTTACACACATAACTGCATCTGTTTCTCCCAGTCTATGGCAGCAGCAGAATGAGTTGATATTGGTTGATATTGTTGCATTGTACTTACATTTAAAGTACCTGCATTAAATTACACTGTCTTGTTACACTGTTAACCTTACCCCTAACTTAATCCTTACCATACCCCTACTCCTAAACCTATCAACTTCAGTAGCAGCAAATGTGAATTTTGTGAAGATTTGGCAGAACATGTGGTTACACAATAAATACATTGTATTTTATGCATTTTATTGTTATTGCATAGTAGTTAAAGACACTTAATATAAAATGGGACCCCCATTCCAAACCTTGTTCCACCCCTTTCTTCTGTGAAACACAAAAGGGGAATTATTTTCCATGTACTATCAAAGAATGGGGACGGGAGCTTTCAAGCTTCAAAACGGACACAAAAGCACCATAAAAGAGTTTATGATGACAGAATTTTAATGTAATTTCTGAATGAACTATTCCTTTATCGATTACAAAGTCAACACGATCTTTTGCACAATGGATACATGCATATGAGTACAAAATCAAAACAAAATCTCACACACAGCTGAAACAAACATTGCTTCTTTATAGTAGTTTAATTACACATATTCGCATCAGAAAAAAGAAATTGAGAAAAAAAGTCATCTTCAGCCCAGCTGCTTCCGCCTTGATTGAATCTGCTGCTTCCTTCCCTCTCAAGTATCTTTAGTTTAATTACCCATTTTTAACTGAGTTTCGCTAAAGCAAACCACCACTGGTTACCATGGCAACTGTACATTTGTAAACCCCCTTACGAATCCCTCTTTCCTTTTCAGAGAGTCAATCATGAATGATCCTCCATGTCAGGACCCTACATGCTTTTCCATCAGACATCAACATTTTACCATATCTGCTTTCTCTTTCAGTAGTCTGATCCTTCCCGTCTTTTCAATTAGCAGCCCTCCTGCATTAATGCAGATTTAGTCTCATCGCAGCTTGAACGCATGTAAGTTTCAATAAACTCCAAGAGGAAGGCAGTTTGTGCTAGAGGAACCCGAACGCAGCTTGCTGGCTGCAAGGTTTTTATTTGGCCCATATGCTTGAGTTCCTCTTCACCTCTGGAGTCACATTAAATGCACACCAGACTTTGAAACCTTAGGCATCGAGCTCTTGATATTACTTAACATAATGTGACTTCTCCCTGCAGCGAAACAGATTTAATAGCCATTAATCTTACACCAGCAGTATTACACTACCCAGCTGAAAATTGTATTTGCCTTCTCTATCTCACAACACTGCAAAAAGGAATAGTTCAGAATTTGAGAAAAAAAACAATGCAACATTATGCATTAAGATTTTGAAGTTGTCATAAAGGAATAGTTCACTCAATAATGAAAATCCTGTCATTATTTACTCATCTGTATGTAGTTCAAAACACTTATGGCTTTCTTTCTTCCATGGAACACGAAAGGAGACATTTTAAACCATGTAGGCCTATTTGACACTGTATATCATGTGAATAAACTGTATGGGGACTGAATCTTTGAAGCTTTAAAAGGACACACAAAGGACTATACAAGTATAATAAAAGAATCATCAAAGTATGCCATATGACTCATGCACAATTTTCCAAGTCTTGTAATTGCTTAATGTGAGAAATGGACCACATTTTAAGTTGTAATGCACTGCTAATCTTCCCATCAGTGAGCTCTTAACTAGGAAACTGTCCAACAGATCAGTAATATTCGAGAACAAATTATTTTGTTTGGTTTTGTGAACTGGATTCAGCAAATTATTGACAAGATCCTACAAAAAACTAATAAATAAAATGAATTCAAGAATCAGACATTGGTTCCTTTCTCATGGACTTATGAATTCTCCAAGTGTTATTCCTCAAGTTCTCCTGAATCCATATCTCCCCTAAATCCTTGACCTCATCCCACTCATATTTTTACACTTTTATTTCATTTCTCTTGGGTTTCTCTTACATCACAAACATAGTTTTACTGATTCGACTGAACTTGAAATAGTTTCACCATTGCTTCATGTTCTTTCCCAGCTCAATTCTTTGCTGTAACTCATTATGTTGTCTCTGCTCCACGCTACATTCTTTAAATTTTAATTTACTAATTCCCTAAATTCAACTCTAATGCATTAATAACATTAATGCAGAAAAAGATGCCGAAATTGCGGTGAGAGAAGAAAAGAGTTCAGTGTTGCAGACAAAGTGCTGCTGTTAGCCACAATAGAACTTGACTGTCTACCCTATTTGAACAGAATAATTATGTAAGATGCACAAACGACTCCCCAAGAAGCCCTATGAGAATCCCTATTAAAAAAAAAATCAAAGAATAATTTGATATGTTGATTTAAATTATAATTTTTTTATAATTTAACAAATTGTCAGACAAGATGTTAACCTCAGCAATACTGATTTATACTAATTTAAATAGAGGTCACCGTTGCTGAGATGCGTAGTGTTTGGTAGAGCTACAGTACTGTGCAAAAGTCATAGTCACAAAAAATGCTTCAAAAAAGCATTTGTCTTAAGATGGTTATTTATATCTTAAGCTTTAGTGTGTCATTTGGAAATATACATATTAGACTTCCAAACATTTCTTTTGTAAATAGAATAGAGATGCCATTGCCCCCACAGACCCCCCACTGAATATTGAGTCAGTCTGGGATTACAAGAAGAGACAGAAGCAATTAAGACAGCCGAAGTAGACAGAAGAACTGTGGCATATTCTTCACATTTTGGATTGCACACCTTGCAAATAAAATGCACTTGGGTTCTTCACTACAACGTCTTCGTTCTCATCATGCTCTGTCTGCCTACCTTAATATTACACCTTCTCTATTTTATCTTTCTATTAACACACTTGCTGCACTTTATTTTCTATTGCACTTTGTTGTGATTTAATTGTGTGTATATGCTTCTCTGCTTTTTCTCTACTTTTCTTTTTATTGCGATTTATTGTGATTCTACTGAATACATCCATTTTTACCTCTGTGATTTTTTTTTATGGATTATTGCATCGATCTCACTGCTCAGGAACCACAAACAGGAACCATAAACACCTTTTTCAACAAACAACTGCAGTAAGTCATGGCACCATCACATGTTATCTTCTATTGCACTGCATGCCACGTTTTGCACAGCTTCATCCGTCAGCAGTGAGGGATTCACATGTGATAAAAGTAACAAATTAGTTAGGCTGGTGGAGAAGATTACTAAATTAGGGGGTATTTAGACTTGGTCACTTCATGCATTTTTACTGATCGGATTGTTATCCAATAAAAAAAAGCTCAAGTGTAAATGCTCTCCAAGACGAATTTGAGATGGATATAAATTCGATCACAAAACTCCGGAGGTGGTTTGAGATGCATTCCAGAAAAAAATTTGTTCAAGTGTGAATGCATCTGGCTGTTGAAGCCACATACTGTATACTGTATGAACTTTACTCAGGCCAAACAGCGCTACGTAGATTGCTGAAGAAAACAAAATTAAACACTGACAATCAGCACAGCTACATGGTCATAACTGAACTATGACAAGGCCCTTGGAGAAAAATACAGGTATCCAGGACAAAGTCACTTGGAATCAAATAATATATCTCGTGTTTTAAATTAGTTGTCAGTGAGAAAGAGAGGCCTATAGATACTTTTTCAGATGAGGCCAGTACAGCGAGCCATGTTTACTCCTCGTTTCCAGCAGTAGAGCCACAGCAGCAGGGCGAATGTGTGATGACTTGGCGGCATTGCCGCAGGGCAAAGTAACACTATTGTCCCATTCCTGTTAAGGTTTCCAACAGGTTTACCCCACTTGATGCACTCACTGAGAATCATATTAAAAGTGCCCTGGATATAGGGGATTCTACTTTAAGGAATGTGGAACTGGACAATACTACCGCATATATCCGATGTGTATCTGGGGCGAGAGCACCTGACATCAGAGCAAATTTAAAAGTGCTGTCTAATGTTAAATAATGGTGCATTTTCCAAGATTTGTTGTTTATATTAGTTTAAATTAGTCTACTCCTGCAGGTTATTGTTATAAAACATTAGCCTCTCATGAAGGGTCAAGGAGTAGGTATTGCTACAATTTACAGTGATGTTCTTGGTGTTATTCAAAGGTCATGATAAATGTTTAATTCTTTGGAAGTGATTGTGCTTCACATAACTGTACGATAAAAGTAAAAAGTCTTCTTTTGCTCTTGCTAATATATGGAGACCCCCAGGGCTCTATACATTTCCTTATAGAATTTGTAGATTTTCTGTCAGATCTAGTAGTTACTTAGGATATAATGTATCTTTGATTGTGGTTACTTCAACATTCACATAGGTAATGAAAAACATAAATTGGAACTAGCATTTAAATATACTCCCAATTCTGTTGGTACCAGACTAAATGTGACAGGACCAACTCATCTGCATAATTATAATTATGTCGTATTGAGTTAATGTTGATAATATAGCAATTCTGATCATTAGAGGATCTTGTCTCTTGCATGTTGGATTTAGCTAAGGTCACTCAATCTACAACGCATTAACAATTTGGTAGAACTAGTCTTTTGACCACTAAAGATTGCTTCACCAATAATCTTCCAGGTCTGTCTCAAATTCCTTGTATGCCAAAAAGTTCAGAAGAACTTGATGAAGTCACGAAAATATTGATACAGTGTTCTCTAGCACTCTACATTCTGTTGCCCCCTTTCAATTAAAGAAAGTTAAAGAGAAAAGCCCTGCACCTCTTAAGAGAGCAGCTCGGAAAGTGGAACTCATGTGGAAGAATACACAATTAGAGGTGTTTTGCGGTGCATTGAAGGAGTGTCTCTTACTACAGACAGGTTCTAAAAGCTGCCAGGTCTGTATATTTTAGCAAACTTATAGAAAATAACTACAACAATCCTAGATACTTATTCACTACCATGGCTGAACTGACAAGGAACAAAGCTTTGACTGAACCTGATATTTCCTTGCAGCATAGTCTTCATATTCTTTACTAATTAAATCGATACCATCAGAAAACAAATTGAAATTATCCAACCATCTGCCTCAGCACTTCAGAAGTCTCATATTATTCCCTATGATTTAAGTCCTATATATCCGACCACTTCCACTTTATGTTAACAAGTCATTTTCAGAACAAGTTGAAATACAGAGTGCCATAGGCTTAGGCTTTGACCAAAAACCTCTAAAAATACATTACTTATCCCCCCAATAGGGGCTGCTCTCAACACCCCAAAACATGAACAAACACATGAAACTTTGCATAACCAAAAGTTCTGTAGGAGGGGTGGGGATTCTTGAGGCATAGCTTGGCAAGGCAGGGTGTGGAGCATGGGATCAGGGCAATGCCAGTGGAAGGTGGAGCCATTGAGAGACTTGAAGGGCAACACCAGGGACCAGCCGACGGCTCGAAGGGAGCCTTAGGTTCAGAGGACCAAGGTAGTGCCGTAGGCTCAGAGGACCGAAGTGGAGCTGGGGGATCAGAAGACAGAAGCAGAGCCAATGAAACTGAGGACCAAGGTTAAGCCGTAGGGAAGGAGGTCCTTGGTGACTCAGAGTAACGAAGCAAAATAGAGGAAAGGAGAGGGCAGGAGGAGCCAGGTGACTGATTGACCAAGGCAGATCCGGAGGACGAGGGACCCCAGAGAAGCCAATCGGCTGAAGGACCACGGTGGAGCTGAAGGGACATAGGGCCAAGGTGGGACTGAGGGATCGAAGGACCAAGGTAGAGTCCAGGGCTTGGAGGGTCTAGGCAGGGTCGGAGGGTCAAAAGTTACCCTTGCCTGAGCAGGAGAACTAAGGGTGGGTACAAGGGCGGGGACATATTCCAGCTCAAAAAGGCCAGTGAGAGATGGCTCTGGAATGGATGAGGCCTGCAATGCTGGTTCGTTGGCCAGAGCTGAGCCTGGGACTTTGCATAGAACAGACTGAAGCTTGGCTATGACATGGCATGGAGCACACTGAGGCATGGCTGTGAAATAGCAAGGAGCACGCTGAGGCGTGGCTGTGACATGGCATGGAGCAGCCTCAAGCATGACGAGGAACTCTGGCTTGGCAGCCATGACATGGGACTCGAGCTTGGCAGCCATGGCGTGGGACTCTGGCTCAGCATCTGCCTCCCCCACAGTGAATGTAGAACCACTTATCAGCAGGGCAAGGTCGATATACTGAGCCAGATTGAGGGGAATGCGAATACAAGGCATCAAGGTGGAAACCGGCTCACTCAATTCGACCTGGAAAATGTCCTTGAAGGCGACTTCATTAAAGTCCACCGCAAAAGTCCTCCACATAATTTTCCAGGGATCGATTCCCCTTGTAAAGATGCAGGAGTTAAATTGCCGAGTTCATCTTGCGATGGTCAGGTATTCGGTAACGTTGCTAGCAATTACAGGCAGATGATTATGAAGTGTAGAACCCAAGTGCAGTTTATTACTAAAAGTGTGAAAACCTAAAACGTGACTACAAAAAATAAAGATGAGCTTGACTATAAAACAAAACATAAACATGGACTTAAACATGGACTTGACTAGACTTCCAATAAACCAATGAAAGCAAGACACATGAACATGGAGGGAAACATGAAATCACATGACCAGGGGACCACATGACATGAAACACATGAACAAACACAACAAACATTGCAGTTGATGCATATAATTAAAAAATAACAAATATCTGCCGATTTATCGGCCTCTGTGATATATTGGTCAACCAGTACTATGGACTCATTTTATGATAGTTGTATGGTGCTCATTAATCTTTAAAGCTCCATTCCCCTTTAATTGTAATTACATGGAAGACAGTTTCATGAAAGAATGAAAGGCATAAAGATTTTAAACGGCATGAAATTTTAATTTGTCATTTAATTCTTACATATGGTTTTATATGAGTAATACTATAATATGAACTCTATGAAAGTCTTAAGGATACCTCAACACATAACATGCAAACCAACAAACGTAAAAAGATGTGATCTTAACATTCCAACACAACAAAACCGTAAACATATAACAGCAGTGGTAACCAACATAAATCCTGAAAATCTCCTGTAAAAGTACAATGTGCATATCATCCCATCAGAGTCTCCTCATATTATCAAACTTATGTATCCAATTTGTATTTAACCAATACATATTAAAACAATTAATTTAAGAACAATATTCATATATTTATTAAATGGGTATAACATGGTTCAAGGAAATATTTTGATTGGTGAAGTATCGATCACACGGAAAATACCTTCTCTTCATTTGGTTGTTGACAAATTAGCAGACTATAGAATTTTGTCTTTACTTTGTAGAACTAAATGTTCTGCCCATTTTCAGTGAGTACTGCCTTATCTGCCACAGTGAAGGTTTCATACAGCTGGATAGAATATGGGACATTTTTAACTTTTAACTTTTAGCCATTTTGTTAATTATTTTTTACACAGCATTATTGGACAGAGGAATAGTTTAAAATTGGGAAACCACCTCTGTTTGCACATTATTTTTTTACACAAGCAGGTTTGATCAGTGTTTCACAATGACGTAGCATTTTGGATTGGGCAAGCTGGAGAGGACACACGATGGATGCAACCACTGTCAAACTGTGGTCAACTCTCCTAAAAGAAGGTCTAAACTGGTTAATGCTACTTAGTGCTGGTCTAGCCTAACTGGTGAAGTTGGTTGACCAGCATGGTCTTTTTGGTGAAGCTGGTTAAGCTAGTTAAGAAGCCTGGTGAAAACACCAGCATCCCATGTTTGGGGACCAGCACAAAAAACACAACATAAGCTGATGAAAAGCAATGTTGGCCTTTTCATTTGAGAAAGCATCCCTGATATGCTAGGGCCTTATTGGTAATAAATTTTTTTCCAAAGGAAATACTCTTTGGGTTTTCCCACCATCTGAGGGTGCTCCGATGCCTTTTCAGGATTTCTGCTTTCATTCTGTGGAGTGGAGGGGGGCGGGGCCGGGCTGGAATGAAGCACGCCCGGTCCCCAATCGACCTGATGGGGCACGCGAGGGATAAAGGCGGCCGGTGACGACGGTTCAAGAGAGAGAGATCAATCACGGACATGTCCGTTGTGTGTGTGTTTGTGCTTTTTGTTTAAGTTCTTTATTAAATTATTATTTAAATTGACAAGCCGGTTCTCGCCTCCTCCTTGCCCATCCTAACCCCGTGTTACACATTCCCTATTCTCTCACCATGAAACACACAAAATACGCACTTTGTCCATTGCCTCAATTAAACAAAATCTAATTAAATCCTTGTTTTCTTTTTCCACATACATTTTTCTCTTCGCCCTGTTGTGTTGCCATAGTCATTCATTTGTTTTGGCTAGCTAGCCTGTTTTATCATTGCACTGTACAATTAGAACCAGCAGTTTTGCATTCCATATTCACACTCGCAAGACACATCACCCATCTTACACACAATGAAATATTAATAATATACATAAAATGGCCCAATTGATTGTGCTTTTTTACAGCAATAATTGAATTTATTTATTTAAAAACATTCCATTCTTTCTAATTCTTGTAACACTCAAATGGAGAGAGCTTGATGACACCACTTGAATAACTGTGTTGTGAATCACTGTCTATGTTTACATACCAGAAAGCAGGTTATTGCAAGAAAGCAGCATATTGCAAGAAAAGGGCATTTCAGTTTACATGCGCTGTATAAGCAGCATGCTCTTTATTCCTGTATATATGCAGCTCGGTCAGTAAGCGGTTTTCTCCACAGCAATGTAATTTCCTTGCAACTCTTGACTAAATAACAAACATGGTACCCGAGGAAGATTTCACTATTTCATTCCTCGTTTCTTTGCATTATTACCAGATATTCCATAACTTTCTATTGCGTACAGAATTGTGCTGCAATAGTGGGGTTTCCCTTTTAGGTAAAACTCCGGGATTCCCCCAATGTGCAAGCACATATTAACGAATTAGAGGGATTGTGTGTATCCCTTAAAACATTAAACAGCGTAAGGAAAATAGTGTTTTGTTTACATGATGATTCAGAATGGCACTTTCTGCAAAAACCCTGTTATAAACCTTTAAGTGCATGTAAACATGGTCACTATCACTAAACAGTATATATCTATATTTTTCATACTACAGTGCAAGCTGGTAGTTTGCAACCCCTTAAAACTCAGCGACATTGTTCGATTCAAAGTATTTTCAAAGTAAATCATATTTCTTAGTATCGGTGACTCAAAAACCTTGTATGTTAGATAAAAAGTTAAAGCATTTTTAATTAAAGTGAAAAAGAAGAAAATAATCACCATTTTTTGTTTTCATTTTGTTTTGTATGACTATGCTAAAACTGAATTCTGTGAGTTTGTATTGGTACTGTAACCTGATTTTTGTTATTTCAATGTTAAAATTATTCAAATCAAAGGAGCAACCTGGCGGTAGTTAAAGTAGCTCTTAGAAATTAAATCCCTTACTCCAAATGGTTTTCTTGTAGTGAGTAGTGTAGAGTTGTGTCAAAGGAGCAACCAGGGTTTTGCTCAGGGGTGCTGGAATAAGGACTGGTGACTGAAATTTTACAGATTTGAAGGGAGGGTTATTAATTGGATACCTACAGTATCTATCTATCTATCTATCTATCCATCCATCCATCCATCCATCCATCCATCCATCCATCATTTGTTTAATTCATATTTGGCATTTTCACTTAATATATATGAAAGGGGAGGGAAACAAGAAATGACAGGACAGAAGAATGGCAACGGGATCGGGAAAGGACCTCTTGTCGGACGCGAACTCGGGTGAATCTTATATATCTCTGCATCTCCTTTTTTGTTCCACACATGGAACACAATAATATTACAGGTTTAAAACAACATGAGGGTGAGCAAATGGTGACAGAATTTCCATTTTAAGGTAAACTATTCTTTTAAAGTTTTACCTGGAAACCATTTTAAATGTTTCGATATGTACTTAATAAACTTGTAAAATAACAACTTGTAGGCCACCTGACAAAGATTATTCAGACTTTTTGAGTGTAACTTTTTAAATTATACTACATGCAGTTTTTAATTAATTAACTTCCAATGACCATTAAAGAGAACATATGACATGTTATGTTTTCATATGGTAGTTATTGTCTTTACTGCAGTTTTTTCTTATTTAAATCTTTAAACAACTTCACTGCTAATAGTTTTGGTTCCTTTTGCTTGTGTTTCCCTCATGTGCTTGAGACAAAACTATCTGCTAAATTAATAAATGTACATTTTGGAAATGTTACATAAGACAATTAGAAGGTTTTATAAAGTTTCTATATAATTTTAAAAAATAGACAACCACTGAGACATTTTTCATGCTATAGAAGATAAATGCTAGTTTGAAGTGAATTGACAGGCCTGTCAATATCCTTTAACAGATACTTAGTAGCTATAAATAGATGTACTGCTGTGAAAGATAGTTATTATGAGGTGAGGGTGAGAAGTGATACTTGATTGACATGCCCTAACATGGACTAAAGAGACTATTTGATTATCTGATTATATGTATCTGATTATCATATTGCTGCAAATTAATAAAGGAATGAATAATGTATCACTGTAAAAAAAAAAAAAAAAAAAAAACGAAATAAATGACTGTGAAATAATCATGAGCAGCAGTTCTCAATTGTGGGTCACAACTTTAAAATGTGTTTCAGGGCAGCAGAGAAAAACAATGCTAAATGCATATAATAAAATTAAACTATCATATACAGTAATTGTTTATAGTTAAGATAAATAAAATGGTAATAAATAGACTTAGAAAGAATAGAAAGAAAACATTTTCCTTATCTATGTATGATGTTTAAAGGCATGTATTCAGTCATGATCTGCAGTAATTTGGTGCAAATTATTCAGTCATTTGAGGGATCCTACATACTAGCCAATTAAACAGATGCTGACATGGACATGTTGCATGAAACACACTCATCCTTGAAAAAATCATGAGCAAAACTATGCAAGGTAAAAGAAAATACATCCAGACAACATTAAATAATGGTTATGTTTGGTAATGTTGAGTTGATACTTATGCCCAATGTTAAAGCTGGGTCCTGAAGCAAGAACAGTTGAGAACCACTGACCTAAAGGATTATATGCTTTTTCACCCAGATACCATAGATTACTTCATATACAGCCATTGGCAGTGACATAATTTGTTTCGCAAAATTTTCTGCTTCAGTTGTTGTGGTGTTGATTCACATTGTTACTAGATTATTGTGCAGAGTGATCAGATTTTAAATAATTCCAAAAATGTACTTTTATCACAAAAACCCACATTTCACTGTTTTTTGGCCCTGGCACAAAATGACCAGCTAACATAATTTCACTAATCATGTTAATCATGTTAATCATAACATGCAAGGAAATTGCTGCAAACAATATTGCACCTGAAAGAACCATTTACCGGATCAAGAACTTCAAGTATAGAGGTTCAACTACAGTGCAGAAGGCTTCAGGACATCCCAGAGTATCCAGCAGGCACCTGGACAGTCTCCTCCTGAGGAGTCAGCTACAGAATTGTGTCACCACCAGTGCAGAGCTTGCTCAATATTGGCAGCAGGTTGGTATGAGTACATCTGCACGCACAGTGAGGCGAAGACTTTGACAATGGCCTGGTGTCAAGAAGGGCAGCAAAAATGTCACTTCTCTCCAAGAAAAACATCAAGGACAGACTGAAATTCTGCAGGAAGTACAAGGATTGGAGAGCAGAAGACTGGTGCAAAGTAATTTTTTCTGATGAAGCCTCCTTCCGACGGTTAAAAAAAAAATTATAGTCCGGAGAAGAAAAGGTGAATGCTACCATGAGTCCTGTGTCGTGCCAACAGTGAAGCATCCTGACACCATCCATGTGTAGGGTTTCTTTTCATTCAAGGGAGTGGGCTCTCTCACAATTCTGCCCAAAAACACTGCCTTGAATGAAGAATGGAATCAAAACGTCCTGCAAGAGCAACTTCTCCCAACGACTCAGGAGCAATTTGGTGATGATCCATGCATTTTCCAGCATGATGGAGCCATGTCACAAGGCAAAAATAATAATGAAGTGGCTTGGAGATCAGTCAACTCCCCAGATCTTAATCCCATAAAGAACCTGTGGTCAATCCTCAAAATGCGAGTGGACAAACAGAAGCCCACAAATTGTGATAAACTCCGAGAACTAATAAGGCAAGAATGGATAGCCATCAGTAAGGATGTTCCTCCCTAACAGTCCAGGAATTGCTTTTTCATTAGAAAGAAGTTTCCACATACTTTTTCATTCTTTTTTATGTATTTATTTTTGAAAGCATTTGAATTAAATGCACATCATACATTTTGAGGTGTAGGCCATAGCACATATACAAGGAAAAGAATAATGGCAAAAATAAACGCACAACACATTTTCAAAATGCAGCTTTGTTTATATATACGAACATCTTGTCCTCACAGCCTTTGTCTAGGTGTGCTTTTGTTAGATGATGGGCAGGTTTAAATAGGAATAATGCTCAACATTACAATAGATAATTTGATTGGTCCATAATCATGCCTCAGCCAATGAGATGAGAAGACTTGAGAGCATAAAAACAGCCTATTTTATCTTGTAAACATAATCAACAGGAGAGACACATATATAAATACATAAATATAGCTTTAGGCCAACAAAGTGTCTTAAGAGGATATAAACACTATTTGATCAAACATATAAGATACATGGATTTATTTATATGAAACAACTTCATTTAAAATCAACGTTTATATCATGAGGTACTAAGCTTTTTTAATGTGTGGATCCAATAGGCTTCCTGTGTAAATACTAGTTGTTCTAAATCACCCTCTCTTCTTAGAAGATAAACCTCCTCAATTCCTATGTAACATAATGATGGATCCAAATGATTATTTCTACACAATTCACTGATACAGGATAGTTCATACCGTCATACTTTCATATACCTCCACATACTTTTGGTCATGTGGTGTACTTTATATAACAGTTAGGTATATGGACTGCAAAACAAAATCTCAAGCTGTACTGAAAGTGCACAGAATCATTTTTCCATCATATAAAGACTGTAATTGAGGGTAATTTTTGTAAAACAGATTATGCTTTGTTCAAGGGTATGAGTCATTTTCATATTAAAGCAAGCATGCCTCTTTGACACCATAATTAGCGGTGCTTGGCCAGTTCAATAGAGTGTGTCCCACTGTCTTAAACCAACAACCGACTGTCATCATGCACCCACTGGCACCAGGAAACTAAAATAATTGGGAAAAAAGAGGTTTGCATATGAGTTGCATATTATTTTGGTAGTTGTTTATCGAGACAATAGAAAAAAGGTGGTTGAGGGGAAATGTCCCACTGTTGTCTTCTTTATATGGTTATGTAACAGACACCCTCTTATTTATTCCTGAACTAATTTTCTTATGAAGCAATGTTTTTTTAATGGAAGCATTTATGAAGTGCATTAATGATTAATACATCATTTACAACTACATTATAAATCATTGATATGCAGTTACAACAAGATGAATAAAAAGGGTGACTTTCATGAAATAATTGCCAAATAATGAGCATTTTAACTTACATGTTAGAAATGCTTTTTAAACACTTATTTATTCATATTTTAATCAAAACATAAAATAGCCTTATTCATGATTTATGTCACAATGTAGAAAAAACAGACTATAATAGCGAGATTAAAATTAGGGATGATGTCATTTTGCTACATTCTGCTTTGTGTATATATTTATTAGTGTAATGTATTGACTCACTTGTGTTGTTACTTTCCTTGCCACATTGATGTCTAGAATGGTGCTACATAAAGAATGGTGCTACTCAGAGTGCTGTCCCAACTTAACTAGTCCTAGTTATGTAAAGTTTTCTTCAAAAACATTTTTCCGATCTTCATGCTAATTCACAACATATATCATATAACAATGTCTAATGACCATTAAACCATACTTAACTTTATGTACATAGGTTTATAATGTTGGAAACTCAGTAATAAATTCTTCAAACGTGTCCACTGTATATTAAGGTACATTTTTGTAGGTTACGAATGTTAAATAACTGTTATTAAGCATTTATAACATGTAAGGTAAAATGGCTATTTGGCAAGTATTGTATGACTGTCACCCTTAGTATGAATGTTGTTATAATCATATATCAATGATTTATAATGCATTAGTAAATAAATTATTAGCCAATAACAAACTCTTTAGAATCCTTTAACAAAGTGAACATTCATGTAAAGTGTTACTAAACACTTTATCTTATTCCGGCTTAATATTCATATACAAGTAAGCCATTATAGGTTGGTTAATTTTCCCAATGAGAGTAAATACTGCGGCTTAGTGGTGCTATCAAAAAAATTGGATGTGTTTTCCATACAACAACATAAGTCACTGCTTTACCACCGTAGTACGATGCATCGTTGGAGAAATGAATTAAATAGTCACATCCATCCTTTAAACCATGTTGGTTCAACAACATGGAACTGTTGTTAATGACGTTATGCAGGGTGTAGTAATATCATCTGTGAATATTAAATTATAATTGACATTTTACACCAGAAATCTGTTTACTGTGAGAAAGCTGCTGTTGACAGGAAAGCGTCATGCACTGTGTAGATATATACGCTGAAATAGAAGGGTTTGGTTTCTCTCCCCTCTCTCTCTTGGGCTCTCCCACTCTCTTTTTCCCTGCCCTCATCCTACACCGATTCCCAGGAGGCGGGGAAGACCGGCTGGTGGGAGGAATGTGGAAAGGGCACATCTCCCTTGCAGGAAGGAAGGGGGTTAAGTCAGGCCAGAGGTTTCTGAATCGGGCATTGGGGGTATGTGATAAGGAGGAGGGCATGGCTGGGCCGTAACGATGGACGCCCGGCGCTGAATCAGCCCAATCAACCGGGAGAGGGATAAAGAGGAGCCGGGGACACCAGTTAGTGTAAACATGGCCAAAGTGTTAACAGAATAAAAGATACAGTATATATGAAATATATTGAAATGATGACCACACAGCAATCTAACAAGCTTCTAACCACAGGTAAAGAGCTGTTGTTCCATCCATACAACTTTGCGTTGTGGTTTGCGAATGTTCGTTGGAACTACGGTTTCAGGAAACACAAAATCGTTGAAATATATTGGCAATGATGGAACTTACGAACATAGTTGGCTAACGATGCTTTTGGAAAATGCACCCGTTTGCTACAGCTCTAAAGAGATCTGGAGACACCTATCCATTAGCATTCCAGTTAATCTGAATGGCTGTGACCCAAAGTACGCCATTTAAAATGTACCATCTTTGCACAATGGACACAATATTTTGAGAGCCAGTTGACCAATAACAGTTGATTGGGGAATGTTTGGAAAACAAGTTTGACGTTACACGACACCTTTAAAATATATAATCATTTTGAACTTCACGGAAAGGACTTGCTGGATGACGTAAATAAAACTGCTTATTTGATTCCTTGTGTTGCATTTAAAATATTCATGCACCAACTTAGCTCAAGCTGCTAGTTTTGAAATCTTTCAAATTAGAGATGTTATCAGTCCAGTGCGAGTATAAAGTTGAAGACAGCTGGTTATGTGGACAGTTCCTTCTTGATCATCAAAGACAGCAAAAATGATGCATACCTTCTTGTGCCATCAAACACAAAGGAGGATCAGAGTTTCTTTTATGAGCAAGTTGAGTGGTTAAAACTGTTAGTGGAGTGTGATTTTACTTTCAGACAAGACGTACACACCAAAGAGATGGAAGAAGAAAGTAGTCTTTCATGTTTTTATAGATGTTTAAATTGGGCATCTAACATACAGCATGTGCAGCCATTACCACCCCAACAAACTACCCTAACACAGCATACAGAAGGCGTGTAAATGCACTGAGAGAAGATGTAATGATATGAGTGGTTCAAGAGGTATATTTCCATCCAAATGCTCAATTTTCATTGTTTCACTGTTCAGCTTTTTTTGAGTTATATAAGATGTGCTGTGACACTGTACAGGGTGATCCCATTCCTATTCCTACATAAAGTATAGATGTTTTTGTCTGTTTGGATAAACACTGAAACATACAATAACAATGTATTGACAGCATCTGAAACACAAATGCTTTTACATACAACTTTAAAGACTTGAAAATCTTTAAGAACCCCCTGAAGACAGTTCGGAACTGAAACTGACGTAGGTGATAGAGTTTGATACTCACAATTTATGAGTAAACGATGGAGAAACTTGTCAAAAAAATAAGGTTTTATTGGCAAATTTATTTATAAATGAAATCCAGACCAAAAAAATTCAATCATTAACACTCCTTGCTTGGATGACGTTAATTTTCATCAAAGCTTGAAACAGATTGATAATACAATAAAACTTCTATAACATTCACCACATTTTACGTATGAATACTTATGAGATCACATTGCACAGAACTGCATGGTGTAAACTGAGAGGTCTTTAGACTAATCTGTAAGCCAATCAACTTGAGTTCTCTCTTGTTGTCCAACATTTAGTTCTTCAGTTTTGGAGATAAGTCAGTTTACTTGAAAATACTATTTGCTCAGGTGGTTTGCGGGTCTTTTCTTCTATCAGCTTGGATTGTAAGGTCTGCTTTTGGCCATGACACATAGAAGCACATTTTTAACAAGGTAAGCTTTTGCCAAATCTGGTACTGGCACACATCTCTATCTTAGGACAATAGTTTAAATAAATCCACACATAGCTAGGCTAAGCAACTAGTAAAATAAACTCTAGGCTTTCCTAGTCCAGATACATATTTTGGGTTGGGTCACCAGTTGTTTAAGCCAATCTGGGAAAAAAAAGAAAAAAACATCAACAATTGGAATACCACCAGATGTGTTTTCTTTTGTCTACCTTGTCAAATGAAACATATGAGGTGAGAGTAATTTATAGCATTAGAACATATGTAAATAAGCCCTGGCAAATATTGAGAGGATCTGTTTCTTGTTCACTGTCTTCTCTTATGCCATCTGTTATACATGAACTCAGGTTTCGCCTCTGACTGAGTACACTATGCTAATTTTAATCTCACCTGAGTTATATGTAAAGTCATTTTTATTTGTATAGTGCTTTTCACAACATACATCGTTTCAAAGCAGCTTTACAGAAAATCATCCATAAACTGTAATATCTATAACATCTTAAAGTTGTCGTTGTTTAATTGTAAATTGTGTCTAAACATAAATAATTAAATAATAATTGTATTTAGAACCCCAGTGACCAAGCTGAAGGCGACTTGGGCAAGGAACACAAAACTCCATAAGATGTTGATTAATGGAGAAAAATAACCTTGGGAGAAACCAGACTCACTGTGGGGGCCAGTTCCCCTCTGACTAACATCATGAATATAATGTAAATATTACTTATGCACAGTGCAAGTCATTGTTTAAAATTATTAAACTAAGTAAGTGTTAAGGGTCAGTGTTTAAACATAGATTTTGTATGAACTGTAAGATTAATGACTAATGTCTTTGAAGTCCATCCTGGATTAACTGCAGAAGTTCACATTGATGCATTGTCCTTGTTAGTTGGCTGATGAAGGCTTTTGTTGGCAATTAATTGATAGTCTGTGTATTCTATTGCAAGAGTGTAGTCCATCAACAGACAAAGGTGATACAAGCAGAGATCAATAAGGTGCATCGCAGTTCAACCGACAGGTCATTTCCGTGGTTTAGGCAATGGCATATGAAGTATCCAATGTCTTACAGTTGGGTATGGCATCAGTTCATCCTCTGAAATCCATCGTAAAAGACTGAAGTGATGTCTGGCTAGCACCGGCTGTAGTTTGTCATCATCACTCAGAGACACACAGCAGTGAAGTCTGACATCAATTAGGAACGGAGCTGGATCTGGCTGGCTCTGGTAACAAATAGAATAATATTAGCATAGATGTCATTCAATTTATGGCAGAGTTATAAATTATTAGTTATATATTACAATTCTGTGCTAAAAAAAACTTTGAAATATATACTTTACAGGCCAACATACTATATGTAAAATATAGTTCTTTCACTCTTAGATTTCTTTATTTTTGGATAGACACTATTGTGTACAATATTAGCTAATGGCTAATCTTCTAAAGTGTAGCCTTAGTATTTTATTTATGTATATATTTATTAACATATGACTTAACATTAAGTACTTAACAGTTTCTGATGTATTTTGCTGAACAGTAGAAATTCTAACAAATATAACATACTGGAAATATGTTTATGACATATGATGATCAATGATGATGATACGAGGACAGCAGCTCTCGAGTCAACATTGAGTTGCTGTTATTGTAAATAACAAATTTGATAAGTCTTAAGTGACTTGCCTGGTTAAGTAAAGTTAAAATAAAAAATAAAGAAGACAACTGAACCAGTTCAGTCTCACAACAACAACAAAAAATAAAATAAATATATCTATCTACCGACTGAGCGCCATTTGGCTGGCCAAGGGATGCGATGATGTAAAAGTAGGCGTTGATGTTTTGCTTTTGAGGTGGTCATGCATTAATAAGTACCTAGTGTGATGTCACTAAATCATAAAAGTAGAGAACAAGGCGTTTTGCAGCTTGGTTTCAATAAATGCTTTTATGCATTGAGGAGGATGTTTTGAGTTCTGAAACTTACAGTATGTTTTTACAGTACAATGAACTCTTATGTCAAAAGATTAAGGAAAGTTTGATTCCTCTTGACATGATCCCTTTAATCATCTTAAGTGAAATTGCTAACAAGTCTATTTTATAAAGGTGTAACATATGCCCATTTTATATCCTTCAAGAACTGTTTGATTAATGTCTACATGTCTTTTTCACATTTGTCAGGTGAACTCAATGCTTTAAGTTTCAGTGTAACAACCAATGAGGGCAAAAAGCTCTGAGGATAACATGACCATAAAGGACAGCTCTGTGTGAAAAGGCTTTTATTGAAACCCTACGCAAGTCTTGCTAAACAATGAGAAACATATATGATTTAAGTGTATCATTATATGATGACTGAACAAGGTGGGATTTAGTCACAACGGGTTGGTGCTGTTTAATGCAATAATCCACAAGTCAAGAGGAGGTGTCTTACAGCGATTTTTATCATGGGTAAGGGGTGTTTTGTGTGTGCTGCTCTGCTGCCACCATTTTATGAAAGCAATACACCAGAGTTTGGATGTAACTCAGGCATGTTGTAAGCATAAGCAGACGATTGATGAGTAAAGCACTAGCGAGATTGTGATCAGAGAGAAAAAAAACTGCTAAAACAGTCTGACATCTCTTGATAATCTGCCATTTTCGTTTCTCTTTTCTCTCTGTAGACTTTAGATAATCCTTCTAAATGTTTTGCTCTTTCTTGTTTTTTTTTTTTAATTTATTCTGTCTCCCCAAAGCCCTGATCAAGTAAATGCTTAATTATGACTAATGAATTCTATCCAGAGCTCCAGAGTAAATACGATCAAAAACAATCATGAAAGAGAGCTGCAATAAAAAACACAAACAGCACAGAGAGGATAAATGAATATTTCAGGATGATTTCTTGACATTTTGTGTCTTTGATCACCTCTGTACAGATTGCTGAGGCTGAAGGAGCGAGGTCAAAAATGTTGACTTTTGATATATGATCATTAATCATATTTAGTTTTTCTGCACTCCGGATTGGCGGTCGACCGTATTGCCCACGTGTTCGATGCATGTGCACTATGACTGCTTTCTGATACTCTTTTAGTACAGTCAACGATAGGCGAATATTCCGATGATGCGCACAGACAAGGACTTTCCTCATGGTGAGAAAATCCGGGCAGCACGTGAACAGTCTGCACGAACTGTGGAGATCTGCTCAGCAACGTGGACAGCCAAAGTATACTTTGACCTTAAGAGGAAGAATCTGAACAGTTTAAAGTAGTATGCATGAACATCACTATCTGTGTGATGCTTCAGCAAATATTTCTACTCAGAGAAGGCCAAACTCTGAAAATGCACTCCAATGACACTTTGAATCTGATACATTTTTTAAATGTTTTGATATGTTAATTCTACATTAAAATGCTATATGCATGATTAGCAAAATCTGTCCCCATGATTACATCAGTGTCTCCTGCTGAGCGCATTTACATATGTATTCTCCTGACTAACCTTTAACCTCATTAACCTCTCTGGACTAATAAATGTTGCTGAGTACTTTTTCAGATACAGGAAAAGATGATTAAATATATGTAATTAAATGTGTGATCAATATATAACACATAATTCCTTAGAAATAAACATAAAAAAATTACAAGTGTGAATTGCAAGCAAAATTAACAAGATGTTTTAAGAAACTAGCTTTATGAACATAAATAAATTAGTGATGCACTGAAATAAATTTTTTTGATGAAACCAAAAATTCTGGACACACTTGGCCAAAAATGATAATAAATGATTATTTTAATTTAGGCTTTATTTGAAATAACTGAAAACAATTCTAAATGTGAAGCCAGGCCTATTGCCACATTTTCCCCCCACACTGTGTGTGGATCTGGATTGTGGAATGATTTCTTCAGTGGATCTCTTTTGTGTTCATTTTAGTTGTGATAGGATATCACATTGCTCTTTCAATTTATATATTATTGTAATTTAATAACAATAATAAAGTTATATTATACAGTATTACAATTTAATTTGTAATTCCTCAACTTAAATACCCTCTTTTTTATTTTGGAGGAACAATACAGAAAGAACTTTGAGCTGCTCTGTAGCGCTTCATGACTGATTAAAAAAAACTGTTGTATGACTTTTAGAGACTTTGAATATAATGAACAAATCATATGGATTACTTTATTGGTGCCTTTATGCTTCTTTAATGTCACATTGGAGATTGAGACACAATAACACACATAATCGAAGCACTGTAAATAGCTTTTTATTAATGCACTAATAACCATGAGAGTGATCACTTCACTTCTGGGGATGTGGACTTTCATTTTTGTTTTGTTTTTCTCTGTTTGAGTGTTATGTTACCAGATTTTAAAGTTACAGTTTCTAGGGCCCTATTGATGTCATAAAAACAGAATTAATTATAGAATGCAGAATGTCATGGATATAGACAAATTTGGGATACAAATAATGTATAAATGCAAAATTAATCAAACTAAAATCGTGATATGTCCTAGTGTGATGATTAAATAACAAAATGCTGAGATTAAACAATTAAACAAATCCGTTGTACGGTCTCATACACAGCTGTACGGCTGAGCTGCGTGCTTCAACAGTAAGTGAATGTGAGCTGCTTACACTAACCGCATCATTAACATCACGTGCACTTGTGAGTATAAATGACAAAGAGTGGAGCACTTTATTCACTGTGAAGAGCAACACATGCAGAGTATATATTCATATAATTAAATCAAAGCATTTTGTGGTTTAATAAGCACATTAGCCCATAGAGCGAACTGCTTTTCTGGAGAGGAGAAGTCTGGTGAAGTCGTCTTGCATTAGGGATGGGCAGATCGATCCTAAATTATCGATACTTCCAATACTGATGTTGAATCAAATATATCGATCATCACCCATTTTGTCCCAAGAAATCATCAAAAATGTATTTAATAGAAGGATCAGTTTTGGTATCTATGATATTGGACTTGAAATGATTGGAATCAGATCAAAAAGAAAATAAGTGGTATGGCACATCCCTATCAACTTATGCCATTTTCGGCAAAATGTTATGCTGGTACAAATTTCTATTCATCTCTAAGAAATATCGATGCTCTACATGTCAGTCTGTATACTAAAGGTCTCTTGTTGAAAGCAATGGACTTACTAGCCACATGGACCTTCCCCTAGTGGCCAGAGGCTCACACAAGGCTAAATTAAATATCATTATCTAATGTAAAGACATTAAAAAAAAAAAAAAAATGTGTTAACACATACATTTTGAAAGCTCTAATTTTTTATATTTCTTTATATTTGTTATTATTACAATACATTTTTTCATAAGACTCTCAATAGTTTTCTATGTATTCCTACAGGGTCCCCCTTGTACTTCCCCTTTTTATGAAAAAATGAATTAATTTTTTATTTGTAGAGTATTTATAGAGTTTATTTTGCTGAATCAACTCATCAACTTGGTAGTAGTCTGCTGTATGAACTAGAAGGCAACCTGGTCTCACAGTGAAAACGCAACTATATATATATATATTTTTTTTTTTAGCAAAACATTTTATATGTCTCTCCAGGTACAATTCCTTGCAGATTCCAGGTGAAATTAACACTAGAGGCATTACAACAAGTATGTGTTTTTATTCACTTTCACTCAAATCATGACAATCACTGATTATGACTTTATAAACACTTATTTTACTTTCTATTACTCAGAACTTGCTATGTTATGATACTGAGACACTTTTACTCTAACGCATCTTTTGAAAAATTATAAATTTTAAGCTTGTATTACAGACCCACCTACATATAAACACTTATTCTAATATGATTAGCTTGCGTGGTTGTGCACCTCATAAAGTTTTGGTTTGGAATCAGAGAACTGCAGTTCAAAACCACACAAGACCTCAAGCTCACACGTGACACGACAGAGACATAGAAGCGAAATGAATTGACATGGTTGCTTCAGAAAATGTGCTTTTCATTTCGTGTCTGTTTTGTTAAACTCTCATTTCTCTTTTCAGACACTATTGGTTAAGTTTAGGGTAATGCTTTAGGTTAGAGATGTACGTTTTATTTATTTATTTATTATTTGATCTAAAATTCACCTTAAAAACCCAGTCTGATTACAACCTTATTTTGCCCCCTGCTGGACATTTCACTTGAAAAATGCAGCCAAATATTTTATGAAGCAGGTAATTTCAGGCTGAAAATTTAGACCATCACCGCTGAACAAAACCAAATTAGAATAAACCACATTGTGAAAGAAAGCAAAAAATACAATTTGGACCATTGGGAAAAGTAAAATCCTAAGTAAATTGGAATGTTATCAGGCCCTAAACAGAGAATTTGACAAGGGCCAAATTGTTATGGCCAGACGACTGGTTCAAACCATCACTGAAACGGAAAGGCTTGTGGGGTGCTCCCAGTCAGCAGTGGAGAGAGTACCTACTGACAGTGGTCTGAGGAAGACAAAACAAAAACCGGCAACAGGGTGTTGGGCGCCCAAGGCTCATACGAGGACAATAAAGGATATAATGTTTTGTCCGAACCGACAGAAGGTCTACTGTGGCACAAGTCAGAACATTTTATTGATGGTTACGGAAGGAAGGTGTCACAATATACAGTGCATATGAGCTGCATAGACGCAGACCTGTCAGAGTGCCCATGATGACCCCTGTCTACAGTCGCCTGTTCCGATGAGTCCCATTTTCTTTTACATCATGTGGACGGCTGTGTACGTGTGTGCCATTTACCTGGGGAAGTGATGGCACCAGGATGCACTGTGGGGAAACAACAAGCCAGTGGAGGGAGTGTGATGATCTGGGCAATGTTCTGCTGGGAAACCCTGGGTCTGACCATTCATGTGGACTTCAATTTGACACATGCCACCTACCAAAACATTGTTGCAGACCAGGTGCACCCCTTCATGGCAATGTTTTCCCTGATGGCAGTGGCCTCTTTCAGAAGAATAATGCGACCTGCCACACTGCACACATTATTAGGGAATGGTTTGAGGAACATGATGATGTGTTCAAGGTGTTCCCCAGCCTCCAAATTCCCTAGATCTCAATCCAATTGAGCATCTGTGGGATGTGCTGGACCAACCTGTCTGATCCACGGCGGCTCCACCTCACCAGTTACAGAACTTGAAGGATCTGCTGCTAATGTCTTGGTGCCAGATACAGCAGGACAACTTCAGGGGTCTTGTAGAGTCCATGCCTTGGCTGGTTGGCACTGTTTTGGAAGCACGCAGAGGACCAACAGCATATTTGGTCAGAATGTTTTGGCTCATCAGTATATATGGTGTTTGTTTTGTTTTTTTTGCATTTGATTTTCATATATATCTGCTATCTGAACCTTCTCTCACTTAACTTTTCTTGTATATATATATATATATATATGGCTTGTGATTCTCATATTTGGTATGTTTTTTTTTCAATTTTTTTATGTGCTAAAGGACATTCCACACAATCAACAGGAATATTACAGGATTGATGGGGAAGTGTAAAGAAAGCACACTAGTCACCTGAGGCGCTTGTGAAAAATAAGCAAACTGTGCTTTTTCATGCAATTGAGGGGGCTGAATCCCCTGAACACGCTTTCACATGAATAATCAATCTTCTGCACACCAGTATCTGCACTTAGAAATATTCCTGCAGCATTCCATACTACTTTAAATATGTATAGTCCAAAAATCTCTCCGGCCACCTATCATCCCACCACTTGTTGAAGAGAATCAGTGTTTTTCTCACAACGTTGGAATGTGTTGCTTACTGTTTTTTTACCACCCCTAAACTGGATTAGTTGAATTATATTACAGAAAAGACAACTCACTTTATTAAATATTATTACTTTCAGATTTGACTTTCAGATATCTCATTCCGCATTTATAAGTAATTGTACGTGTACATAAAAAAAGTGTACACGTTTGTATGTTTGGAAAGAGACTTGATAAGCAAACCTAAAATGTTAAACATTTTATCAATTTACAGTATTTTAAATCAAGCAGTTAAGCATATCTAATCGAATTTATTATAAAAAAGGTTTACGTTTTAGAAACTGGCCATATGTATATATCATTTCAGTGTCTATTCAAACATATGAAAATATATGTGTGCCAAATCCACAGTTCATGCACAAATACTTATTCTGTTGAGATCATAGGGTTATTAAATGTTATTGTTCAGCGCTTCATTTTTAATAGCACATCGGAACCAAAGCAACTAGCCTTGTTTTTTTATATTTGTCAAATGTGATTTAAAGGCAGTGAGGCAATCTATCCGGATTAACACTTTGTGTTTTTGTGTGACAAACAAAGACATTCTTAGGAGCTCTGCTGCTCTGAGAATAGCTTGTCTCCAGGTCATGGTTGTGGATTAAGTTCCTATTGAACGACAAGGCAATCTATATTTATATAGCTTTTTATCTGCAGGAGGTCTATCTGATTCAATAGTGGCCACCTCATGGTTCAGTGAAGTCAAGGTTTGCACAAAACAACCTCATCCAAATCCCAGGAATACAGCAAGCAATAACAGCCGCATACAGGTTTGACCTTAAAACCCTGCAAGATTCAAATGGCCAGAACCAGCTGTCCTCAGATGGAATGGCCTGTGAACTTCAGTCGCCAGAACATTTCACATGGTATTTTCTATTGAGCTCTACCAGCAGGTAACTAGGGAAAAGATTTGGGTTCAAAACAAGGTCAGGAAATGGAAGTAAAGGGACCAAAAACATAAAAAGAAGATGAAATGAGGACATGTGAAAAGAAGAAATGACAACTAGTTGCATCTTTCTATGAAGTTCTTTGAACATCCAGGTTTTAATAAGTTCACTGATACACATGTACATCACACAGACTTCTATTGGCAAGAATACAGAAGGCATTACCAACAACAGCAGCTTGAAACAATGGCTAAATAGCTAGTATTGTTGGGGAAGCTACTTTGAAACGTATTTACTCATAACTGAAAGTAGTTAATCAGTGTAAGTTCAAGAGGACACAAAGACAAAAGTTAGTGAGTGCACATATAAACAAGGTCACAACATCTTAATATAAATGATATTATTTGAATACTCCATGGCTCCATTACAATGATACAAATGTACTGTAGTGTCTTTAGATGCTATAGCACTTCTCATTGGAAAATGTAGATCGTTAATGGAGAAGACAAACTATGGTTAAAATAGCTGAGCTATACTGTCATGCTACTGATAAATGTAGTTAAGTCAGAGGCATAGCAATATTTAGTTTACTACTCCCCCAACACTTATAGCTAGTATAGGTAGTTGTAACATTTACAATATGCCTGAGACCCATATAGCTATAAGAGTAAAAGTATTGAGCTCAGCTTTTCTCAACATTACATCAAAATCCAGTGGTTTCACTCAAGGTCAACCATGCCAGAGTTCCTCAAGTGCAATGTTACTTAGTGTTTCCCCATACAGCAACTGAGAAACTTCTTGAGAACTCTATAAGGGAGAACACAGAGATACCCTGACATCTGTTACTGACAATGATGAAAAAGGTGCTTAATAGGAGGCGACAAGCACCACATGTACTATCATTGCGATCTGAAGGTTTTCAGCTGCCACAGTCATGTTTGTGATCATGATGGTAATTTAACTACTGACAGAAATGGAACACGTCAAATATCTATAGATTAATGATAGAGGAGTTCAGATTAGTTCAGGTTATTTTTGTTGCTTAAATTCGGGGATTGCAGATTGCAGGTTTGGCACAACATATAAACATAAGCTTTGTCCCAATTGACAGACTATACACTATGCACTCTTGTGCATTAATTTTCGAAGAGGAGTATTGTCCCAATTGGATAACTAATGGTTTTATGGGTTCATTTCCTCCCCCCTCCCTGTGCCCTCACTGGTCTCTGTTCATATCATTTTATTTGGGTCCGAACCACGGTTTAATATCATCATAAACACAAGTATAAGCTACAGCTGTTTGCCACTGTAACTAAAGGTAACATGTTGAGAATACATCATCTTCACTGTGTTTATACAGATTATACATCATCAATAGGAGTTCACTTCCACGATTTAGGACGATTGCATTCATATTAGCAGTGAACTGTATCAGAGTTCAGATGAACCCTAGACCACTTTTTCAAGCAGACTCAGGTGCGGTTTGCTGGTACGCACCCAAGTTCAGTAAACAGTGTTTACATCATCCAAATGAACCCAGCTATGCACCGAAAGTACTAGTGTGAAAGCATCTATTAGGAATATTCATCCTTATGTAAAACGAAGAATCTGAAAATGTTGAAACTATTTTAATGTTTGAATTTTTTGTAAGTCGCTTTGGATAAAAGCGTCTGCCAAATGAATAAATGGAAATGGAAATGTAAATTTATTATTCACTGCAAAATTTGTGCTTGACATTTCACATTTTGCTTGACATCTCCTGCCTCCAGAATAAGGTTGCTATACATGCACAGACAAAAAAACATTCTGTTTCATGCAGATATTAATATCTTAAATACCAGGAGAAACCACAACATATTCCACAGTTAATGTAGCCAACAAATTCTGCTTCATCTGTAAGGAAAAAAAATAATAAAATAATATTTTTTTTAAATAACAATTGGATATTATTATTAATAGACTATTATTATGAAAAGGAATATACAAGGTATATTTTTTTTCAATAGAAACAATAACTGTAAGAGTAACACTTAAAAATGTACACTTAATTTAGATTCGATGCACTTAGAGTTTAAGCCACGCCCACACCTGGTTCTATCTGAATACAGAGACAGATATAGATCATTTTGTCATATGAATAGATACAGATACAAATACAGATAATGGCTTTGCTGACGCACCTACATATAACTGAGATAAATCCTTTGAAAGAACAGCGCATTTACTTCTGTAGCTGTTGTTTACTGATTCTGTGAAATCAGTTTATTTTATACTTTTGCTCTCGATATGAATTGTGGTTTTTTTATAAAATTATTAGAGGTGTTGTGCTTGGTAACTTTAGCACTAGGCAGAAATCAAAAAGATTGAATTCTTATTTCTGTGGATTTACTGTATATCTCAGGTTAAGCCAGATCATGGTCAGACTTCCATATTACAACTTCTGAATGTATGCAGATAAGCCAAGCAGAAATCTTTTAAGCCAAGCAGAACATTATTGCTGTGCATCAGCAATGTAGATTGTCTGTATCCAAGCATGTGAATTACATATTAGCTTCAACTACTCATAAACCAGGACAGCTAATTTGTAATTGTTTCCTTTTTTTTTCATTTCTTATTCTTTCTTATTTAAATGTCTAATTTACCACTCTATCACAATAACACAAACATTCTTAAGAGTCAAAGCTAAGACTTAAGCATTAATATTGATGATGCATTACAGTCAACATGTTTTAAGGACAACACTGGTTATAATAGGTAGGATGTTTGTTAATATATATTTTGTAATGGGGTGAATTTTGCAAAAAAGAAATTTTACTGTTATAATTACTTTAAATCACATACTTGAGAAGTCTTAACTCCAAATTAGGAGTCTGATATTTGGATACCTCAAAGCAGCCAAAGTTCCTTTCAAGGCGTGGTCAGTCCACTCGGTGACCATCTTGGGAACACTCCTGGGCAGCTTTCTTTTTTTATGGATACAAGCGACATATAAGTATAGCTCCTATAAACTTGAATAGGGAAAGATTGAAATCTCCAAAATAGTTTGTCAAGATTATGATTAGAACCTGACCGATATGGGATTTTTGAGACCGATACTGATTTAAGAGGGGGAAAATTCACCGTTAACCGATAAGGTGGCTGATATGGTCCCCTGAAATATTTGCATTCCCTCGCAAAAAAGAAAAAAAAAAACTGGTTTTAGTACAGTAGCCAGAGTTGATCAATGATATTTGTAGTCAAACCATAACCTCAAAACTTACCATGGTTTTAATAGTCATGGCTTTAGTAGTAACCATATTTGAACTGTGACACTTGTAGTGAAACCATTGTATAATAACACAGGACAATGAAAAGTATGGTAATAAAATTACCATAGTTTTACTCCCAACATTAAACTATTGTTACTGCTGAAAAATTATATAATTATAATTAACCATTATGAAAATTAAATCTTGTTTCAATACAGAAACCATTGTTTAACCATGGTATTTGAAAACGTCATGGTTACTGATGAAATCTCCATTCCCTGATGGAGGGAACGAGAGCCACAAGAGCTGAACCGAGTTGTGCAGATTGGAGGTGCGAGATGGGCAGAACTCTGTGTGCCTCGTAGCCAGCGCAGCAAGCCATCGCGTAACTACCCTAACACACTGGCAGGCATGAAGCGGTCCCCGACACCTTGGGGAGTGGCTAACTGCTAAGTTTAAGGACTGGCTGGCCCAGCTATAGCCTTCTCTCTATTGTTCTCCCCCCCAAAAAAGAACTAAATCGTTCAGCTGTGGGCCATATAAATTCCATGTTTGGGGGGGTGTCCCTCCAAAGAGGAGGACACTGCGGAGACCACATCTGGCCCCAAGAAGGGGGGAGAGGACTTCTAAGTGGAATACAACACACAGACTTACCAGGTTGGAGCGGAAGCACATCATGCAGTGCGGCGCCGAGGTAGGTCTTAATCAAATCAAATCACTTTATTGTCACACTACTGTGTACATGAGTGCAACAGTAGGTTAAAGTCTTGTGTGCAGTTCCGAGCAACATTGCAGTCATGACAGTGATGAGACATGTAACAATTACAATAAACAACATATTTACACAACACAATTTACATAACAAATGTACAAATAATTACACAACAATTTACATATCAAATGTCAAGTCAAGTCAATTTTATTTGTATAGCGCCTTTCACAACACACATCGTTTCAAAGCAGTTTTACAGAAGTTCAGCATTAACAGACGATAAAAATGTAATGTCTATAAAGTCGATAAATCATCATCCTTGTGCAGGGCTCCAAACTGCGACTAAAAATGGTCGCATTTGTGACCAAATAAATTTATTTGTAAGTGTAATTTCTGTCAAGGTCACCATTGGCGACAGTAAAAGTTTACTCCCTTTGATTTTAAAATTTGCATTACATTTCCCGAGATACATTACAAAAGTTTATATCAAAGAAATAGCGGGGAAAACGGAGTTCATTGCAAGAACTAACCATTTCAAAAAAGAGACTGTTAGAAAACACGGTCACAGTAACAAGCATAAAAAATGCACGTGATCACATAATTGCGAAGAATGCTCCACAGACTACACTGTTAGCGAGCTGCGGGACGAAAAGGAATGGAAGGAGTTAAAAATGAAAAAAAAATAAAATAAATTTGGCGCCTGTTTTTCCCCCTATAGGAGCCAATCGCTCCTTAATTGATTTTTTTGTTTGGAGCCCTGTTGTGGAATTAGATAAGATATGATTCTTTATCGTGTTTAAAAATAATCAAATAATAATTGTATTAAACACCCCAGTGAGCAAGCCGAAGGCGACTGTGGCAAGGAACACAAAACTCCAAAAGATGATGGTTAATGGAGAAAAATAACCTTGGGAGAAACCAGACTCACTGTGGGGGGCCAGTTCCCCTCTGGCTAACATCATGAATAATGTAAATAAGAATTATTTATAGTTAAAAAACATGATTTAAAAATTATTAAACTTATTAAGTGCTAAGGGTCAGTATTTAGACAGTGATTGTGTTTGAACTGCAAGATTAGTGACCAGTGTCTTTGAAGTCCACCCTTGATTAAATTCCAGAAGTTCATTTAGATGCAATTGTCCTTGTTTGGCTGATGAAGGCTTTTGTTGGCAATAGTTAGTCTATGTATCCCATTTCAAGATCGTAGTCCATGGTGATGGGGCATCTGAAGTCTCCGTGAGAGGCTGGATACAAACTGGAGCTGACGAACGCTATTTACCTCGGGACTGGCGTCCCGAGATAACAGCAGAAAAGCAGATGAGAAATAATTAGCATAGCTGATGTTCATAATATTAATGTATTATAACTGATTCAGCAGTAGTATAAAAAGTAAGCATTATGTGAATGCTTGGTTAAAGAGATGCGTCTTTAATCTAGTTTTAAACTGGGACAGCGAGTCTGAGCCTCGAACAATATCAGGAAGGCTATTCCAGAGTTTAGGAGCTAAATGTGAGAACGCCCTCCCTCCATTAGTGGACTTAGATATCCTAGGTATGACCAGAAGCCTCGAATTTAGTGATCTTAAAGAGCGCGATGGATTGTATGGCGATAGAAGATCCGTTAAATACACAGGAGCTAAACCATTTAGGGCTTTATAGGTCAGTAGTAATACTTTGTAATTGATACGGAACTTAATAGGTAGCCAGTGTAGAGATGATAAAATCGGTGTTATATGATCATATTTTCTTGACCTAGTAAGAACTCTAGCGGCTGCATTTTGGACTAACTGCAGCTTGTTTATTGAGGATGCAGGGCAACCAGCTAATAAAGCATTACAGTAATCTAGTCTCGAGGTCATGAATGCATGAACTAACTTTTCTGCATCAGAAACAGATAGCATGTTACGTAGCTTAGCAATGTTTCTAAGGTGGAAAAAGGCTGTTCTCGTAACAGATGAAATATGATTTTCGAAAGTCAAGTTGCGGTCTAGTATAACACCCAGGTCTTTTACTGTAGTGGATAATGTAACAGGACATCCTTCTAAATTAAAGTTGCATTGTAAGGGATTTTGTGGGTAGTTTTTTGGACCAATAAGTAATACCTCCGTTTTATCGGAATTTAATAACAGGAAATTACACGTCATCCAGCATTTTATATCTTTAAGACACTCTGTCAAGTTAGATAAGTTAGTGTTTTCATCTGGTCGTGATGAGATATATAATTGAGTGTCATCAGCATAACAGTGGAAATTAATTCCATCTTTTCTTATAATTTTACCAAGTGGCAGCATATATATTGAGAATAATAGAGGGCCTAACACAGATCCTTGTGGCACTCCATAGTCTACTGACGTTATTTTTGATTTTTCCCCATTTAAACAGACAAAATGGTAACGGTCTGATAAGTACGATCTAAACCAGCTTAATGCCTGTCCCTGAACACCAGTGTAGTTTTGTAGTCGATCCAAGAGTATTTTATGATCTATAGTGTCGAACGCAGCGCTAAGATCGAGTAGAACTAATATTGAGATGCAGCCTTGGTCAGAAGCCAAAAGTAAATCATTTGTAATTTTAACTAGCGCAGTTTCTGTGCTATGATGCGGTCTGAATCCTGACTGAAATTTTTCATAGATATCATTTTCTTGCAAGAAAGAGCACAATTGAGCGGACACAACTTTTTCTAATATTTTAGACATAAATGGAAGATTTGAGATGGGTCTGTAATTTGCTAGGTTATTTGGATCTAATTGTGGTTTCTTAATGAGAGGTTTTATAACTGCCAGCTTAAATATTCTTGGAACATGACCTAAAAATAAAGACGAGTTAATAATATTGAGAAGAGGCTCTTCCACTACATGTAACACATCTTTCAGTAGTTTAGTGGGTACTGGATCTAGTAAACATGTTGTTGTTTTAGATGCAATGATAAGTTTATTTAGCTCTTCCTGTCCTATAGTTGTAAAGCGGTGTAGTTGTTCTTGAGGGGCGATAATTGAGGCTGAATCATAAGACACCATAAAAGATTGTACATTAACAGTTGTGTTTACAATTGTGTTTCTGATGTTTTCTATTTTCTCAGTGAAGAAATTCATAAAATCATTACTACTAAACTGTAACGGAATATTTTGCTCAGGTGATCTCTGTTTATTTGTTAGTCTAGCTACGGTGTTAAATAAGAACCTTGGATTATTTTGGTTATTTTCTATTAGTATGCGGAGGTGCTCAGCCCTGGCTGTTTTTAGAGCCTTTTTGTTACGTGACATACTGTCTTTCCATGCGATTCTAAAGACCTCTAAATTAGTTTGTTTCCATTTACGCTCCAAGTTACGAGTTTCTCTCTTGATAGCATGCGTTGCACTGTTGTACCATGGTGCTCTAGTCAAGGCTGGGTCTGCCTCCTCCTGGGTCAGTGCTTGCAGCTTCACCACCTGATCCCTAAAAGAGGTCGTGGGAACCTTGGACACATAGCCCGGTTAGGGTCTCAGGATGACGTGAGAATGCAGACGCCCACTTAATGGGGCAAGGGCTGCCTCTGCAAGTGAAGGCGTGAGGTGACAGGGACCTACCGAGGGGGAGGACCTCATACTGGTACGGAAGTACGCGTCTTTCAGGTCTACCGCCATAAACCAACCTTGATGCCGGACGCTCGCTAAGATGCGTTTTTGCATCAGCATATTGGACAGGAGTCTGTGCAAAGCCCGATTCAGACTCGCAGGTCCAAGATTGGCCACAACCTGCCACCTTTTTTTGGTACGATGAAGTAGGGGCTGTAAAACCCCTTCTTCATCTTGGCTGGAGGGACAGGCTCTCGCCTCTCACCATAGTGAAGCAGATGCTGGACCTGGGCGGGCACTTAGCAAACTGAATCACGTAGCCGAGTCGGACAGTCCTGATCTACCATCACTGGGGGTATGGGAGCGCGAGCGACACCCTTGGCGACATATAGACAGGTGTGCGAGACATTGCATCGCGCCGGGGCAGGATGTGTTGTATGGTCCCCATCTGCCTTTTAACCACTGAGGATTGGTCTGTGAAATCCTCTACAGTGCCGCCGAATAGGTCAACCTGGTTCAACCAATCATCAGGCTGCGAGGGTTCAGGGGGAGCAGAGGATTCCACTCATTCCCAAACACTCGCAGCCACCCGGGCAAGCATGGCTGTCAGCTGCGCATGGTGACACTGAACCAACCCACTCTCCGATGCTGTAATCGAAAGCTAAGCTACTTCGCTAGCCGCAAACTTGACCTGAGATGAGCCGGCGGTCACATCGCAGAACTCGCTGGGACAAACGTGCGTGCTGGGGAATGGGAGGTCCATGGGGGGCTTCCCAACGTAGAAGCTCCCATTGAAATCCCCAAATCACCCCCAGAGCTAACCGACCCAGCATCATACCCGTGGGAAGAAGGACTGAGTCGGGGATCCGCTGGAGTGGCTTTCCCTCTTACGAGAGAAAGCTGCGACCACAACGTTGCCAAAAGCATGCCCTCGCAGTGAGAGCTTTACCCATCCACAAGTGTTGTCCCTGCATGGGCAGTGCCCAACATGAGAGGCAATGATATTGGCCATGGGAAGCGGAGAGGTAACGATCGCAACCAGGAAACACACACAAACGAAAAGGCATCTTGAAAAAGATGCTTTCGTTTGCACCACTCTTTTAGATTAAAGTCAACTCTTTTTATTTTATTTGCATATATATATATATATATATATATATATATATATATATATATATCTCAAATCAAATCAAATCAAATCAAATCACTTTATTGTCACACTACTGTGTACACGAGTGCAACAGCAGGTGAAATTCTTGTGTGCAGTTCCGAGCAACATAGCAGTAATGACAGTGACGAGACAATAAACAACATATTACACAAAACAATTTACATAAACTTACACAACAATTTACATAACAAATGTACACATACCTACACAACAATTTACATAACAAATGTACACAATACACACAATGTAGAATACACACACTAGAGAAGGGTATAAATATATATATATATATATATACACTGACTGAATTGGGAGCGAGAATATATTGACAGAATGAGGATTAATAAAGTGCAGTGCTGATTGTTGATCGTGAGCGATCATGTGTTCAAAAGTCTTATTGCTTGTGGGAAGAAGCTGTCATGTAGTCGGGTGGTGCGGGTCCTGATGCTGCGATACCGCCTGCCTGATGGAAGCAGTGAGAGCAGCCCATGACTCGGGTGGCTGGAGTCTTTGATAATCCTCCGAGCTTTCTTCACACACCGTCTGTTATATATATCCTGGAGGGAGGGAAGCTCACCTCCGATGATGTTTCTGGCCGTTCGCACCACCCTTTGCAGGTCTTTGCGGTTGTGGGCGGTGCTATTGCCGTACCAGGCGGTGATGCAGCCAGTCAAGATGCTCTCAACAGTACTAGTGTAGAACAGTGTGAGGATGTGTTGGTTCATTCCGAACTTCCTCAGCCGTCTCAGGAAGAAGAGGCGCTGGTGAGCCTTCTTCACAACGGCCTCAGTGTGGACGGACCATGTGAGTTCCTCAGTAATGTGGACACCGAGGAACTTGAAACTGCTGACTCTCTCCACCGGTGCTCCATTAATGGTGATGGGGCTGTGTTCTCTGTCTTTCTTCCTGAAGTCCACCACAAGCTCCTTGGTTTTACTGACGTTGAGGAAGAGTTTGTGCTCCTGACACCAGCGTGTCAGAGTGTGCACCTCCTCTCTGTAGGCCGTTTCATCATTGTCAGTGATCAGACCTACAACCGTCGTATCGTCAGCAAACTTAATGATGGCATTGGAGCTATGTGTCGCCACACAGTCATGTGTGTAAAGGGAATACAGGAGTGGGCTGAGAACACAGCCCTGCGGGGCTCCAGTGTTGAGGGTCAGTGATGAGGAGATGTTGCTGCCCATTCTAACCACCTGACGTCTGCCTGACAGGAAATCCAGGATCCAGCTGCACAGCGAGCTGTTTAAGCCCGCTTATATATGTGTGTGTGTGTGTGTGTGCACCATAGATCCAACAGCTTTTAAGAGAAAGAGATGAATGGAAAATCAGGAGGAATTCAGCCCGAAGAAGAAATCTGAGTGTGTGTTTGCAAGCGGCACACCTTTTATACCCATATGTCCCATATGGGGGAGTGGCATGCATATTCTCATTGGCCTTTTCTCAAATATCAGAGATGTCTGGGCTCCCAAGAGTGAACCCCTAGTGTCAACTCATCGACACGACGACGAGTGAGTGACAGATAGGGAACGATTACTACAAGATTTACTATGGTTACTAAAGTCATGTTTGCTACAATTTTACTACTGTAAAAACCATAGTAAATTTATTGCGAGGGAGCAATAATAAAAGGCTAGTTCACCCTAAAATGAAAATTCTCTCATCATTTATTCATGCTCATGCCTTCCCAGATGTCTATTACTTTCTTCTGCTGAACAAATTTGAAGAAAAATAGAAACATAGCTCAGCTCAGTAGATCCTTATAATGCAAGTGGATGATGATCAGACTTTTGAAGCACCAAAAAGAACAGTCAGGCAGCATAAACATCATCCATACAGCTCCAGCGGTTAAATGAATGTCTTCTAAATTGACACAATCGGTTTTGGTGTGAAAAAAAGGTCAATATTTAAATACTTTTTTAACTCTAAATTGTAGCTTCCGATCTGCAGCAGTATCCGCATGTAACGTAATCACATTGACATGTTTATGTGAGAACTGATGCACGCGCGACACATGGAAGAGGAGCGCTGTTTACAGCTGAGTAGGAGAACACTGTACAGAACTGTCTGACTGCCCATGCCTAAATCCGCCACTGAGAAACTTGGTTGGTTTTGGTTTAGATTTGTATTCATCTGTGGATACAATGATGCTTTTGTCTTTTCCTGGATGTCTCAACTGAGAGGAAAATGTGAGATTTCACCTGTAACATGCCAACTCAAATTCATCACAAGAGAGAAGTGTACGCAGCGCTCTCATGAATGCGTACACGGCTGCTGACCGAAAACGATGCTTTAGAGTTAAAAAGTACTAAAATATTGATATTTTTTGCAAACAAAAGCTATTTTGTCGCTTTAGAAGACATTAAGTTAACCGCTGGAGTCATATGAATGAAGTTTATGTTGACTGTCTGAAATTTTTTATCATAAAATTTTGACCACCATCCACTTGCATTTTAAGGACCTACCAAGCTGAGATGTTTTTCTATTTTTCTTCAAATGTGTTCTGGTGAAGAAAGGAAGTCATATACACCTGGGATGAGGGTGAGTAAACAATGAGAGAAATTTCATTTTTGGGAGAACTTTCCTTTAAAGTTAAACAAACCCTTTGTGACAATAGGCTTTCTTGAAGGGTTAGTTCACCCAAAAAAATTAAATGCTCTCATCATTTACTCACCCTCATGCCATCCCAGATGTGTATGAATTTCCTTTATCTGCAGAAAACAAAGGAAGTTTTTTTAAAGGAATATTTTAGCTTTGTATGTCCATTATGCAAGTGAATGGTGACCTAAACTTTGAAGCTCCAAAAAGCAATCCAATAAATTTTGAGTGAGAACAAACCAAAATATAACTCCTTTATACATTATAAATCATGAAATCAGCAGCCTCCTCTGCAATCATGATTTCAAGTTCGATTACACTTCCTAGTGCCATCTAGCACTCTGCGCATCCAACAAGCACTAGGAAGTGTAATCGAGCTAGAAATCATTATCATGCCTCAAGACTTGTAAAGGGATTTCGATGGGCAAGGAGGAGGCGAGAAACGGCTTGACAATATTAATAATATTTGAATAGTAAACTGAAACAAAAGACACAAACACACACATGACGGACATGTCCGTAAACGATCTCTCTCTCCCACACCATCTTCCGCAGTTGGCCTTAATCCCTCTCGGAGGCTTGATTAGCCTGATAAGGGGCCGGGTGTATATAATCACGACCTGGGCCCGCCCTCCGCCCTGCCACAAGACTGCAATGGCAAGATGTACAGTGAAAAAGCTGTACTGACCCAAAACTGAGTGGATCACTTCAGAAGACATTGATTAAACTACTGGAATCAAATTAACTACTTTTATAATGCCTTTATCTGCTTTTTGGAGGTTCAAAGTTCTGGCCACCATTCACTTAATGGATCTACAGAGCTGATATGTTCTTCTAAAAAAAAATGTTTGTGTTCTTCAAAAGAAAGAAAGTAATTTACATCTGGGCTGGAATGAGGGTGAGAAAATGTTGAGAGAATTTTCATTTTTGGGAGAAATATCACTTTAACAAGGGATTCTCAGCAACTGGATCAAGTTCTTTGCTCTTGCAGTTCAAGTTAAATTTGCATACATCTTATTTTTAAGAGAACTTGCAAGTAGACAGCCATCCATATAAAAACATAAAAAGTCCTGTGTGGTGCAGGTAGGACTGGAATAGACTTCTTACAGAAGACCTTTGATAAAAAGAGAAAAACAAAACAATCAAAATATTGCCATATGACCCACTTCAGAATCAAATCTTATCTGGTCACAGGAGTATTTCCAATACTTTAACAACTCTGATGATTCCTTTAAAACCCTATAAAGGTTTTTGTATCCTGTGCGATACAGCATTTTGAGAAGCTGAAGCTAGGAGCAGTGAGCAAGTTGGCCAAATTTCTGAGAAAATTATTGTAAATAGAGTTCATGCAAATACTGAGGTCATGTGACTTTGCATTAAAATGCTGGCACCGATTCACAATCTTAATATAAAATAACCTGGCAGCATTGTGAGGAGTTCACTGACCTCATGGTAAATGTTCCTACTTTTTACATGTTGTTTTCATGTAATTTTCATTGTTAAATGTTTGTAAAAAATAATATGTTAGAAAATAGCAATAAATACATTTATTTTCATAAATTTATGAAAACTATAAAATACCTCATAAACATTAATTTATGAGGTATTTTAATTTTCTTGCTTTTTTTCTTTTTTCTTTTTGTCTGTGTGGAGGATTTTCCAATTAAAATTTTTTTATTGATTCATATATAACACAGAAAAACACAACATATATATATACATTGAATCAACATTTAAACCCCACCCCAATGAACACCCCTGAGGTCACATTCAAGAATACACACAAACAACAACAACAACAACAACAACAAAAAATATAATAATCACACACATCCAAAACTATAGCTCTCTCTTCACACCCCCTCCCTGAGAGTCCCCCAAAAACACTTAATAACTGCCCCATTTCATATCAGACAAATCCAAAATCACCTCCTCGAAAGCTGCCACCCTCCCCATCTCCGCACACCACTCCCGAATTGAGGGCGCTCCGGCCAACTTCCATCCCCTTAAGATAAGCTGTCTGCCTATCATAACACTGGTCAGAACCCAATTTTTTATGTGTTTATCCCCCATATTGATGACCTCCCCATCGCCCAAAATACAGAGTCTGGGGCAAAATGAAATTTGAGCGCCCAATATGTCACACATAAAACTCTAAACCCTCAACCAAAATTCTTGAATTTTAACACACCACCAAAAATCATGGGTTGTGTCTCCATCTTCTGATTGGCATTACCAACAGGTGGGTGTGTCTTTAAGACCAAGCCTATATAATCTAGAGGTGGTCCAATATGTAAAATTTTGAATTGCATAAGGCACACCCTTGCATCTGTAGATACAGACCTGACATTTTTTAGAATCCTAGCCCACACTCCCTCCTCCAATACCAAGTTTAAGTCTTTCTCCCATAATCTATTGATAGAAGTTAAAGCTCCATTCCAGAGACTCTGAATTATCAGTGAGTGATACACTGATACCTCATGACCTTTCACAAAAGCAGTAATCACTTCTCTTAGATTATCTGTCGCTTAAAGGGGGTGTTTGCTACTCCCAAAAATAGTACAGGGCAGGTGGCACAGCTGTAAATACCTAAAGAACTGAGATCTGGGAATCCCAAAATGTTGAAATAAGTTTTCAAAGCATATTAACCTACCTCACAATCCACTCTGACCAGCAGAAAGGGGACTTATTAATACATAATTTGGGGATATAAAATCAGGGAGGGACTCTCTCAGGTGGAAGCGAACAATGAGCCAAATGTCTGAGACCGAATGCATAATTATAAAACAAAATCTTGGGTAGGCCTAGCCCAACTTTGTCAATCGGTCTATGTAACTTATTGAAATGTAATATGGGATGCTTACCATTCCAAATGAAGGATTTAGCTATGCTATCAAAATGCTTGAAATACGAGAGGGGGACATCTACAGGGAGAGATTGTAGCAGGTATTTGAATTTTGGAATACAATTCATTTTAATGACATTAACCTTCCCAATCATAGATAAAATGTAATGAAGCCCACCTCCCCACATCGCTCGAATACCTTCAAGGGTTCAAAATTAACTAAATCATATTTGCTGGGAATAAAATGCCGAAGTACTTAATGCCCTGTTTGGGCCACTGAAAGTAGCCCAGCTGAAAAACTGTTGCTGGGCACTACGCTGTCAGAGCCAAAGCTTCTGATTTAGACCAACTGACTCTGTATCCTGAGAATTTAGAAAAGCAATTAATAATTCTGTTGAGACAAGGCATGCGCCATACATACCTCCCGCCACCACTTCTGGAAAATCATCTTCCTTTCTTATTGTGGCTGCTAATGGTTTCAGGGCATGATAGAACAATAATGGGGAAAGAGGGCATCCTGCCCCTATCCAGAGTAAAATAATCTGAAATTAATCCATCTGTTTACCACCCCTACCAGGTGTAAATAATTTAACTTAATTCATCCAATTAAAGAATTCCCAAACCTGTATATTTCCAAAATTTTAACAAGATAATCCCATTCTACCATATCAATCACCTTTTCGTTGCAAAGTAAAATGGCAGCGACAAGAGTCTGATCATTCGCCACTGACCACATGATATTGATGAAATTCCTAATGTTATCAGAAGAGCTGCGTCCCCAAATAAACCCCACCTGATCTATATGTATAAAAGATGTCTTAACTTTACTTAATCAGTTAGCCAGACAACATTTTTGACAACATTCTTACATCTAGCTGGATCAGGGAAATTGAAGAATAACACTTACACTCACTTGGATCTTTGTCCATTATAAGAATCAGCCTGATCTGGGCTTTTGTCATGGTTGGCAGAAGCTTTCGATTCTTTAATGATTCCGTATAAACATCTAAAAAAAAAAAACAGTTCTCTAGCATAAGATCTAAAAAATTCAGAGGCAGAGCTGTCTGGCCCTGGAGCCTTGCCTGTAGGCAAGGATTAATTACCTCGACAAGCCCCTCCAAGGTTATCTCAGAATCAAGAGAATTGTTTTGCTCAGCTGTCAGTTTAGGGAGTTCTAATGGTTCCACAAAAGTTCTAATATCTTCATCAGTAGATGAAGACGTGGAACTATTGAGATCAAGATAAAATTCTTTAAAAGCATTATTAATATCAATGTCCAAAGTAAATATTTTACCTCCTGCATATTTCACTGAGGGAATGGTAGAAAAAGATTCTCTCTGCTTTATATATAAAGCCAAAAGCTTCCCTGCTTTGTCCCCCGAGTCAAAGTATTACTCACCTTCTGCAAGAAAATAGTATTATATCTGTTTTTTATATTGGGTCAATTCTCTGAGGCCATCAGACAACATTCGGCGCTTCAGCTCTGCCTTGGCACTTTTAATATTCCCTTCCAACACCACAAGTTTTTGCACTTTGGATTTTTGGATGAATGAGGTATACTGTACAATCCGACCTCTAAGAACTGCCTTAAGTGCCTCCCAAGAGGATACTGAGGACAGAGGATACTGAGGACCAGTGTATCGCCATATAAACATTGATTTCAGCCTTTAACATTTGTTGGAATTCAGGATTTTGCAAAAGGGATACATTAAACGGCAACTATATGATTTCTTTTTCTCCGTATGTGGCAACATATCTAAACTCATCAGGGTGTGATCTGAGACTAAGATGTTTCCAATTGAGCAACCAACAACATATGAATGAGTCTATCAATAGATTAAAGTCTCCTCACAATATTATATCATGAGGGGTGCCAGCGGTTGCAACATCCCTTCAAGATCTATAAAAAAGCCATGATCATCAGCGTTAGGTCCGTAAATACTAGCCAATATCAACCTTTGCCCCTGAATTTCTGCTAAAACAATTATGACTAAATATATTTATCCAAATTTATCTGTAATGACTCCCCTGCTCTTACTTGTGCCAGCACTAAAGAAAACATGTGCACCCCATATCTTTACAAATCTTTCAGCTTTCTGTGGTGAAAGATGTGTTTCTTGAAGAAACACTATATCATATTTCTTATGTTTAAGAAAATAAATAACCTTCTTTTATTGGGGTGCCCCAACCCATTTACATTCCACATGGAGAGAGACAATCCACTCATATTAACATTTGACATTTTGACATATTAGAAAAAATAGACTGTCAAAAACAAAATTATAAAGACCACATTCAAACATTAGTGCAAAATTCAAACCCCAGCACGATCAGCAGGCTTACAAAATATTTTAAAATGCACTTTTTAGAGTCATTTGTGTTAGATTCCAGAGCTCTAGCACATCCTCACCATTGTTACACCCCACTTCACTACAAAAACACTAGTGTCCGCAGTCTGTCTTCAATTTCTGTGTTGCCACCAGACTATTGGAGTGCATATAGCTGCACTGTTACACACAGTGCAAATAGTCACTCTGTTTAATTAAATGCATACATGGTTGATACATATGAATTAACAAAATAATATATAGAGTAGGCTATAGTCAGTGATGCTAGTTTCTGGTTAACTGTATGTGTAGGAATCGTTCTGTCGCCATGACAATTGTGTAAACTCTAGCTTTTCATTTGTCCCTTATGTTGACCTTCAGTCCTTGAGTCTCAATGCTTCAGCCAGACTCTCTGCTAACTTAATTAGAGCTATCACTGCAATTCATTTGAAAATGTTGCCTTTGAGAGTTGAATTCTGAACTCATTATGCAGCAGAATGATGTTGGCAGTGGCAGTCCAAATCATGGGTTAGAATTCATACATTTGCAGATGACTTGGGAGGGAATGTGTCAGATATGTTATAATATCCCTGTACATTCACCTCTTTATATCTCTTTTATGCAACTAAGTACGTTACGCTAAGTATATGTTAAGGTCATTACAATGACATGATTACGGCTTAAAAATGTTTGAACAGGCAGCGTATTTGTTTAGGGGGTTTGTTTGTGTATATATGTATGGTTTTGGCTGTATGGTTTTGTAGCTAGAATCTACCGATCAAAATGAGACCGCCCTTCAATATCTTATCTATTTTGCATCTCACATGTGCTTTTTCTGACACTATCGGTTAGGTTTAGCTATGGTTTGTGGCAAGAAGTTTGGATTTGTTGTTTTAAAACTCGATAAAGCATTAACCTTAAAATAATCTGTTTTGGAGAACAATTAACTCCCCCTTTGCCCCTCGCAATTTCACCTCAAAACTGTAGAACTATATGTCATGAACCATGTAATATCATTTTGCTAAATGTTGGCATGTAATTTTCATGAGAACAGGCTGGATAAAAAGTTGCAATTACCTAAACATTTTCTTTAAAAAAATATGTATTGACTTTTACACATGGGCCCAAGTGAATCTGTGATTTATTTATTTGAACTGGTTCATATACATGAACTGTAACAAATATATATATATATATATATATATATATATATATATATATATATAAAATTAAGACTTACCCAAAGATACCTATAAGTGGATTGGCGAATATATATTGTAAAATATTAATACTGCACTCATGTCTGTTTTTAAAGAAATCAATCATGAATTGATTCAATATCATCATTATATATCTCTGTAATTGTGTTAATTACATTGTAAATTCAATTTCATGTAAATATTTTAGTGCATAATAACTGAATATGCTGTTGGCAACCAAAATAATTATACCAAAAATACATACAAAAATAACATACATTTAGGTGAAACCTCTGGGTATTGGAAGACCCTTAATTATTTTTGTATTAAAATTTTCAGCATCAGACAATGCAAGAAAACGTGCCTCAGGTTTAAATAGATGTGTAATAAATCTATAAACTAAAAACACAAATGAGGTGTGGCAGGGCGGAGGGCAGGTCCGGGTCATGATGATACACACCCGGGCCCGTATCAGGCTAATCAAGCCTCCGAGAGGGATAAAGGCCGATGGTGGTGCGATGAGAGAGAGAGAGAGAGAGAGATCATTTACGGACATGTCAGTCGTGTGTGTTTGTGTCCTTTGTGTTAAGTTTATTATTAAAATATGATTTACATTGTCAAGCCGGTTCTTGCCTCCTCCTTTCCATTGAAATCATTTACATGAGGATTAACTAATTAGCCCTTTTGCCATTATTACATTGTAATTTTTTTAAAATCTGGTATATGGCCATATATGAACAAATACAATTAGAGTACATACTGTATACTTGAGCATTTACACTCACCTAAAGGATTATTAGGAACACCTGTTCAATTTCTCATCAATGCAATTATCTAATCAACCAATCACATGGCAGTTGCTTCAATGCATTTAGGGGTGTGGTCCTGGTCAAGACAATCTCCTGAACTCTAAACTGAATGTCAGAATGGGAAAGAAAGGTGATTTAAGCAATTTTGAGCATGGCATGTTTGTTGGTGCCAGACAGGCCGTCTGAGTATTTCACAATCTGCTCAGTTACTGGGATTTTCTCACACAACCATTTCTAGGGTTTACAAAGAATGGGGTGAAAAGGGAAAAACATCCAGTATGCGGCAGTCCTGTGGGCGAAAATGCCTTGTTGATGCTAGAGGTCAGAGGAGAATGGGCCGACTGATTCAAGCTGATAGAAGAGCAACTTTGACTGAAATAACCACTCGTTACAACCGAGGTATGCAGCAAAGCATTTGTGAAGCCACAACACGCACAACCTTGAGGCGGATGGGCTACAACAGCAGAAGACCCCACCGGGTACCACTCATCTCCACTACAAATAGGAAAAAGAGGCTACAATTTGCAAGAGCTCACCAAAATTGGACAGTTGAAGACTGGAAAAATTTTGCCTGGTCTGATGAGTCTCGAGTTCTGTTGAGACATTCAGATGGTAGAGTCAGAATTTGGCGTAAACAGAATGAGAACATGGATCCATCATGCCTTGTTACCACTGTGCAGGCTGGTGGTGGTGGTGTAATGGTGTGGGGCATGTTTTCTTGGCACACTTTAGGCCCCTTAGTGCCAAATGGGCATCGTTTAAATGCCACGGCCTACCTGAGCATTGTTTCTGACCATGTCCATCCATTTATGGCCACCATGTACCCATCCTCTGATGGCTACTTCCAGCAGGATAATGCACCATGTCACAAAGCTCGAATCATTTCAAATTGGTTTCTTGAACATGACAATGAGTTCACTGTACTAAAATGGCCCCCACAGTCACCAGATCTCAACCCAATAGAGCATCTTTGGGATGTGGTGGAATGGGAGCTTCGTGCCCTGGATGAGCATCCCACAAATCTCCATCAACTGCAAGATGCTATCCTATCAATATGGGCCAACATTTCTAAAGAATGCTTTCAGCACCTTGTTGAATCAATGCCACGTAGAATTAAGGCAGTTCTGAAGGCGAAAGGGGGTCAAACACAGTATTAGTATGGTGTTCCTAATAATCCTTTAGGTGAGTGTATGTACACATTTAAATTCCACAAGTGTTTAAAAAACATAAGTTACATATATGAAAATGGCCAGTTTTGTCATGTTTTGAATATGATGTGCACACACACACACACACGCATATATATATATATATATATATATATATATATATATATATATATATATATATATAAATATTTATTTTTTTCATATTTGTAGCTTACTGTATTAATAGCACTTCAAATTCTATTCACATTTTACTACACAAATAATGTGGTTTTTATGGACATGAAGGAAAGCAATGGGATTTCCCTCATATTATAAAACTATTATTAGTTTTTTTGCAGAACATTTGCAGAAATTATAAAAAATTGCAAGATACTGCAAATAATGCAAAGATTGGTTGAATTTGCAACCAACCAAGAATTCTTGCGATTGTAAAATCGCTAAATCCTGGAGGGACTGAATTGTTATGAGACATTAAAGAGTGTTGTTCTGAGATGCGTGTTGGCACTGTTTTGGCAGCAAGGGGGGACCTACACATTAATAGGCAGGCTGTTTTAATGTTGTGGCTGATTGGTGTATACATTATATATATATATACACAAGATTAATCAACCACTGAAGGGCACTTCGAAGGGTGAAAAGTCATGATAGTCTTGCTGTAAGATCACTTCAAACTGAATTTTCAATAAATAAGACTTAAACATTTAGGAGCCACACAACTTTCAGTCCTCCAATGCTCTAAGAGTAGATGGTAAAAACTATACTATAATAAACTTTTTTTTTTTTTTTTACAAAAAACACATTTCTGACTTGTAAATAACTGTAACAATATAAATAAACCCAGAGAGCAGAACACTCCCTGCCTGGCATCACTGATGCCACTATAAATTAACTCTTTGCTTATTTATCATTTGTCCTCTTTAGCAAGGAGTGAGATGACATCAGAAATAGGTAGCAAAAATGTCTTGACATTCAAATCACTGCTTGGAAAGACTGAGGTGTCAAACCCCATAGGCCACTCATTTCTAGGTGTCTAAGTCTGTTTCAACAGTACAACAACACGAGTTTGCATATTCCGATGGGCTTTGTGTGGCGATGCTGAAGAATGCTGACAAACTATTTGTCAGCGGATCCAGAATTTGTTAACCAATGTTTGTTCTTGTCTTATCTGAAACTATAGGAGATATTTTACACCGTAGTTAGCTATTGTAGCAGGCTCATCTGGCTTTTGGATTAAGAGCATTTTAATAGTAAGTGGCAATAGTGAACAGGGATCACATTAGGCAGGGACTTTTGGTCTGGCATTTATGCATGCATGCATTTATGATGCATGTGAGAGTAAAGTACTTCACAAGTCAGTTAAGCATATTTCCTCTGAAGCATTATTGCTTCCAGGATCCTCCAGGTCATGCCAATCATGCGCTCCTATACTCTCCCCATGTGAGAGGCATGTGGGGGGTGGAATTCCCATGGACAGCCATTCTCATGAAGGTACTTTGAGATGCTGGTTTGGTTTTTATGAACACCTCCAAACGGGCTCTGAGAAAGTTAGTACCCCGATCTGACTTGAGCTGCCTGGTGGATCAAAAGGGAATCGGCTCTCAGCAAGAAGTCCCAGGTAGAGAAGCGCTGAAACTGCTCTGAGGTAAGTTCTCCCTCATTAATGTGGTTATGAAGGCTGGCTACTTGAAGTCTGAACTCCATAAACATTTCAGGATCCATCAGTTCAAAGAACACATGCACTTTGGGTTGAGGATGCTTGAATAGGAAGTTGTGTCCTTTAAACCATATAGTGCTGGTGAGCTGTGAGGGAGACAATGCCACCCTATGCAATGGTAGGTTGCACTTACAGCAACTGATTTGTAAGAACATGCCTTGTGAATCTAAAAGGAAACAGCTCTCAGCAAGAATTCCCAGATAGAGAAGTGCTGAAACTGCTCTGTAAGTTTTCCCTCATTATTGTGTATAAGAAGGCTGTTTGCATGAGGTCAGATCTCCATATTAATTTCAGGATCCATCAGTTCAAAGAATGCATACACTTTCAGGTTAAGGAGGCCTGTAAATGAAGTCAGGTCCTATAAACCATATATTGATGGAGAGATGTGATGCAGCCATGGATCTTGTGGCTAGTTCAGCTGGGTTCTAATCTGTAGGCATATAATTCCAGTGTTCAGGAGAAGTTGTCTGACATTTGCGATGGACACGGTTATGCAAAGACACAAAGGAGTGTTTGGAGTCGTTATAGATATATTCAAGGACCATCTTGCTGTCACAATAGAACTTGACTGCATTCGGCTTGTGGTCCAGAGCATCAAGGATAAGTTGTAATTTCAATCATTCCAGCATAGCCCCACATAGCTCAAGGCAAGGGATTGTAGGCTCAGGTTAAGGTGATAGCATTTCTTTACCAAGCGTTGGTCTCACCAACGAGCATGCCCAGTCAGTGCTCAGGTGCCTTGAACTCTTCGAGCCTGGCATGGCAGTTCCTATGAAACAATTCCAGAGGCTCCTGGGGCATATGGCATCCACAGCCGCGGTCATGCTGCTCGGGTTGATGCATATGAGATCGCTTCAGCACTGGCTACAGACTCTAGTCCCGAGATGGGCTTGCCACGGCACATACCGTGTGACAATCACCCTCTCCTGACAGAAACTCCTCTCGGAATAGATGCGGAATAGATGCGCTGGCACACAGCTGGCCCTGGGGGCTGCACAAGTTTTCCGTAAACTGTTTACCAGCCATGGACTCTGTGGATTACTACAACAATACCCTTAAGAGTATCCTGGATCTCCACGCCCCAGTCAAAACCAGAACAGTCACTTTCTCTCGATCAGCTCCCTGGTACACCAGTGAGCTACGGAAAATGAAGGCATCTGGGCGTGCCATCGAGCAGAGATACAAAGCAACAGGTCTCACTGTGCATAAACAAGTTTTTCGGGAACACCAAAAGGTCTACTCAAAGTCACTCACAAAGGCACGGTCTCAGTTCTACTCAAACGTCATCAGAAACAGTCCCGGAAACTCAAAGCAGCTTTTCTCAACCATAAATCATCTTCTCAAACCACAGACCCCTTCACTCACAGAAACTACAGAAGAGCACTGTAATAAGTTCCTGGCCTTTTTCAAAACAAAAATAGACTCAATCCACTCTTCCTTTCCTGGATTCTCAACACTACCCGCCCCGCCTGTACACTCACAGCTTGCGATCTCTCAGCCCTTATACTTCTTTCCAGAAATCTCCCAGCAAGAGGTTGAGAAGATCATCAAAAAGATGAAACCCACCACCTGTGCCCTCGACCCCTTTCCTACAGCTCTAGTCAAAGCAAACACCCCTGCCCTAAGCCCTCTGATTACCACTGTAATAAACCACTCCCTCCAGGCTGGCAATGTTCCATCTGCCCTATAAACTGCCATAATCAGACCACTTCTGAAAAAACCCACCCTTGATCCAGATACTTACAAATTACAGGCCCATTTCCAATCTCCCATTCCTCTCCAAAGTACTGGAAAAAGTTGTTGCTGCCCATCTCCAGGACCACCCAAAACATAACAACCTTTTTGAAAAATTCCAGTCTGGTTTCCGCTCTGCTCACAGCACAGAAACAGCACTGGTCAGAGTCACAAACGATTTACGAATGGCAGCTGATGCTGGCTCACCTTCACTCCTCATACTTCTCGATCTGTCTTCTGCTTTTGACACTGTGGACCATGGCATTCTTCTCAACCGGCTACACCAAACCACTGAACTCAATGACACTGCTCTGAACTGGTTTAAATCATACCTCTTTGACAGAACAGAGTACATTGCACTTGGAAACGCAAGGTCCCGGCAACACAAAGTCACCTGCGGAGTCCCCCAGGGGTCAGTCCTTGGCCCCATCCTCTTCATCATTTACATCCTCCCCCTCGGTCAAGTCATCAGCCGCCATGGAGTCTCATTTCATTGCTATGCTGATGACACACAATTATACATGAAATCTGATTCACACCCCGCTGCAGCTTCATCAACAACATCATCGTCTTCAACACTCATCGCTTGTCTGGAGGAGATAAAGGTGTGGATGAAACACAATTTTCTCCAGCTGAACTGCTCCAAAACTGAGGCAATTCTTGTTGGCACCTCACATCAAGTCCAGTCATCCTCCATAACTGGTATAACTATCTATGGTCAAGACATTCCTCTCTCCACAACAGTCACCAATCTCGGTGTAAGATTTGATCCGCAACTCACCTTTGAAGCCCATATCAAAAACCTCTGCAAGATCTCCTTCTATCATCTCAGAAATATTGCAAAACTCCGTTCTACACTCACCTTAGCTGATGCTGAAAAACTGGTCCACGTCTTTGTCTCCTCCAGGCTGGATTATTGTAACGCACTTCTCATCGGGATCCCTAACAAGAGTCTGCAGAAACTACAGTATGTTCAGAATAGTGCTGCAAGGATTCTGATGAGAGTGCGAAAGTACGACCACATCACACCCATTCTCCACTCACTACACTGGCTCCCCTTTTCTGCTAGGATTGAATATAAGGTTTCAATTCTCACCCACCAGTGAATCTATGGAAATGCCCCCCCCCCCTACCTGAAAGAACTACTCACTCCTCTCATTACAACACGATCCCTCCGTTCAAAAAACTCAAACTGCCTCCTACTCCCCAGAACTAAGCTCAGCACCATGGGTGATCGTGCATTCTGCTCTGCCGCTCCTAAGACTGGGAATGCACTCCCTGACCATCTGAGGGCACCACAGACTATTGAGACTTTTAAAAAAGGACTAAAAACATTCCTTTTTAGCAGAATTTACGAGTTTTAACTTACACTCGACTTTAACTTTAACACAATAATGATAATGTTGTTTGCACTTTTTATCTATATTTTACACTGTTTTTTTTACCTTGTTTTTATGGTCTTACCTGTTGCACTTTGAGGTTTGTTTTAAATGTAAAGTGCATTACAAATAAAATTTATTATTATTATTATTATTATTATTATTATTATTATTATTATGCATTTCCCCCAGTGAGCCTCCTTGCACTAATGCTGTGCAATATCAGGCAGGACGAGGAACAGGTCACCCTGGTGGATCCTTACTGGCCCACCTGGACCTGGTTCTTAGATCTTACAATCCTTGCCACAGTACCTCCCTAGAAAAATTCCCCTGAGGAAAGACCTTCTTTCTCAGGGACGGGGCACCCTCAGGCATCCGCACCCAGACATCGCGAATTGGTGTTCTTCCCGAGCCGAAGACCCGCAGAGATGCGCAGTTTAGTCAGTGCTTTCATTCCTGCAGGAGAGGCTGGAGGGGAGGCTGTCCCCCTCTACCTTAAAGGTGTATGTAGCTACTATCGCGGCCCACCATGACGCACTAGATGGCAAGTCCCTGGGTAAGCACGACTTCATTATCATGTTCCTTAGAGGCGCCCGGAGACTGAACCCTCCCCAGCTAAACCTGTTCCCCTCCTGGGATATCTCGGTGGTCCTCACAGGCCTTCAGAGACCTCCCTTCGAGCCACTAGAGTCAGTTGAACTGAAAGCCCTCTCCTTGAAGAAGGCCCTTTGCATTCACCTCCATCAAGAGGGTTGGGGACCTGCAAGTGTTTTATGTCAGCGACACTTGCCTGGAGTTCGGTCTGGTAGATTCTCACGTGATCCTGAGACTCCGGCAAGGCTATGTGCCCAAGGTTCCCACGACCCCTCCAGGAAGAAGGCAGACCCAACCCTGTCTTTGCTGTGTCCAGTGCGTGCTTTGCGCACCTACTTGGATTGCACGCAGAGCTTTGTCTGCTTCGGCTGACAGCAGAAAGGGAATGCTGTCTCCAAACAGAGGCTTGCCCACTGGATCTTCGATGCTATCTCTCTGGCATACCAGGCCCAGGCTGTGCCCACCCATTTGGGAATATGAGCACACTCTACTATAAGTGTGGCATCCTCGTGGGTACTGGCCCATGGCACCTTTCTAGCAGACATCGGCAGAGCAGCAGGCTGGGCTACACCAATACCTTTGCGAAATTTTACAATCTCCAGGTGAGCCGGTTTCTTCCCGTGTTTGGTCAGGTACGAAGTAATACGGAACAACTGGCCAGGTGTATCGCTTGCATATTGTGCCTTTCCCCTCCCCGAGACGAAGTCCTGGACCCTGGATGTCCTTCCTCCCTAGCCATGTGGCTAGTGAATTCGGTGGAAGAGTTTGTAACCAGACCCACTATGGGTACTAATATGCCCTGTCTGGGATAGGTGACTCACAGGTGACGATTACTCGGGTAACCCCCTGTGATGTATTTTCCGTGGAACAGTCTCACTGTCGGCAGACCCGTGTCTCTTCCATGTGCAGCTGGTGAGCCCACGTGTCGTATTCCCATTTGTTGACCTCCTCTTTTTGGCAGGATGTGGCCTCGGCAGGGTCTTTTCCCCCTGAAATAATAGGAATGGAAAAGAACACCTTCCCTGATGCATATAATAGCATTAGATGGCCCCAGCTGGATCTAATACTCTGTGGAGAGAAAACATAGAGAGAAAAGGCAGTGGCTGGCATGGCCTATTCCCATGCTATTTACATCGCTTACCCCCCTCGGGAATGTGGGGAAATACATGACGTCTTTTTGTGGCGTTGGGGGAGGTTGCGAAAGTAACCAAGATGTTCCCCTTCTTTCAATCACTTGACACTAGTGGTCCCAATAGAAAAACTCCACAATAGCTGAACAGTTACGTGAACTGCTGATGCAGGTACAAGCAAGCTACTGTGTGCCTAATAGCAGGTGTATCATTCTGCACGTAACATTCCCTGATGGAGGGAACGAGATGTTGTGTCCCTCTAGCTACAATGCTGTACTAGTCGCTGAAATGGCCGGACCTTGTTTCGGCTCCTCAGCACAAAACCTGAATGAGAGTGGGCATTCCTTCTCCTTTTATATCCATATGTCCAGGGGAGTGGCATGCAAATTCCACTCACCAATTCTCATTGGCCTTTTCTCAAAAGAATAGAGGTGTTCGGGGCTCTCAAGAGCGACCAGACATTATTATGCCATTATTCTGTCATAAATTTGTAATTTTACGGGGGCTCTACTGGTAGAAAAGCTGTATAAGTTTGTTAAGAGAAAGGCTCTGTTCTATTTACATATATTCACACAACATGAGATTTACAACAACAGTGTTGTGGTGAGCATAGCTGTCTTCCACACAGTTCCATTCCCAGCTAAAACACTGCTTTTGGATTTAGCTTCCATTGTGATAAAATGCCACTATGGGCACACTTCTTCAGAACCTTAAGGATGTATCTTGTTTAGGCGGTTCAAGTTTTAATGCTGTCCTAAAGATGGCAGCCAGATATACTGTCCACTGTACTAATGAGTAATGACATCTGATACGTCACCCCCTAGTGGACAGGCAATTTACTTTACCAGCCTCCCCATTTGCAAGATTTTTATTTTATTTAGCATATTGCCAGTCATCATTTTCCTACAATGATTAACAGGCAGTAATTTATCTGATTTTTTTCTCTACCCAGTTGCAGTTGTAGAGAGGAGCCTGTACTAGAGATCACCCTTGATGAGAATTATGGTGTGGTTGAGGGAGAGAACTGGCCTAAGGCATCAGGGGAAAAGGAACCGATTATCTTTATTACAAATACACTTTGCTTTTTGCTAAATATTTCCATGGAGGAGAGCCATTGTGAGTTTTCTTTATGTTTGCAGGTTTCTGTAAGTTCTTTGAATATTTAAGTGGTTCCTCAAGATCCACAAAGAACCCTCAAGCTCCTGAAGACTTCTAGAGAAACTGTGAGATGTAGGACTATCTTATGCATTTGAAAATATAAAAATTGTCTTTTGAAACCTTGAAAATGTTACCATAATAATTGATGTAAATAATAATAATAATAGAAACATGAATAATTGCATAATAACTTTAAATGGAATAAGAATAACTTAGAAGCTTCACTTTCTCTTTAATGGTGAGTAACGTTTCCAAAGTGTATAAATATATCGTCTACACACTATAAATATATATGCTTAATTGTATTATGAATTGTATGTTTTTATACAATTTTATTTGCATATGAATGATTAAGAAGTTTTAGCCACAATGCTAATAAATTAAATGTAACAAAATTAATTTGTGGGACACAATTTTGACTATAAATATATTGACCATGATTTTTAGTAATGACAATTCATGGTTTACCTTTTGTGTTTTTTAGTGATATCATGTTTGGATCAGTTTAGAGATGAAAAGCAAAATGTTTGAAAACACTCACTATACAGTGTTTTAATTATGTCAAATATTCACTATGTTAATGAATCGTAAATGCATTTGAAACAATAAGTAAATATAAATTGGAGGACAATTACACTATTTCCTAACCAGATGAACCAACAAGCCAGTCATCAATACAGTATATGTCACAGATATTGTGCAGTTAGTTTGAAAACTATATTTTAGTCATTAAGATGTTTACCCATCCCTTTCTTTGTAACTAACAGCCTGCATAGAACCCCACAATGTGGTATGGTATGGTAATAACTGGAGACCCATTTGATGAAAGCACCACTGCAGTGTTTGGTGGCAGTGAGGAGCTCCGTGCTGATGAACTTCAAGATGTAACCCGGGGTATAGTCATTATAATGAGTGCTTTTTTCCTGTTTCATATAAAGTACAGAAAACCAATCAAAAACACATTAACTTTTTAGCAGTGTCTGTTGGAAAGTCAGGCAGAGAACCTAAAGCTACCTAAAGCTACCTTTTGCGGCTCTTGAATGTCCTTTCTTGCACAACATTTTGTATTTTACATACATATTTGTGTTTTATTGCCTTGTGTTGATATGGATTTACTTTATCTTGCATTGTGATGTTAGACTTGATAGATATGAGCATATACCGTTTCAGATGTTTTTTAATTTAATTGAATCATAATTATATTATGTTATTTATTCCATTTATAATGTATGTATTATTTATTACTTTTTGTGATTATAAAATAAACATGATTTGATTTAGTTTTCCAGTCTGTTTATTTTATTAGTAATCATAGTAGTAACAATAGCAGTAATAAGGCTTTTAAAATAAATACAATTAAATAAATAAATAAAAAATTGCTTCTTGGAAAATTGCCACTCTCTAATCTCTATTTTAATTCTAAAATGTGTTTCCAGACAATGGTTGATGAGGTTTCTCAAGAAGACTCATGAGTTCTCAGAGAATGTCTCGGGTTACTTAAGTGTAGCCCTTGTTCCCTGATAAAAGTGGAACGAGATGCTGCGCTGAGAAAAGCCCTTTGGGAACATCTTTTAGGTGTGACCAGCTGTGAATATGTGTGCAACATGTCAATGAACATTGACTGGGAATTTATAGCCTCTGCCGGTGTAATCATTAGACGCACCTGGGGCAGGGCTATAAATAGATGCGTCACAGGAGCATCGTCAGGTGTTTTGTCTGAAGATCAGACCTGGGGCATCCCAGTGCGGCAGTAAAGCGCAGCATCTCGTTCCGCTTTTATCAGGGAACAAGGGTTACACTTAAGACACTTAACCCGAGACGTTCCCTTTCAAAAAGCTACACTTATGATGTTGCACTGAGAAAAGCACTTTGAGAATACCCACGCCGACGCACTGTGGCTGTCCGGACCCCCTACGGTTGTGTAGTGTGCTCACAAGAACGTGAGAGGTCTCAGACACAAGCTTGAGATGTTGACTCGAGGACATAAGAGGCCGGAGTGGCATGAACATCCAAACTATAGAATCTAATGAATGTGTGCGGAGAGGACCAGCCTGCCGCATCACAAACATGCTGCAGAGGGACACCTCTAGCCAAGGCTTCAGAGGAAGCGACCCCTCTGGTAGTGTGAGCCCTGATGCCTACTGGCGAAGCTTGACTGTGCCTCGTAGGCCAGGGATATAGCATCCCTTACCCAAAGTGACATAGTCTGCTTGGTGACAGCCGCCCCCCTGTTGCGGCCCCCATGGCAAGCGAATAGTTGCCCTGACTTACGCCACTGGCTAGTACGGTGGACATAAGTCTGAAGGGCACAGACTGTACAAAGTCTGTGAAGTCTTTCCTGCAAACGGCGGGGAGCAGAAGGCTTCGAGAGTGTGCGGATGTAAGGTTGAGAAAGGCACCTTAGGCAGGTAGCCAGGATGAGGGTGCAAAATTGCTTTGGTCATTCCTGGGGCAAACTCTAAACAGGCTGGCAAGACAGACGGAGCCTGTAGGTCCCCAATTCTCTTTAGAGAGATAATCACCATAAGAAAGACCATCTTGAGAGTCAGAAGTCTGTCAGACGCTGACTCTAGAGGTTCAAAGGGGGTCTCAACCAGACCCTCAAGGACTGTTGCTAAGTCCCATGAAGGGGTCTTGTTCCTAGCAGGAGGCCCAAGTCGCCTAACTCCACGAATGAAGCGAGCGAGTAGAGGATGTCTCCTCAACAGCACCCCGTCCACCAAGGCGTGGCGAGCCAAAATGGCGGCCACATAGACACAGAGAAGGCTTCGCCCCTGAAAGCGAACCTCAGCAACTTCCTGTGCTGTGGCGGAATTTCTATATGAAGATATGCGTCTATGAGATCGATCGTGACCAGCCAAACGTGATGTGGGATGTTGAGGGGAGCTACCCCCCCACAAGATTAAGCGCAAGACCGTCAGGGTTTCTTCCTCTTAGAAATTAGTGTCCTATGGTCGTGTATTGTGTATTGGAGGCTGCTGAGGGCGATGAGACTGTCCCCAATCTTTGCGAGGGGGAGCACGACTCGCTGCCCAAAGGCTTCCTCGTGGCTTTTCGCCTCCTGGAACCTGGAGATGACTTTGTTCATAGCGTCCCCGAATAGGCCAGTAGGCGAAACCGGGGCATCAAGGAGGAAAACTTAATCCTTGTCCTTGATGCCCGATAGGTTGAGCCAAAGGTGTCTTTCTGTGCTGACCAAAGCCAATGGCACGGGCTGTCTGCTTGGTCGCGTGGAGAGATAGATCTGTGGCTACCCACACTCAGGTCCTTCAGCAGGTCAGCCTGGTACGCCTGTAACACTGCCATCGTGTGCAGAGCAGCACCAGCCTGACCCGCTGCTTGATAAGCCCTCCCCACTAAGATGGAGGTAGTTCTGCAAGGCTTTGTGGGGAGAGAGGGTTTTTTAAGTGACTATGCTGAACCTGGCGAGAGATAACCCGCAAGTGTCTCTTCGACCGGTGGCATCATCGAATACCCCCGTGCCTCAGCACCCATGATAGTTGAATATGTCGACGTTGAGGGTACGTGGACACGGGAAGTATAAGGCTTCCTCCTTGATCGAGAGAGCTCGTCATGGAGGTCATTAAAGAAGGGAAGGGATTCATGAGGCATTCTCTTTCCCCAGCCACCAGACAGAAATCTATCCTCCAACTTGGAGCGTTTGGGGGTCTCTTGTTGGCGTGGCCAGTCTAACTGAAGCCTGGCCACTGCACGAGTAACCACATCGAGTAATTCCTCCGCTGATTTATTATCATGGACGGAATGCTCGGAGGTGGGTAGAGATTTGAGGTCCCCTCATGAACCGAAGAGACGCTGGAGCGTGCTTTGAGATAATGGGAAGGACCAGCTGGGTCTGGGGAGAGAGCAAGCGAAAGGGACGAACCTGTCTCTCCTCAGCCAGGTCCATGCGAGAGCCCCACGAATGAAGCGTGGGCGCAGACTCCCGGAAGTAAGCAAGCATTTTGCCTGAAAGCAGATCGCAATGCTCGCACCCGCACCACCCCAACGCGAGAGCAGCATGCTCTTCTCCCAAACAAACGAAGCAAAACTGATGCGTGTCCCTCTCGGCCATAGAGCAGAGACAGGGGAACACACATTGTTTGCCCTGACTTTGTCATATTTTATTTTATTTTTTTTTACCCCCTTTTTTTTATTACCCCTTTTTTTTGTGAAAGCAAGAAAAAGAAAAGAGAAAAGGTCTTCTGCGCAATGCCTAACCAATTCTAACTCCTAACAGAGGAAAGAAAGGTGACAGGCTCGTGAAAGCACACACACACAGATTGATCTGAAGACAAAAGATCTGATTATGCTCCTGTGACGCATCTATTTATAGCCCTGCCCCAGGTGCATCCAATTATTACACCGGCAGAGGCTATAAATTCCCGGTCAATGTTCATTGATATGTTGCACACATATTCACAGCTGGTCACACCTAAAAGATGTTCCCAAAGCGCTTTTCTCAGCGCAGCATCATAAGTGTAGCTTTTTGAAAGGGAACTGCCCTTTTTGAAAGGGTGTCTCCAGAGAGTTCTGCCAGTGTGTCAATCTGAGGAACCTCAAAATGTTCCTTGAGGATCATTTAGTTTTTACAGTGTAGGTTTGATTTCCTGCCATAACATTGCTATTGGATTAAGCTGTAATGAAAGGCAACTGGAGGCACACTTATTTAGAAGCTTAAGGATCCATCTGTAGTTTTTTTACTGAAAATATGAACAGGCATGAATGTATATGATTTTTGCTCCAGTCAATTACAATGGTCCACTGACAAAAAGCAGGCTGTGAAGATCCTAAACTAAAGATTTCCCTTAAAAGCATTATGGTGTAGTAGAGGGAGAGCACTGGCCCAAGGGATCCTACTTGTTTGTAAAATAAGTAACTGTTTGTCAGTACTCTAAACTCTGCACGCTGAGGATATATCTTGGTCAAAGGTTCAAAAGGACCTGTTAAAATTGCTTTCCACAACAAGGATTTTTATACTGACAGCAACATGATTGCTATGTTTACTTTTAATTGAAAAATCCCTTTTTTCTTATAAGATGGTTCATGTACTATACAGACTTGGGTTGCATTTATTAGGGTAACCCTTAAACAAACATTTAGGTCTTCCAGGCGTATCCTCTGCCATTGTATTTTAGAACACTTTTTCATGAGTCAGGGACTGCATCTGCATGTGTTGATGGTATAATGGTTAGCTTCCTTTCAAGCAGTTGATCCGGTTTGGATTCAAATGCTTTGCCTTTGATATAGCTATTGTTATAACGAAAGGCTGGGACACACACTTCACAAAAAGCATTTAGATCCTCCAGGCTTGTTCTAGGCCATTGTGTGTGTGTGTTCCCTATCTGTCACTCACTCAACGTTGTGTCAATGAGTTGACACTAGGGATCACACTTGGGAACCCAGACATCTCTGATCTTTGAGAAAAGGCCAATGAGAATTAGCGTGTGGGATTTGCATGCCACTCCCCCGGACATACGGTATAAAAGGAGTGTCGCTTGCAAACACACACTCAGATTTTCTTCTTCAGAGCCAAGCAGATGTATTCACAGAGCTGAACTCCTCCTGCTGTTCCATTCATCTCTCTCTCTGAAAGGCTGTTGGATCTATGGCGCATTACAGTGGGTCTACCCTCACACACAATGGTTGTGCTGAGTAAGCACACGTGGGCGCTTCAACAGATGAGAATAGCTTCATTTATTTATATATATATATATATATATATATATATATACACACACGCGCACACACACACACACACACACACACACACACACACACACACACAAATAAAAGAGTAAATTTTCCTCTAAAAGAGTGGCGCAAACAAAAGTGTCAAGATGCTTCTTCGTTTGTGTGTGTGTTTCCTCTCTGCTTCCCATGACCACTATCGCTGCCTCTCATATTGGGCACTCCCCATGTGGGACAGCGCTTGTTGGCGGGTTATCCTCTCACTGCGAGGGTTTGATTTTGGCAACGATGCGGTCGCGGTTTTCTCTCGTAAGAGGGAAAGCCACTCCAGCTGCTCCCCAACTCATTCCTCCTACCCATGGGTATGAGGCGGGGTTGGTTAGCACTGGGGGCGATTTGGGGACTTCAATGAGAGCTTCTCCGCCGGGAAATCCTCACAGACCTCCCATTCCGCAGCATGCTCGTTTGCCTCAGCAAGCTCCGCGATGTGAATAATGGCTCATCTCAAAGCAAGTTCGCGGTCACGTTCGCAGCTCGCGAAGTGGATAAGCTTTCGAATATAGCATTGGAGAATGGGTTGGTTCAGTCTGTCGACATGCGCAGCTGACAGACATGCTTGCCCGGGTGGCTGCGAGTGTCAGGATGGAGTGGAATCCCCCACTCCCCCCCGAACCCTCGTGGCCGCGACACATTTTACTGCCCACACCCAGTTCGCAGGCTCATCCTCTCCCACTACCCTCAATGGTGGGGCTGCCAGGGGGTGCTCTGCGACTCCCCAGGTTGGTAAGGTGATCACGGTGCACGGCGGAGCTGTCCGAGATGGGCAGCCCAGGAAGTAGGAGATCCGCTGCACAGGAGCTGGTAAGAGCACCACTCCTTCCCCCGTGGAGGGCCGGGTGGAAGATATTTATTTTCCTTTTCTTATTACACCGCATGCCTCAAGGGCCGCGGTACTCACATTCTAAGAAAAGAGCATTTTTCTCATTTCCTGGGCCTCACAGTCAGTGTCCCCAGCCATCGTTATTACGACCACCGGGCACTGTTTCTCTCTCTGGCATGTATGGTGCCTCGAAGGCGGGCCTCCCGCCCCTGCGCGCCCAGCTGTGGAAAAATCTGCACCTGATTTGATGGTCTCCTCGGGCTACGAGGACGAAAATCTTCCTCCCCCATCCCAGGCTGTTCCGGGAGCGGTCACAAGGAGCCAGGTAATTGCTTTGATGTCTCTAGACTCAGCACAGCCACAAGTAGCACCTCAGGCTCTGCCCCGACGCGAGGCCCTGCCCGCTGGTATGTCGACACGTTTGTTCCCTCTTGCGTGGGGCTTGGAGGTGTGGATGGTCCAACTCGGCTACACGATTCTGTTCGCTAGGCACCCGCCCAGGTACAGCGGTGTCCGCTTCAATACGGTGAGAGGTGAGAACGCTGTTGCTCTGTGTGCCGATGCAAACATGTCTGATAGAATAGGCCGCTCTTCAGTGAGTTGGCATAATGTGGTCAGTCCTAGGGTACTGTAACTCTCGGAATCAACACGCCAACTTCCTGTGTGATCACATTGCCCCAGACTGCAAACTCCTTCCTTCATATTTTGGCCACACTGTGGTGCCCCTCTTTAAAAAGAAACATCTTTAGAATGTTAGAAATATCTGCATGCTGGAAGAAAAAATACTAACAAATTCTGCTTTCTTGCTGCATGAAATTAAAGTCATTTTTCTTCCATTTCTGCTAGAAATACAATTTATCAATAGTCAATTTATAGATTATACTTTATGTATGTCTAACTCTCAACACTTGAGACATGACTATCAGGTAAGGAGACTCCACATATGAAAGGGTGCATGGTCTTGAGCCTGCATGAATTTGATGGGGTGCCTTGCATCACTCCGATGTGTAGACATTTCCTCCCATTCCCTCCTTCTTAAATTGAATCATTTGGTAGACCAAGTCAGATTACTTGACTTGGAGAAAATAAACAAATGCAATTCATAAACTGTATATTTTTTTTATTATTGATCACATGAATGAGCTGAACATGAATTCCTCTGGAGCTCCAGATGGCCAGACCAATACTGGAGAACTTAATATCATTAAATAACAGGTTGACTCAAGAGAGATATCTGAGAACAGAAGCATGCAAAGCTTTGCTGTGCAATAATACAGCTAGTGTTGTTTACAACAAAGAGTACCACATGCACAAGTCACTCATAACAAGCACAAGCCATCTGTCATGTCTAACTCAATACAAAGCCTCCCCTTTCTCCTTAAAAGCTGCTGTGACAATAAATGTTTCTTCCCTTTGCTAATGATCTAAGTGTACGAGTAAGTTGCTTCTATTCTTCTTAAGAAACCTGGAGGAGAGATATATACAGTATACAGTAGTTGCCACATGTGTGTCATTTAAATATGGAATGAAGTTAAAGGTGAGCCGGCATGCCGGGAGATTCTCTCTGGGGTAAAGAGACATATGGCACAGAGATGGATTAACTTGTTTTCCTGTTTAAGTAATCTCACGGGACCAGTTAAACAGTAATGGCAGTTTCAAATAAATGTGTGATGTCACATTCCTCCTAAAGGTAGTAAAAATAAAATAAGTTGCTAAATGATTGATAGCAATCAATATAAGCTTAAGTTAATGATTTTGAATTATTAGTGTTATTATTCTTATTTTAAAAAATTTCGTCAAATTTGCTGTCTAATTTAACATGGATTATTTAAAAGAAATGGTGGATGCTGTTGCTGTGTTTTCTTTAATAATAAACACACACACACACACACACACACACACACACAGTAGTGTACACAGTAGTGTACACAGTAGTGTGACAATAAAGTGATTTGATTTGATTTTGATACACACAGATACATTTTTAGCCTAATTGTTAAATAAACCCACACAAAAATGTGGCATATGACCATATAGGAATCATCATTATATCTATAATGTCTATAAATGTAATATCTATCATTTATAGTTTCATATTTAGGCATGTAGGTATAGTGCATTCAGAAAGTATTCAGACCCCTTCATTTTTTTTCCACATTTTGTCTTGTTGCAGCCTTAAGCTAAAATGCTTTAAAATTATTTTATTATTATACCAATCTACACTCCATACCCCATATTAACAAATCAAAAAACAGATTTTGATAACTTATTAAAAATAAAAAAACAAATATCACATTGATATAAGTCTAAAGACACTTAACTCAGTACACCTGTGGCAGCGATTACAGTCTCAAGTCTTGTTTGGCTATGATGTGACAAGCTTTGCACACCTGGATTTGGGGATTTTCTGCCATTCTTCTCTGCAGATCCTCTCATGCTCTGTCAGGTTGGATGGGGACGGTCGGTGGACCGCCATTTTCAGGTCTCTCCAGAGATGTTCGATTGGGTTCAAGTCCGGGCTCTTGTTTGGCCGCTTAAGGATATTTACAGAGTTGTCCCTAAGCCACTCTTGGGTTGTCTTGGCGGTGTGCTTAGGGTCATTATCCTGTTGGAAGGCCAGTCTGAGGTTCTGTGTGCACTGGACCAGGTTTTTATAAAGGAAATCTCTGTATTTGATCATTGGGTTCTTGGTCCCCTCTTAACAAGGCCCTTCTCCCCTGATTGCTCAGTTTAGCCGGGTTGCCAGCTCTAAGAACAGTCCTGATTGTTCCAAACGTCTTCCATTTAAGAATTATAGATGCCACTGTGCACTTAGAAACCTTCAATGCTGCTAAAATTGTTTTTTGTTAACACAATCCTGTCTCTGAGCTCTGCGGACTGTTCATTTGAACTCATGGCTTGGTTTTTGCTCTGATATGCATTTTATATATGCATATATAGACAGGTGTGTGCCTTTCCAAATAATGTCCAATAAATGGAATTTTCCCCAGGTGGACTCCAATCAAAGTGTGAAACCTCTCAAAGATGATCCAGAGAAATGGATGCACCTGAGCTAAATTTCAAGTGTCACAGCAAAGGGTCTGAATACTTATGCCAATTTGATATTTCAGTTTCTTTTTTATAAATTTGCAAAGTTATTTAAAATCATTTTTTTGCTTTGTCATTATGGAGTAAGACTGATTTGAAAAAAATAATTTCATAATTTAAAGCATTTTAGCACACGGCTGCAAACATAATAAAATGTGAAAAAAAAATGAAGGAGTATGAATCCTTTCTGAATGCACTGTATATATTCAAATCCAACTATTATTTGTGAAAATATATGCTTCAAATATGAAAACTGGCATTTGCATTTTAAAATATGTTGCATATACTATGTGCAAGTACAGTATGTGACTTCTTTTGTATTAGTGAAAAGCATGTATGAGCATGTAAAATATATAATATACTGTATCTATGTGTTTTACATATATTGTCATAAAACTGATTTATTCATATGGGGAAATTAAATTGAAATGAACAATGACAACAATTGTTTGATTTTGACTAATAATTACAAATAACTACAGTATGTGATGAGTGTCTGCTAGAAATAAATTAACAGAATAAACAATAAATAAATACATAAATAAATACATAAATTATGTCATTTTTTTATAAAAACAAAACGTGTTCTTTCTGGTAGAACATGGACAGCCTCATCACATTACCTACATAATTGTTTGTTCAAAACAATTCTATTTATATGTATCTGTTCTATTATCCATAGTCCTGCCTAGTTTAATAATAATAATAATTTAAAAGAGCAGCATAAAAATTATTTACAATTTCTTCATTTTTGTCAAGTCAGAGGGATTTAAAACAACATGAGAGTGAGTAAATGATGACAGAATATCCATGTTTGGGTAAACTATTCTTGAACTCATTGTATTCAGACTGCAAACTCACAACTCCATGTTGTGACGCTGTAGATTCAGAATACTGGTGCAGTCACTACTAAAAGGTCGCTAATAAAAATGAATGGACAGAAATATTGTCCTGCCATGATAAACATTTGGTGTTATTCGTTCAAAATGAGGACCTTAATGAGAGAAAATAAATGTGTTAAGAAAAGACCATTGAGTCGAGCTGCAGTGAAGCAAGTCTGAGTCTGCAACCAACTATCAGTAACCAACATCAGGCAGCTCCCTACAGATATCAGCACATTATCAGCCCTTTCCCACACACTCTTAATCACAACACGTGCTGAAATCCATTACTTGCAGTCAGTCTCCCCGCAACACACACACATACACAGCGAGGAAGGCTGATCTCTATCATCCATTTGAATTTTGCACACTCTCTCTCTCTCTCTTCTCTCTCTCTCTCTCTCTCTCTCTCTCTCTCTCTCTCTCTCTCTCTCTCTCTCTCTCTCTCCTTTTTATATCATTATAACCTTTTTAGAGCAGCTAAGACCATTGTATATGGTGTAAACCATTCACTGCTTATATCCATTTCGTAAGTCTGGCTGAAAAAAAAATCATCTCAGCAAACCATATCACTTGCTTATCTGTCAAAACCTTTTAATACGTGTTGGGGTGCTGTCAGTTACTGCTCTGACAAGCGCTGTGTTTCAGTTTGAGTTCTGACATTTACTCTAGCAGCATTTCCACAGCCGTGTTAAATTGTGCTTGTGTATTTTATGTAGATAACGCCACAAGTCTAAATAAAGGTGTGGTGCTGATACGATGTGTTGCAGCCGCTTCAGGGTTTTCTATTATGTCTGTGGGTCATTTTACAATGTGTCTTTTCTATTTTAAAAAAGTGATTTTTAAAGTCAATTCTATAAGATTTGCAAAATATTATTAAATGTCTTTAATCATCTATTGCACCATGTTGCCTTTGTGTAACAAACCCATTTGCTTCACTTTGCAAGCACGTGATTCATAAGAAGGCAATAAAACGGTTAATAATGTAGGAATTACTTTAAATTAAACAACAAATATGTCTCTATCTTTTCCTGTTTAGTGACTGCACAAATTCCCAAATTTAGATGTTGTCATATAGCGGATGCACGGAACAAAAATAACTAGTAAGATTTACTATATTTTTGTATCGCGGGTTTTTACACAGTTTTTTATTTAAGTATATTATACTATTCAAATTATGTCATCATTCAAATCATCATTAAAGTTTTATTAAGTCAATGTTAATGGTATAAACTGATTGAAGTGAGTGAGTAAATTTAACTTAAACATTTTAGTTGACTTTTACTTCCAAATCTGATCATAGTAAAACTTCAATGAACGTTTTACATGAACATTTTAAGTTTTCCAAATAAACTCATCTAATCATGTCATCATAATCCTCATAATCATGCAGTTTGTTTTATGTGGTTATGAACTGAATGGGAAGCTAAACACTATTAAAGTGTGATGAGACTACGCTCAGCGGATGAGCACAGAGCATTACAGGCCTCTGATACTGAGGCACAGATCAATTCAGGCAGGGCTTGTATACGCGTCCCCAACCTTCATTTTCTTATTTTAGTCGTTGCTTTTTTGCTCTCAGGTCAGCACTTTATGTAAATGAGAAGATATGCAATCAGTGTTTGTGTTAGTGTGTAAGCTGGGTTGGAAATCTCAATGACACTCAAACTAAAACTATATAAATATGGAGAAAGAATACACACACACATTCAAAATTCTTAAACCTGGAAATGAATCACGTTTCAGTATTTAGAAAATTGTATTCAATAAAATGAAATATTTATTAGATTCCACACTATTTATAAGTGTCTAATCAAATAAAGATTTCCTTAATTCCATTGAAGCCCCATAATGCTATCTGGAACATTCATATATAAAGCTAGATAACATGGATCATCAGGTTTTGCCCAATTTTTTTTACTGAAACTTTTTCACGGTCTTCGGCACAGTGATTATGAAGGACAATTAAGAATATCACTTCATGTCTAAAAGGTTGCAAATGTAAAATGTACTTAAGTTCTCGCTTAAACGTATTTATTCAGTACTTAATCTTTTCTGTAATATATTATAGTAATATTTTGTGTTTTAAAATGGTTTAGTCACCCATTTTCACAAATATTTAAATAAATAAAAATCTGTCTTTGATATACAGTGTTAAGAAAAATTATGTGAACCCTTTGGAATCAGCTGGCTTTCTACATTAATTGCATTAATTTAATCTCATCTTCAATAAAGTAACAAATATTGACAAACTCAATGTGCTTAATCTAACAACACACAAACAATTATAATCTGTCATGCCTTTCTTGAACACATCCCATTAAACATTCAAAGTGCTGTGGTAAAAGTAAGTGAACCCTTGGATTTAATAACTGGTGGATCCTTCTTTGGAAGCAATAACCACAACCAAGTGTTTCTTGTAGCTGTGGATCAGACCTGCACAAAGTTTAGAAGGAATTTTGGACTATTCTACCTTACAGAACTGCTTCAGCTCAGTCATATTCTCAGGTTAAGGCTCTGGGTTACCGACTAGAAGGTCAGGGGTTCAAGTCCCAGCACTGCCATGATGCCACTGTTGGGCCCTTGACCCTATCTGCTCAAGGGGCACCGTATCATGGCTGGGATCTGGGCATCTGAGCATCTGGGATATGTGAAAAAATTCACTGTATGTATAATGTGTGACAAAAAAAAAAAAAAGGCTTCAAAGTTGTGGGCTCTGACTGGGCCACTCCAAAAGGTGAATTTTCTTTTTTTGAAGCCATTCTGTTGTGGATTTACATGATGTTTAGGGTCATTGGCCTGCTGCATCACACAACTTCTACTGACCTTCAGCTGGCACACAACCACCCTGAAATTATCCTGTAGGATAACTTGATAAACTTGGGAATAAATTTTTCCCTCGATGATGGCAAATGATCCAGTCCCCAAAGCAGCAAAGCAGCACCAATTCATGATGCACCCTCCACTGTACTTCACCATTGGGATGATGTATTCATGTTGGTATGCAGTGCCCTTTTTACATCATATGTAGTGCTGCGTGTTCTTCCCAAACAATTCAACCTTAGTTTCATCAGTCCACAAAACATTCAAACGTCAGGCGCAGCAATGTTTTTTTAAAGCAGCGGCTTCCTTCGTGGTTTCCTGCCATGGACACATTCCCGTTTAATGTTTTCCATATTGTAGACTCATGAACAGTGATGCTAACCAGTTCCAATCATTCCTTCAAGCTTTTAGGGTACTTTATACCTCATTGTGCATCCTGAGGTATGCCATTTTAAAAAAAAAAAACATTTGTGTGAATTCTATCCTCCAAAGTACATTTTTACTAATTGTACACGTGAATCAGTGATATATGTTGGGACAAGTTGTCAGAAAAGGTCAAAATGTATGTGAGCTGTATCTATTTTCCTGGGCAAAAATTGTGAAAATGTTTTAATAGACTAGTCTTCAAGGTATGTGGCTATGCATAAACTAACTTTAAAAAAATATGTATACTTTTTTTTTATTATTAATTTATTTTATTTTATTTTTTCCATATTTGCTAATACAGCAAGGGAAATTTGGGAACAAATAGCAACGGGCCAAAAAGGACATCTTTTTAAAGAAAATATTATTATTTATTTTTTTATTTTTTTTGTGGATGTGTATAGAAAAATGTCTACAATAACAAAAAGTAAAAGTTTACATCAGGTATTTATTGTTAAAGTCATTATTTACATGTACATGGGACACAAATCCTGTTTTGTAGAATGGCCACTATAGGTCTCTGTAAGGAAAAATGATTTTCTTTTTGACACTGGAGATTCATGTTCTTGCTGCAGTTACTCATATTATATGACCCTGATTCTGACAACCAAAGGTGCGAAAGAGAGAAGTGTGAGACAAAAATAAATAAATAAAGCACACAAGCGAGTGTGTTTGGATGGTTGTCACCACAGCTGTTGTCTATGCGTGCTCTGAGGAAGACTGTGTTTATTTATGGAGAAATCAATAGCACTTGAGTTATCAAATCCAGTCTGTTTGGAGAAGAGGAGGAGGGTGCGCTGCTATAAAAATCAATCTCAAGATATTATTGAGCAGCATTATGATGTTGAGTACTGCTGAAGTTATCAGGAGGATAGGAGGAGGTCAAGCAGTACCAGTCTCTCTCTCTCAAAACACATTGTACATGGTCAAAGTTCACTCATCTCTATATTCTTTTCTGGAGTGAACACCATGAGATGTAGTCTTGTATAGCCAAACATTTGACTATTGACAATATTTGTGGTTCACATTGCAGCTTGTTCAGCTTGATTGACATGTAAAGTGACCAACCACTTTTTATTTATTTATAATTTAGTAGTGGGTGAATCTGAAATAAAACAATGCTCTATTGGCCAACAAGATTTTGCAACCAATTCCATCTTTATTTTCAAAATATTTTTTTTTCATGCATCATTCCATAGTCTAAATCACTGAGATCACATTTTTCCCCATTCTGATGGTTGATATGAAAATTAACTGAAGCTCCTGACCTATATCTTTACGATTTTATACATTACATTGCTGCCACACGATTGACTGATTAGATAATTGCATGAATAAGTTGATGTACAGGTGTACCTAATAAAGTGGCCGGTGAGTGTAATCACATATTAAATCATATAACATACAAAAGCCTTTAACAAAGAGGCTTTGTGCATTCTTCAGTATATAGTCTATTAGACAACATTACCTTACATACCTGGAAATAAGATACAGATCTGCACATGCATAATTTAACACTTGGTGTGCAAAACACAATGACGGTAACAAGAAACAGAATTATTTTGTTTTTTGATCATAAATGGGTAATTTTGAGTAGAAAATGAACCTCAGACTAAACAAAACAAGAATTTACCAAATTTGACAACAAAATCAACAATAAAAACAGTGTAACCATGAAAGCTCATTAATTATTCAAGCCTGGTGCATGCTGGGAACACCGGCTTTGAAAAGTTACGAACAATTTACTAATTTTATTCATCAGTGAAATTTACTCAAATTACCAAATACATCTGACAAGGTTTTCTACTTTAGGACTGAAACACGAAAACAAATTGTAAAGATAACAAACAATTATTAATAATATTTATTTTTAAGCTAGTGCACGGGTCAGCAACCTATGGCACACGTGCCAGTATTGGCACATGGAGGGGTAATCACTGGCATGTCAGCAACGGTGAGAGAGGAGGAGACTATTTTATTTATAAGACGTTTTTTGCACCTGTATTCCAGTCTACATCTTGATGTAATCCTTCCTCATGATCACGCAGCTTTTTCATGAGCTGAATGGGAGGCTAAACAAAAAGTTAAAATGTGCAAGCACGTGCAAGCTATCCACTCAACACAAGCTGGTAACGCTTCACTTTCGGTTAAGGCTACGTTTCCACTGCCGCTTTGGGGGGTGTTACAGCGAATGTGGACAGTCTTCGGAATCACATACTTGCCATACTACTTTTATTGCTTCTGCCACATCAGTCTATGGCAGAAATAGCAAGAGTAGTATGTAGTATGCCATTTAGAACTCTCGTACTGTGATGGTTTTAGCTCACGGTCAATCTAATCATCATAAATATGCGTGATTACAGCCAGAAAGATGCAAACTTTATTTCCAAATGCCCAAAAACTGCTTGATGTATTGTGCTTTTTCATCCAGCCACTGTATTTTCACAATGAATGTATACAGCATTCATTTGTCAAGACTGTTTGGAGTCTCACTTTTGCTTACCCAGTCACAAAATTTCTCTCTCTGTCTCTCACTCAATGTTGTGTCGATGTAGTGACACTAGAGGTCGCTCTTGGGAGCCCCAAACACCTCTGATCTTTGAGAAAAGGCCAATGGGAATTGGTGAGTGGAATTTGCATGCCACTCCCCCAGACATACGGGTATAAAAGGAGCTGGTTCACAACCTCTCATTTCTTCTTCAGAGCAGAGCGGTGTTCATTCACTGAATTTCACAGCAGTTCCATTAACCTCGAGTATGTATTCTGTTAGATATACGGCGCATTTCAGCGGTTGCTCCCCCTTGTGCACGGATAAAGGGCAGAGAATGCCCTTGGGCGCTTCAACAGATAAAAGAGAGTATTTTCCTCTAAAAGAGTGAGCACTGACAGAGAGCATCTTTTTAAGCGTCAATTTTATCCTGCATCAGTGTCAGCTTTATTCCTCTTGCAGATAGTTAAAAAGGCAACATACACCTTCAAGGTGGAAGGGGACAGCCTCCCCTCCAACCTCTCCTGTAGGAACAGGAGCACTGACCTAACTGCGCACCTCTGTGGGTCTTCTTCCCGGGAAGAACACCAATTTACGAACAGACGCCATTTCAGGGTGTAGAGTTGCCTGGTAGAAGGGGCTCTGGCTTGGTTGATCGTGGCTACGACCGTGGGTGGTTGACCAGCTAGATCTTCCGCGTCCCATCCAAGTGTAACAGGGGCCAGCTGGTAGATAGCTGTGCAGTGTGACCTCAAGAGGTGCACTAGCGACTGACGCTAGGGGCTGTAGCCTTTAGCCTCCTCGTTAGTGCACCCACCTCCCATACCGGAGACATCGGTTCGAGTCCCGTGCAGAGCGGAACGGGTACAACTGGCTACAATGATCCGGGTCACGGCACCTGTTACACAGGGACCAGATGTGGAGGTTCCAAAGGTCTGGATGCGGATGCCAGAGCATGCCCCGTCCCTGAGAAAGAAGGTCTTTCCTCAGGGGAATTCGCCAGGGAGGGGCTGTCGCGATGAGTACAAGGTCCGAGAACCAGGCCCAGGTGGGCCAGTAAGGAGCCACAAGAGTGAATTGTTCCTCATCCTCCCTGACCTTGCACAGCACCTGTGCAAGAAGGCTCACTGGGGGAAATGCGTACTTGCGCAGCCCCATTGGCCAGCTGTGTGCCATTGCATCTGCCCTGAGGGGAGCCTCTGAGCGGGCGTACCAGAGCGGGCAGTGGGAAGTCTCTCGGGAGGCAAACAGGTCTACCTGGGCCTTGTCGAACCATCCCCAGATCAGCTGAACCGAGTGGGGGTGAAGCCTCCAATCTCCGCCAGGGAAGCGTTGTCGTAACAGCACGTCCGCTATCACATTGAGGTTGCCGGGGATGGCTCCAAAGGAGGAGACGATGGGCGAGTTGTGACATGTGGCGGGAGCGTATGCCGCCTTGGCGATTTATGTACGCCACCGCAGTGGTGCTGTCCGACCTGACCAGGATATGTTTGTCTCGAACTAACAGGAGAAATTTTGCAGGGCCAAATGGACGGTCAACAACTCGAGGCAGTTGATGTGCCAAAGCAGCTGGGCCCCTTTCCAACGGGCTACTGCGTGCCCGTTGCAAACGGCGCCCCAACCTGATCTGGAGGTGTCAGTCGTCCCCAAACGGCTGAGGTGCTTGAGCACCTGGTATCTGTGAGAGCATAGTAACCTTGTGAGTGGGCCAGAAAAAGCCAGTCATCAAGGTAATTGAGTATGCGGATGCCGGCTTCTCGGAGCGGGGCAAGAGCTGCCTCTGCGACTTTCGTGAAGACGCGAGGGGACAGAGACAGGCCGAAGGGGAGGACTTTGTACTGATACGCCTGGTCATCGAACGCAAACCGCAGGAAGGGGCAGTGTTGAGACAGAATGGAGACGTGGAAGTACGCGTCCTTAAGGTCTACTGCTGCGAACCAATCTAGATGCCGGACGCAGGTTAAGATGTGTCTCTGCATGAGCATTTTGAATGAGAGTTTGTGCAACGTTTGGTTGAGAACTCGCAGGTCCAAGATTGGTTGTAAGCCGCTGCCTTTCTTGGTATGATGAAGTAAGGGCTGTAGAAACCCTTCATCTCGGTTGGAGGGACAGGCTCTATCGCGTCTTTGAACAAAAGAGTAGCGAGGGACTGGGCATGTTCGCCATGTACTGCAGAAAAGCGGATGCCCTTGAAGGGGGACGGGGGCCTGGCAAACTGAATTGTGTAACCAAGTCGAATGGTCCGGGCCAGCCAGCGAGATGGGTTGGGAAGAGAAAGGCACGCGTTCAACCTCTGCGCTAGGGGCACCAAAGGGACGATTAATTTTGACGTACCTGGCGGAGCTTCGCAGCGGTGTGGAGCAGGTAGGGCAGCATCGGGCAGCGACAGGGCGACCCGAGGCTGGGGTGCTGAGAAAAGACTCAAAGCACTTACCTTGCTCCGCACACCCGGCTGGGGGCGGGTTGGCGACTGAGGAGGAAGTCCAGGGAAGGCGTCCTCTAGACTCGTCGGAACCGGCCGGCCGGGGAACAGTCGTGGGGCTGGAGACGGGTGGTCCATGTCCAGGAAGCCGGGAATGTTGAGATCTAGTGGCAAAGTGCCGTGAGAACGGCATTTGTGGGCCAGGTGACCAAGAGACATAGGAAATAGCTCTTTTATTGAGAATGTGGGTACTGCAACCCCATCTAAGGGGGGCAGCAAATGAAAATTGTTTAAAAACAAAAGATTCTCCTCCCGGCCCTCCACCGGGGGACGGAGCGGACTTATCACCTCCGAAGCTAACATCTCTGTCGCTGGGTCGGTCTCAGGACTGCCTGGGAGACTTACGGGTCTGAGAGGGGGTCCGAGAGACGGGGGGCATCTGCTTCCTGTGGTGTGCTTGATGCTGGGGCTAAGAGCTGGGCCCGGGTTGAGGCGGAGCAGATTTCTTGGCCACAGGAGGACGACCTCGGCGAGCAGATGTGGCAGTGGCCGTGGCGGCAGGTTTGCGGCGCGGCAGGATATGTGAGATGGCCTCCGCCTGCTTTTTCACTGCAGAGAACTGTTGGGCGAAGTCCTCGATGGTGTCTCCAAAGAGATCAAACTGGGAGACAGGGGCGTTGAACATTGTCGAACAGGGAAGTGAACTTTGTCAGCCTCACGCATCTCAACCAGGTTGAGCCATAGATGATGTTTCTGGACCACAAGGGTGGCCATTGCCTGCCCGAGTGTCTGCGCGGTGACCTTCGTGGCCCTGAGGGTGAGGTCGGTCACTGAGCGCAGTTCCTGCAGCACATCGGGGTCAGGGCTACCCTTGTGCAGATCCCTGAGCGCCTTGGCCTGGTCGACTTGCAGGATGGACATGGCGTGCAAGGTGGAAGCGGCCTGTCCCGTGGCGCTGTAGGCTTTGGTGTTTAACGAGGATGTCGTCCTACAGGCCTTGGAAGGGAGAATAGGGCGTCCGTGCCAGGTGGTAGGGTTACCGGGACATAGATAGAGCGCAACGGCCCTATCCACCTGGGGAATCGCCGTATACCCGTGGGCCATTCCGCCGTCGAGGTTAGCGAGAGCGGACGAGCAGGGATTTTGACGAAGGGAAAGCGGGGCTCTCCATGAAAATGTCAGCTCATCATGTACTTCTGGGAAAAACGGGACCGGGGAGGGGGGGCGTGGCTGTGAGCGACACCCAGACCCCAGGAACCAGTCATGCAGCCGTGACGGGTGTGGGGAGGATGGAGGGTTCCAATCCAACCCCACACTGACGGCAGCCCGGGCAAGCATGCCGGACATCTGCGCATCAGCCTCAGCCTGGGCATGCTGGCCCGAAAGAGGCAGCCCAGGGGAGGCGTCAGCGTCAGACACCGCGCTCTTCAATGGAGCGGCGAGCTCATCAACTTCGAGCTCCAGAGGATAGGCAGACCGGTCCGGAGGCCAGTCGCCGTTGCCTCGAGCAAGGACAGGGGTCAACGAGCGTGTCGGGGGGCGGGTGGTCCGAGGGGGCGTACCCGGCAGAGCTGCACCTGCTGCCCTCCCCAAATCGCCTCCATCGCCAGCCGCATCGTCCTCAATCCCGTGGGAAGAAGGAGCGACACAGGGGGGCGGCTGGAGTGGCGTGCTTTCTATTGAAAGCGCACTGCGACCGCAACGTTGCCATGGTCATGCTCTCGCAATGAGAGCATGAACCATCCACAAACGCTGCCTCGGTGTGATCGGAGCCCAGACACACAAGACAGCGCCTGTGGCCACTGAAGTGGAGAGCACTCTACCGCAACCAGGAACTACACAGGGGTTGAATGGCATCTTTAAAAAGACGCGTCCTGAAAAGGACGTTCAACGCAGCTGTGTATTGCTCTTTCAGAGAATTAAACTCTTTTACAGAGAAAATTGCTCTTTATATATAGGAAAACTCTTTTAACTCTGCGCTGTCGAAGCGCCCAGAGGCAAACTGCACGCCGTGCAGTGAGAGAAAAGCCACCGAGGTGCGCCGTAGATCCAACAGCAAAGCAGAGTGTCAGAGGATAGAAGCAGGAAACAGTTGTGTCACTTGCAGCTGGCTGCATACACGACCATCGGCTCCGAAGAAAATTACTGAATGAACGAGCGTATTTCCCTCGCCTTTATACCCGTATCCGGGGGCGGGGTATGCAAATACTGTTCGCCCAACACTCATTGGCCTTTTTTCATAGATCAGAGGCATATTCGGCGCTCAAGAGAGACCCCTAGTGTCACAGACGGGGAACACCTACTTAAAGGGGTCATGAAATGGAGAATAAAATTTTCCTTGATATTTAGACATATAAGTAGTAACTGTACAAATTTCATAACTAAAAACTTCCTCCCCAGTCTAAAAAGAGCATTTATAGTTGCCACTCTGCTGAAATGTCTCGATTTGAAATCTGTCTGTTCATGACATATTTAAACATTGCTCTTTTTTTTTTACACATCCCACAACATGCATAATCACACCCATGGCCCTCCCCCTGGTGTGCAGTTTGAGAGAGGAGGCCTTGTGTGGCTAACTATTCCTAACATAACACCTAAGGGGAACCATTTGGACTATTTCAAAATATTTTGTATATAAACATGAAATAAACAGACTCTTTGATCGCTGCCATGTATCTCACTGCTTTTAAAAGATGCTGTGTCAAGTTACAACTCTGACAGGCAATTCAATGTGGCCTTGTTAGGAGATCAATGTTATTCGCTTCACCTGTGAGTGGTCATGATGTTTTGGCTCATCAGTGTATGTAAACATGTACTAAGATGGACTTCTTTGACCATTTTGATGTGTTTCCACTGATGTAAACTTCAGTGGAGGATGATTTTGTATGTCTAGTTTCACTGCTCTGGACTATGATGTGTGCTATTTTTGGGGGGGCTCATGTTGGCGTGAATTGCTTGTGAACTCGGCATAATACGATTCAAGCTTTGCAAAGGAACTGTTTTTGAAGGATGAAACAGTTAAAACACTTCAAAAACAAAAGTAAATCCTTTCATTAATAAACATTTCAAATTTAATGACTTTTTGATACTTTATGGTGCTAAGTGTTAACAGTTGTGCTTGTGATTAATAGTTTAATATATTCAGAAGCAATGTGTTGTATGTGCATTATGTGTAAACCCAGCAATTTTGTTTTACAATGTTGAGGGGCTTGTTCATTCTCTTCCGATTGAGTTTGCTGAATTTGAGGGGCTGTATAATGTTAGCCTATCATAACAGAGTGCATTTACATTGAAGTTTTAAGGAGGTGCTTAGTCCAAAACTGACCATTTCAGACAGAGGGACAAAAATAAGTTGTAACTGTTTTGATGCAAAAAAAAAAAAAAAAAAAAAACTTTATAACATTACCATTGAACCTCAGGGAAGATAATTAAAATACCAAAAAAAAAAAAAAAGCACTTCATGACCCCTTTAAGTCTCAAGACCTTCATTTGCCAATATTTTTAAATAATTAAAAAATAACACAGAAACAAACATCTGTAGGTTTCTATATGTTTTTTATCGGCTACTGCCATTAACATCCCAACACATAGCAAGTCCTCGTAATCCTCTACAAACTTTGACTGTCAGTGGGACCAGCTCATTCAGTTCTTTTTGAGTTGGACAGTTTGACGTTCTGCGTAGCCAGTACATATACACCAGCTATGCATCTTACGTCATCAATCCAGAACTAAAGTTTGATTCAATTCGATGTTGTGAACCAGCTCGACCGGTTACTTGCTGAGAATCGGCTCAAAAGAATGATTTGTTCAATAATCGGACATTACTAATGTCAAGAATACAAAGCAACATTTGATTATGCAGAAGAGACTGTCTTGAAGGCAAAAGATGAATGTCCAATAGTCTTTTTTTTATTATATTTCCTTTTTTTTAGGTACAGAGACCTTAAAAGAACTCAGTAATGGTGATCAATAACAAACATCATTAAGTAAACTATACTATGAGACTATGAGACACAACCAATTACTCACAGTGATGACAAAAGTGGCAACATAAATAAATTCAGCAAAAAGCAAAACAGTAACCTATACCACTACCCATATTACTTCTATTAGGAAGACTTGCAGACTTGAGTGAAATTTAAGATGACATTTATTTGATGAATATAAAACAGAAAAGTAATGTCTCTCTTTGACTTAGGCCCCGTCTGGCGGGCCGAAGATGTAACCGTCGGTATTAACGTCATATCCTGCTGGAGATAGGAGGCAGGGGCAAGGAGCCTACCTCCGTGTAGGACGAGACTCAACTGGTGGTGGTGGGGTGGTGGAGATTTCTGTGTTAGCACACTGTAACAGCAATGTGATAGATTGTGAGCAGACTTAAAAATCAATGGCTTACATGTGATTGGCTGGGAATTACCCAGCTAATGGTGCGATGATGTACAGCTGCTAGTCTTCCCGCTAGAACTATGCTGCGCTTACATTTATTCATGCTGCAATACATGTTTGCGAGTGCAAATCAGCAATACTGTTCAATATGAAATTTTGTTAAGACAACTTTGTTAAATTAGATGGGACAGCTTTTGTGATATAGTTGGTCTAAAATGTGTTTTATTTAGATTATTTAGTAATTATCATAAATGAGGCAGAGTTACCTGACACATAATGTATTTGATTCAGCATATGTTTTTGAATTGAGTTGGCACCCTTGTTATATCAACTTAAAATGAAACGTTGATGCAATGAAAATAATGAAGACTTAACACTGAATGATTCTGAAGGCATTTATTTGTTAACTCAAATCATGTTGATACAACTAAACATGAAAATTATGATTTACAGTGTAAAAAATACTTTTTCTCACTTTAAGAATGGTAACCTGCAATTGATTTCTACTTAATCTAACCCTTAAAATCACTTTTGTTTTTTCTTGGTGTAATGTAATTGTTGGTGTAATTAAGGTTGATTTAGTCAAGTTGAATAATATTTTTTGACATTAATTTTTTGGAATAAAACCAGTTCATTTAGAAGTAACCGCACAAAGCACATTTTTAGGTTACCTGAAAAAGCAGTGTACAACAGTAAAATATATGTGTTTAAATATTACATTCTTAGGGGAAATTTTTTTAAAAGCAGTATGAGGGACTGAAATCTCGTTGAAATACAGCTTTTGAATTTCCTCCATCTGTTGTAGGGCTTTGAATAATGAGTCCAGGAAACATCTGTCCATGTCACCAGTGCCACAGATGGTTCTCAAGCAGAGGGTCACTCTCACAACAGGAACAGGACACAATGTCCCAAGGCCGGTGTGCAGGAAAGCTGGTTAGCACCAGAACACAAAACAAGCCACAGTCAGTATATGACTACATCTTAGAATTATATTAGCGCTGCATGGCATCTATTTTTTACTAGTCGACTAGTTGTTTAGAAAAGTGCACAGTAAAAATGATGTGGCAGATAATGTAATAAATGTGCTTTATGAGACAACATCTAAATTAACTGGTTTTATCAAGTCAAATTTATTCAATATAACTAAATGATTCTCACTACATTAGGTTATACAAACATAAGTAATTTTGTTACCACTATTTATAGTGCATTGTTATACAGTCATGTCCCATTCGTTACTAGTTTTTTCAGCATTTGGACAACACCTCATTAGCTTCAGGGCAAGTCAATGTGCACTGAAAAAATATAACTTACTAAATGTTTATTCAAGCTTTTATTCACATTTTAATCAAGTCAAAAATAGCATTTGGTATGTTTCAATCAACTTGGCTACATCAGGTTACACCACCAAAAAACATTTAAGGGTAAGAATAAGCAGCATGAGCTCTTTAAATAAATATTCCAGGTTCAATAAAAGCTAAATCACGATGACTACATAAAACATTTTTGACTCCTTTTCTTTAAAAAAACAAAGAAAAGTCACAGTATGGTACAATGGTTAACATACACATTATTATAAAAGTATAGCATCAAGACATACACAATATGTGTGTTTCTGTGTGATAAAATTCCTTACTAACCTCTTCTGTGCAAAGTTATATGCAATTTGTACAATATTTGCAATATTGATTTAAACCCTAAAATGATGGGGGAAAACGACAATTTAAACAACTTCAGAGCTCAAATAATATACAAGTGCTTTTAATAAATTCTAAGCTTCACATTTCTGCCTTTAAACCCACCAAAAATTTGACCCATTCACTTCATTTTGTAAGCATTTTACTCTAACCTTGATTTTATTTTTTATTTTATTTTTTTTTAAGGAGAGATAAGTTTAAATTATTTTTGAGGTAATCAATATTATGCCACTTATTATATTTTTGATTGAGCTTAACTTGTATTGAACCCAAGAGATTCCTTTAAGATACTAATTTCTGGTTTACCACCTTTGACAGTGTATTTAGAGGCTTGTATGTAAAAACTAAATAAACTCGGACCATCTCAGATGTCCAGAGCACGAGCGTGGTTCGCTCATAACATGCTTTGTGAACACAAAACAGTCTGTGTTAACTATATTTTCACTTTTGCATAATTTCTAAGCCAGCTGCTTCTTTTTAACTGTCGCACAGGTAATTTGCCTCCTGCTGTCACTTTTTTAGAAAGGGTAGATCAATGGCTATATCTCAGCATAAGGTTGTGCACCAAGTGTCCATTTACACAAGTTTGTTTTTCTCTTGCAATGGTTTTTATGTTGGTTTGAAACACCTAGTCCAGAGCCCTCTTAATCAACTACAATATATATTTAAAGTAGATTTTAACCAAAAAGTTGAAGTCTTCTGAGGACAAGGGTATTTTTCATAAATGTCCAATCAAAGCTAGTTGTCACATGTATTCTAAATGTCTAAATTTATATAATTAATAAAAAAAAATATATATATTTTTTTGGTTTGTTTGTTTTTTTTTTACATTAATTATAATATTTTTGGCCACACTGTTGAAAAGCCAATAAAAGGCGATTTAACAGCAGGTTATTATGTGACAAAATTGCCCAATTTAGTGTTCCAACATGCCCCACTTAGAAAATTCATAAAATATTATGTTCCTGGGAAATAACAATTAAATATTCAATAGCTTTTATTTTCTTTCCAAGACTATAAAGGGGTCATGAAATGCTCTTTTATACTCACACCCTGTCTACATCGGATGCGAGTCGTGTCATGTCAAAAGCAATAGAACCCATTATAATCAATCATGCTGTCTACCCAGGGTTGGGGAATACATGTAACTGGATTACGTATTTAAAATACAAAATATTAGTAACTGTATTCCAATACAGTTACAATTTAAATCATTGGTAATTAGAATATAGTTACATTCAAAAAGTATTTTGATTACTGAAGAGATTACTTTGCACTTTATTGTCATTTGTTTCATTTAATATTTATTCAAAGTGCATTTGAACAGCGGTGAAACACTTTCTTATGATGTGTTACATTCATACGAGCAGACAGATAAGTATGTTTGAAGTATGTTTGGAGCAGAAGAAATAAAAATAAACCTTGTGTGAATCGTCAACTTTATGCTGTGCTAAAATGCTATTTCTAGCCATTTCAAATGTTACCAGGCACGATCATATTTTTTATCAAGAAAATTCATGTTAGATCATAATTTCTTTTATTCTAGTAAGACCTTTAACATTAGGGCAAAAATGTTATTCTTGATAATAATTTTGTATTGTATTCCTGTAAAAATATTAAAAAAAATCCTTAAAACAAATCAATTTGATTTATTTTGTTTTAGAAACAACACTGTGTAGGAAATTTGGTTGATGTCCAAGGTATGGATTAAATTGCCTGCGTACCCCCACCATTATATGTAAGAAACAGTATGTGAGCTAGTATGTAATTCTAAATTAAATTAAACTGTCCTTATTCTACATTGTTATGTAACGAAATTTATAATGGAATTAGTCGTGTTCGACAACCATTATAAATGAGATAAATTAAAAATTATTAGATTATTTGTCTGAATAAAATTCTCCACCATTAAAGCCTGGAGATGTACTTGTGCGTCGTTGCGTCTCCTTGCATTGTGTTTCCTCGTGTTACTTGGTTCTTTGGCGTTTGTAGAAAGTTTGTTCCGTTGATGTCTTGGACTCTGTTATGATCACGGATAGTTATTGTCTGGATGAAGTGAGACCTTCTGCAAGAAAGACTTGTGACTCCCATTGGGGGTGTGAACCATAGAACAGAGAGTGAGAGGCTTCCACGGGGCTTTGTGTGTCCCGAGTTTTCCTTGGACTCTACATGGCATGGATGATATAGAATCAGCCAGATAGTTGAAGAGGTGAGACCAAGTGAAGGTTCAAGCGAGAGAGGAGTTCAGCAGAAGAGGAAGATCAAGAGAAGAGAGAGTTCTTCCTTGGGTAGGAAAGTTTTGAACTGAAATTGGCCAAACCCCACAGGTATCCTGAGCCAATCAGAAGTGGCTTTTCAGAGTAACATGGTTGACTGGTCTGTCCATTACCCAAAGTTGACTTGCAATCCTTTGTGGAAGATTCTTACAAACTCCTGCTCAAAAATAGTACATGTTTAATCATGAACTTTTATATCTTGACAAAAGTACAAAAGACATGACATTCGTTGTCTTCAACATTCTCTATGTAAAAAAGCAAGCATTTACATACTAAATATGACATTCTTTCATGAACATGTCAGTAACAAAACATAAAAATCCCTGGTTACAAATCATACTGGTTAATTCATTGGTTTTACATCATGGATAATACATTACATTTTATGAGAAACCTGATTGTTGGGGTATAATATCCACTTGAATAGTTACCATTCTTAGTAGAATGAGATGAATCATACCAGATTAAATATTATAATACAAGATTTGTCAGTTATAAGTGATTACCAATCACTACACATATTTTAAAAGGTACATTGGCTTAAAAAGGTACATACATCATTAATTTGTCAGTTATTCAAGTGATAACAGGTCATAGAGTCATTTTCAGAATTATCTAGCAAGGGTTGGTATGGTGGATATTTTATAGGGTTAAATCACAAGGACTGGGATGAGGATCTCATATGGATCTCACAAGGAAACCTTTAAAAGAAAACCTGCTTTAGCTCTGTGTGGAAGTTCCCAAGGTCATGCTGAGGGTTTATGTTTGTGGAACAAAGAAGGATCTTCTTTATTGGTCAGCTCTGTCATTACAAACCCTAGTTTTAAATTAAGCAGTCATGTGAGAGAGGGGCCATAGATTTGTTTTTATGACACTCTAACATCTCGGTGGGGGATATCGCTGATCTGTGGAATGTGATGTTGTGTTGATTTGATGGCTTTGTTCATGGATAATCCTACAACTGCTTTTAGGTTGTTCAGAGAATGTATTTTTAACATGTGTATTTTGTTTGCCTGAGTGTAAGTGTGTAAATGGGTGAAAGGGACACAGTGTAAAGCGCTTTGGTAACCGCTAAGGTAAAAAAGGCGCTATATAAGTGCAGACCATTTACCATTTTTGTACCTCCAACAACACAGATAAATGGTTTAGTAAGCTTGTGTCGACAGTCTCAAGCTGTTGCGTTGTGCTGTGTCAACGGAGTAAACCGGTTGTAAAAAGGGTGTCAGCACCATAAACTTATCAAACAGTCATGATATTTGAAATATTCATTAATATTACTTTTTACTTTTATTATCTGCCCTGACAACAGAGTCTGTGCAGCACAACACTTCTCGTCCTGGGCCCTTGATCACTGGGAACCCATTAGGATCCAAGCAACACGGCTCACCCGATTGGTGCAGCAGTGGCTCCTTCATGGAAATCCCACCCCAGTGCAGGTAGCCGAAAAGGTGGTGGTGGAAAATCTACTTCAAGCCCTCCCCCACGCATATTGAAAGGCAGTTACCATGAAGGAGCCCTAGACAGTAGTCAAGGTTGTCATGGCAGCAGAGATCGCTGAGGCAGCCCATACCAGGGAGACCAAGTATAGGGCTATTACATTTCCATGGAGGGGACCCCCAGTGTGACATGCGCCACAGGACACCCAGAGGCAGGAGGTCTGGACTGTCAATCACAAGACTGATGAAAACAATTACTTGCCCTTTTGGACAGTCTTCCCTCACAAAACACCAGCCAGAGGCAGGCTGCCCATTGCCTTTGTGCACAGAGACAGCGAATGGTACATTCCATGCCTGTGTCCTTCTCTGCCAACCCTGGCTCTTGGGTCATTAATGTTGGTATAGTGAAGGACTTACCAGTTCCCCTCCTTCTGGTTAATGACTGGCCAGGATTCAGCCCTGAAAAACAGCTCCCAGGTGGAAGAAAGACCTCCTGACCTCAGAGACAGAAAAAGAGGGTTAGCCCATGCTAACTTTTTAGTTATTTCAGAATGTATCAGCAAGAGGCTCATTCAGAAGAGAACAGAGAGAAGATGATAGGCTGATACACTTCTGACTACAGGTTAAGGTAATTGAGGGAAAACAACAAGGAACAGGTAGGCTCTCTTCCCCATCCTTTATGATAAAAATGGTATCATATATTGTGTCACTCATAGGTAGGGTAATGAGAAGGAGCTGTTGGTAGTACTGCATGCAAAGGTGGACACAATTATAAAACTTGCTCATTCTCACTCCAAGGGAGTTCACCTGTTTATAAAGGCAACAACGGAACACATTAGAGAGCGCTTTCACTGGACAGGGCTGAAATATTATTGCCAAAGCTGTGATGTCTGCCAGTCTACATCCACTACAAAGCCCCCGTCTAGTCCACTCGTACCACTCCCTATCGAGGTGCCCTTTGAGCATCTGGGAATATATCTAGTAGGTCCGCTGCCAAAGTCTGCGGACATGAAAACATCATGGTACTGGTCAACTATGCAACACGCTACCCAGAGGCAATCCCCATCAAAAAGGTGAACTCTCAAAGTCACAAAATTACTGTTCATGCCCTGTAGCTGGCAGCAAATGTTTGCTTGTAGCAGCAAACCTACAACAGGCCGGCACAGCCACGGGAGGTCCACCTAGGTGGCTGTGTCCTTGTTCAAATACCTAGTGCTAACTGTACATTTTTGCCCACTTGGCAGGGTACCTACACGCACACCGAACGGGTGGGACCAGTGATGTACAGGGTCCGCCAGCCAGGCCGGAGAAGGGTGGAACATCTCTACCACATCAACCTGCTAAAGAGATGTGTTGAACCACCACAAGCCATGCAGAGGTGACTTTGGGGGATCAGCCTTTGACAGCTACCCAATGCCAGAGTGAATGAGTTGATTAAAAGGTTAGGTAAGCCACGATTTATTTCTACACTGGATTTAATACAAGGTTATTGGCAGGTGCCTTTGTCCCAAGCAGTGGAAGAGAAGACTGCATTCAATGCATCAGGGGGCCAATGGCATTACAGAGTCTTACCCTTCAGACTTCATGGGGCACCTCACATTTTTCATAGATTAATGGATGTGGTGCTCAGAGCATGCCATATGTTTGCAGCTGCCTTCCTTGTCAATATTGTGATACATTCGGAGAGCTGGGAGGACCACCTTATGGATTTGAAAGGTGCCATATGAGCTGAGCAAGGCAGGATCACAGACAATTTGGTCTTTTCTGAAGCATAATATATTGGATTTCACATAGGCCGAGACCTAACAAAGCCCCGAACAAAAAAAAATGTGACATCAGTTCAGAATTTCCTGCTGGAGCAGGGGGTGCTGCTTAAGAGGGCAGTCTCAGATCTCCGATATCTGCTTGGACATCCCTTAATGCTCCTCACTGACCATGCATGGGCTGTGGTAAGCCTTCAGCTAACAAGGCTACGTTGCTCTGGATAACCAGGATTCTCCAAGCATCTTGTCTGGTGGAGCAGCATAATCACACACACACACACCTGCCCTGCATTATTAGCCGATTAGGACATCTACTTAAGCTCTCTAAGGTGCCTACACTAAAGAGCACTGACTCCATTCCGAGATTTACTCCTGTCTCTCTGTGTTCACAGGCTCAGACTGATCTTGATCCTCAGAAGGCTGCATCCACCAGACTCCACTACTCACAGACCCATCGTGTGAAACACCCATTACTCAACACTGCCTTGTCTACCTCCACAAAGCTCCATGATGTAGTTAGACTTTCACTTCCCCTCATCCTACCTCACTAAATTTGCTAATAAAGTCCCATCCATTTAATTTGTGCACCTCAGCAGTGTCTGTGTCTCATCTCATAAAAATATATTTACACTAATAATGAACAAACTCATTATGGTTTTATTTATTCTGGTAATTTGTTGTTTATTCAATTACTGATTGATTTTACAATGTTGCATAATATTTGTAGCATTATTTCGACAAGAAAAAGACATTCAGATTTCATATAATATCATAATCTGACAAGACCATCATATTGTGAACGTGAGGCACAAGTTATCATGGACATTTAACGTACACCATTTCACACCAACTACAAAAACCTAATTTGAATACAAAGATGTTTAAGACTGATATCACTGCCTACTAACTCAAACTGATAATTCTGTTTTATGTTGCGCTGATCATATTGTTTTTGAACCAGAATTGAATCTGCTGCCTTGGTAAGCTTTCTTTCTTTTTTTTATTCTTGTGCTCTTCTGCCATTCGATTTAATCATACAATTTATTTTCATCTGTACAAGGATGCCAATATTATGTAAGTTTATTCAGAACTCAACCCCAGATAACCCATAACACCAGAGAATGATATAGAGGGAACCCCCACTATCACAGCACAATATGGCGGCAGGCGTGATGAAAAGAAAACAACAAACACAACTGTAAAACATTTGAAAATAAAGTGGATCAAGGAGAACGAATCTTGCTCAGACATCATGTTCATTATTTACACACATTATGGTGGTCATTGTCTCGGTTCCCTCGGCTGCAGCATGCGTAATAATACAATGTGACACAAAGCAATAATGTTCCACACAATTGTAAACTACACACATGTTATTGTAGGCTACTGCATAATGTAATTAAGTTGAATAATAAACTTTATCATGTAATCATGACATCGCCGCCCTATGCGACTGTATCACCAATGTTTGTACCTTTAAAACACAATTGTGGCACCAAATATAAGTTAAATACCATGTGTAAAATAAAAGCATGTATAATATGAACAAATGACCAACAATGATATTACAGGACACAGTATCAGTAGCAGCCACAGCACATAATATTTTTTGGTGAATCTGCTGGGTGTAGTTTACTTCCTACATGTATCCTACATGTGTGTGGAGTGGTGGTGGTGGCGTAGTGGGCTAAAGCACCAAACTGTTAAGCATAAGGTTGTCGGTTTGATCCCCACAGTCACCACCATTGTGTCCTTGAGTAAGGCACTTAACTCCAGGTTGCTCCAGGGGGACTGTCCCTATAATTAGGGCTCTGTAAGTCACTTTGGATAAAAGTGTCTGCCAAATGCATAAATGTAAATATATCCAAACAGACAACAAGATAGGTAAAGCTGGTCTTGAATAAGCAATTAGCAGGAAAAGACGGTGTCCTGTAGTTGACACGAGTGCACAATCCATGAGCTATCAGTCCACGTGTTTTCATAGAACTCAGTTTTTAACTACTCCACAACAACTACTGTAAATTTAAAGGATATTATTTAAAAACAATAAAATTAGCACACACACACGCACACACACACAGATACACACGCACACAGTAGCTAATATCTATGAAGGAACAGTTTTCATTTATTGAAAAAGGCTGACATTCAAGCATTTTTTTTTCCTGTATAACAACTCATGAGCTAACTAAGCTATAACTTTAATGCTGCCATTCATTTTGCATTGTTAGATCGCCTTCTACATATCAAAATGTAAAAAATACAATACAAATAATGTAAAAATACAATACAAATAATAATATTTACAATTTAAACATAATAACTCACTTTGCTCCTCCTTGTGGTGATTTTGCTAACGAGTCTCACACGTGAAAATTAAAAGTTTTCACATTGCGGTACTCCACATGGTAAAGCGGATCAGTTTTGTTGAGTACCCACTGTAAATAATCCTCCCTGCCCAGAAGGTGGCGATATGCATGAAGAATGCGATTCGCCAAAAAAGCTGAATGTGGAAGTGAAAGTGTAGATTTATAGTAAAAAAAAAAAAAAGACTGAAATATTTACCTGTTTCCCACCTACATTTATTATATTACTTCTGAAGACATAGATTTAACCACTGGAGTCATTTGGCTTACTTTTTTGTGGCAAATATATGCTTTTTGTACCTGCAAAGTTCTGGCAACCATTCACTTGCATTGTTTAGACCAGTGTTTCTCAATCCTTTCCTGGAGTACCATTAACACTACACGTTGCATGTCTCCTTTATCTAACACACCTTATTCTAATGATAAGCTAATTAGCAGAGTGCTCCATGATCTGAAGTGAGTGTCAAATAAGCGAGATCTACAAATTGTGCAGTGTTAGTAGTGCTCCAGAGAAGGATTGAGAAACACTGGTTTAGATCTACAGAGCTGAGATATTCTTCTAAAAATCTTGGTTTGTTTTCAGCAGAAGTCGTCATACACATCTGGGATGGCATGAGGGTGAGTAAATGATGAGATCATTTTCATGTTTGGGTGAACTATCCCTTTAAGTATCAGTTATGTTCAATATCTATATATCATTTTTTTAATTTTTTTTTACTGTTAATTCACATTGAACCATTGGTTATATTGTTAAATGGATGTGCTAATGCCCTAAGGACAAAGCACATATTAAATATGGAAGAAAAGAAGATCTGATGCCAGATTTCATTGTCTCATTGTAATAGAAAGCTTATAGTTGTGCATATATAATGAGCTCAAATAAATGTGGTGTCTATCGTGTTTATAGTGTCATCTGTTTTTTGATGGATTCACACATTAAGATGCCATATGGAGAAAATAAATTATACAGCTAGCTTTTTCTTACAGAAGACAAGGTACGTATATGGGTTGATCATTACATTTTAATTGGCAACAGTAAAACAGCTTACAATGGTAATGACAGCAGTGCACTTTTCATTGGACATTTATAGGGCTTATCATAAAACAATGAAATTTGAATAGCCTTGACATATTCATATTATGAGTTGACGTCTATATCACCAATATTATCTCAACCAGTGAGATAATAAAAACACCAGTTTCAACACTTATAACTTCATATTGTTACTTCAATGTGTGTAAGCATATTGATAAAGCTGGATAAACAATCCAATTTTGCAAGCGGTCATATAGCTGGTCCTTTTATCCAACATGACTTAGCTGTTATTACAGGGCCAGTCCCACTGGAGTAAACTGAGGTTGCATTCTTCAAGGTTACAATGATAATAACTCTCGGCATCCTTGCAGGGATCAAACCAGCAACCCTCGTGGATAGTACCCTTGAGCTTACACTATGTCAAACCACACCACTATTCACTTTGTCCCTTCTTGTGACAAAAGTAAATATGAATATCACGACTGTAGATATTTAAAGACGTTACGCTTAAGGTCTGTATCAAACATTAGTAAGCTGCCTACCAAGACAGTGTTTTAAAGACTACTTGTGTTGGCACAACTAGTGTAGATTTCCCCAGAATTACAATCCCAGAATGTACAGCGATATATATTTTCATACAATTCAATCTAAATAAATAAATACAAATAAAAACATAAAATTTGTTCAATGTAATTAAAATGGACTATGTCATCCAATATTTGTGTGTGCTATTGGCTTAGCATATGCTAAAGTCAAACTACTAGAATCAATTATGAGTCAAGTCTCTTGTGCAACATGTATCAGTCACTTAGAAAGTTATGTTTTGGATAGGATTTTGCCTTAGAAGGCAGCTTCCTATGTAGGCAGTAAACACAATTTAGAATCTTAGACCTCTTTGCACATAGTTTGTAATTAAACCTTATTGTTTTTTTAAACTTTCAGGAAATTGCCCTGCAATAAGAAATAAAATTGCACACAACTTTTTTTGTATCTTTTTGTGTCATTGAAATGAAATGCTAATCAGTGTTTTGCAGTAGCTTCACTACAAATAGCAAAGCTATTAGCTTAAAGTAGTAAGGTGGTAGCATAGCTAGTTTTTAAATCAAGTAGCTTTTCAGTAGCAAAGCTATATTTTTGATTAGGCAGCAGCATATCTTTGACAAAATCTACACCGCTACATCATGCTGTGTTTACTATCGACAGTTTTGAATCAGAACTAAAAACAACTGCAACAAAATGCTTCCTATAACTGGAGATCAGTCTTTTACAATGCTATGGTGGAATTTCGGCACACTCTTCTTTGCAGAACTGATTTAGTTCAGCCACATTGGAGAGTTTTCGAGCATGAACTGCACATTTAAGTTCCTGCCACAGCATCTCAATCGGTTTCAAGTCAGGACTTTGAATGGCTCAAAAGAAGCTAATTATAGTTTTGGAGAGGCCTAGTCAGAGGTGGATTTACTCCTGTTCTTTGGATCATTGTCTTGCTGCATAATCCAGTTGAGTGTCCATGTTCCCCTCAATTATCGCAAGGCGCCCTGGCCCTGAAGAAGCAAAGAATCCCCACACCATCACACTACCACCACCATGCTTGACCGTTGGTATGATGTTCTTTTTGTGGAATTCTGTGTTTAATTTACACCAGATGTAACGGGACCCCTGTCTTCCAAACAGTTCCACTTTCAACTCATCAGTCCACAGAATATTCTCCCAATAGGTTTGAGATTCATCAAGGTATGTTTTGGCAAAATTCAAATGAGCCTTAATGTTCTTCTAGGTTAGCAATGGCTTTTGTCACGCCACTCTTCCATGGATGCTAATTTTGGCCCGTGTCTTTCTGATAGTTTAGTCATAAACAGTGACATTTATTGATGCAAAAGAGACAGTTCTTTGGGTGTTATCCTTGGCTTTTTTGTGACTTGCTGGATGAGTCGTCACTGTGCTCTTGGAGGAATTTGCGAAGGTTGTCCACTTCTGGGAAGGTTCACTACTGTGCCAGGTATTCTCCATTTGGAGATAATGGCTCTCACTGTGGTTCTTTGGAGTCCCAGAGGCTTTGAAATCGCTTTGTGACCCTTCCCAGACTGATGTATTTCAATCACCCTTTCCCTCATCATTTCTGGAATTTCTTTCGACCTTGGCATAGTGTGCTACTGGATGAGACCTTTTAGCCAACTTCCTGCTGCTGAAAAACTTCTATTTAGGTGTTGATTTTATTGAACAGGACTGGCAGGAATCAGGTCTTGGGGTGTCTAGTCCAGCGGAACTCCAATATGAATGCAGTTTCATAGATTTGGGGATTTAGTAACTAAGGGGACAAATACTTATTCACACAGGCCCGGTTGTTATTGGATAACTGTTTTGCTTCAATAAATAATATTGCCATTTAAAAACTGTATTTTGTGTTTACTCAGATTGCCGTTTTATGTTAGATTTTGTTTGAATTTTTAAAACAATTTAGTATGAGATATTCACAAAACCAGAATAAATCAGGATGGGGTACAAATACTTTTCCACAGCATTGTATATAAAATTACCATGGTATTCTTGGAAGAAATTTGAAGCACCGTGTAAATACATAATGGTACATGAATGGTATTCTAATTGTATATCAAAGTACCATGGTATTGCCATCCAATACCAACAGATATTACATTCTTAATGCTCAGATGTGCTCACACACACACACACACACACATACACACAAGGAATTTGGCCTCTGATCAGAAGCTTACAATACATACAGAAATACAACAGCAAGACAGAATTACAGGATAAGATGAATAGTATCTATATGCATAACTTTAATTCAGGAATGTGCAAAGGAAATTATTTTAAAATGGGTATGGGTTTGTACAGGTAGTAGAATAAAAATGAAAATTTAAAATATGATAAATATGCTTTTACAGGTACATTTTATATTGCACCATACTGTATACTTGTATACTGTATTGCACTATACTGTACTATAATGTACCATGGCTTTGATAAACACCATGTGAATAAGTATTTTAGATGCTTTGTCTATGATAGTATGCTCCTTGAATCTGGCTGGGAAAAAAAATGAATGAGTAGCTTTAGCTTAGCTTAACACATTTTTCTGTTGAGTAGTTAGTACCTAGCTTAGCTAGCTTTTTCTTTATTTTTTTTTTTTGAGTAGCTTGCCCAACATTGGTGCTAATACAGTATGACACAGACATAAAAAATCTCAAGTAAAAGTAATAATGACAATATTTCAGAATGATCTTTGTCATTAGGCAGAGGTACAATGAAACTATTTGCCTTCTCTCTGGTAATTAAATAAGATATCAATGTAAAAACAATAAACATAATAACAATAAAAATAAATAAAATCAGTACCGAAATATAGCAGGGAGTTTGAACTCCCTGTGTGTGTGGTGTTTCTGATTATGATGCTTGCTTTCTTTCTCAGTCTGCTGGCATAGATTGTGTCCATTTCAGAGAGCTCCATCCAGACAATGCGCTGGGCCGCATTCGCCATGCGATGCAGGTCTTTCTGCTCGGCGGCTTTGCAGCTGGCATACCACACTGTGGTGCAATTAGTCAGGATGGTTTCAATTGTGCCTCTGTAGAAATTCAGCAGCAGTTTCTGTGGGAGTTGAGCGTGTTTCTGATTCCTCAGTAAGAAGAGTCTTTGTTGAGCCTTTTTTTAACAGTGTTGAGGTGTTCGTGGTCATTTTGACATAGTGACTCCAAGAAGCTTTCCACACTCTCCACTACTTTTCCATGTATATGGAAGGGGATGTGTGCTTTGTCCTTTGTTCTCCTAAAGTCAATGCTCATCTCTTTGTCCTTACACTACTCAGCCAGATGATCCACTTCTAACCTGTAGGCCATTTTATCATCATCCAAATTCAGGCCAACTACTGTGGTGTCGTCTGCTAATTTAATTATAGAATTGGAGGTGTAGATGGGGTGCTGTCTTTGGTGAAGAGTGTGAAGAGCATAGCACACAGCATACAGACCTGTGGGGTGCCTGTGTTTAAGATGAGGGTGGTGGAGGTGTTTTTACCAACTCTGACTTGCTGTGGTCGGTCTGCAAGGAAGTCCATAACCCATGAAGACAGAGAGGAACCAAGACCTGGATTGTGTAGTTTGCTGACCAGTTTATGGGGATAACTGTATTGAATGCAGAGCTTAATTCCACGAATAACATCCTCATTTACTTGAGTAAGTGTAATAAAGTATCCAATGAAAAGAATACCGAAGTAGTGAGTTACATGTTGCTTCAGATTGGTTTTAAAATGAAGGTAAAACACTTATCTCAGATTACAAGGAGAGGTGTAAATCACACCTTCACATATTGGCGAAGAGCTACAAACTTTTGTCAAACATTTATGGCAAATCAAAAGCTCATTTGCAAATAACAAGCAGCAAATTTGCGCGAAGTTTGAGGCTAGTTTAGATTTTTTTTTTTGTGAGGGGATGAAAAGAAGTCACCATCATCTAATTGGCCGCTGCTGTAAATAAGAGCATCATAGTCCACGTTGGTGTCCAATTGAATTAAGTAGTTAAGCCTTGTGTCTAGAAACACATTAATGCTGGACTATGTAAGATATATATATATATATAAAAAAAAAAAATTGAGTACATAAACAATCAGTGTTCAAACCAATGTCCTTACCTTACCTCGATTAATTGTATTTACCCTATAAAATTGATTTGTATGTTGAGCTGTCAGGTTCGATTTGGTGAAAAATCTCTGGCTTATGATGTTTATCCTTTCGTTATTACATCATGTCCACACACACAGGAAAGAAGTGCCGCTGTCTCATGTTCTGGCTGGAGAAACTATCTACGCTGTTCAGCTCAGTTTATTAACAGACAGTTCAGGGGCCGGATGCATTATTTGTTTTAGACTAGTCTTACTACTTAGTCATCTAAAATGCTTCCCTTTTTCAGTCAGTTGCATAAAAACTTAGCTCAGTCTAATTTAAGACCATAATGTAAGACAGCACAACCCTAGGCAAACATTTGTTTACATACTATGTTGCCATGAAAAATAACTAGCTAGTGGGGGCTTCAGTTGTGGGATAGAAGAGGCTTCAGTTAAGACTTTGTTGAAGACCTTGACTTCTATGATGGTCACAAAATGTATTGTGTTTTTTATTATTTGGTTTAAAATCACTAAATTTGTTCATGAAGCCTTGTTTATGCAATCAGCCCCAGGACAGCATCATTGCAGTCTAGATGGATGTTTATCTGTTATACGTTTGACAAAGTTGTTTACCTGCTATAATATTTGGATATGTTGCCTGGTTGGGTTGTTAAAGATAATATTGCTTATCATGCTTTTATGAATCGAACATTACTTGTGTTAACTGATCATGATGTATGTTGTCCGGTGAAGTTACTGTGTTTAATATGTATGACTTCTGAAATGTACTTCTTGTAATTGTTATATTGCATATATAAGCATACTATTTTTACATTTAATAAAGTATATTTTTCACCATTGTAATTGAATCCTTGTTTTATATTTTTAGTTTACGATGTTATGGTGTGGTCATTACACATGCTATTGTAGTAACTGAGGCTGGACTCCTATTGAACTTGTATCAGCCATATCACAAGTTTAACCTCTTAAATTGAAGATTGTAGTACAATTCATACGTTATTAGTAGATAAAACACTTGAATAATCAATTGAAGATTTACTGGTGATGCCTGAGGAGAGTCCCCTGTTCTCTATTTAAAAGTGCATTGAGCGTTGTGTCAGTAAAGGGATTTAAGTGTAAAATTAATTCAAATATGTAAATAAGTGTAGTTTATCTTCACCAAAGCAAGTAATATTCCCCTTTCAAATGTTTAATTGTAAAACATAATATCAACATGAAAATAGCATGTTATAACTCCAGCTCCAGTATTGATCACAAACAGGTGATGTCCAGTTAAACTCAAATTGGGAGATTCATCTACCAGAAGAGCAGTGCCAGAACACGACTGACGTAATGTATTCTTCCGCAAATTGCTTGCAATTTGAAGTTTCAACCACAGATGTCGCTAGAGAGCACACATTTACTTAGCAGAGCTTTAAGCATGCAGGATATTCCAATATACTAAATCTACTGTATTTTCCACTAGTAGTGTGTATTTCTACACACTACCAAGCCAGATTTAAAGAGATTTTGTAACTCTTGTTAAACTGTAATTCACCTCTAATAAAACTCAAAAAGAGAGAACCAGTTTCATCAAGGTAAAGTAAATAACTTTTGAGGTGACAAACAATGTATTAATTGACACAGATGCATGACCAGCTTTTAAAATGTTCTCCTCTGATGTCCAGTAGGGCCTCGAGGAGGGATTGATAGACTGCAGGTGGACTCCAGCCTCTTCAGCTTGTCTAGCAGTTGGTAAAGATTTGGCAGCAGAAAACCCATATGGTCTGACAATTCCCCTCGGAGTATATTGAGGGCCATGGCAGTAAGCTTCATTAAAGCAGTGTACTCAGCCAAAAATCCAGTTTCAGCTGGATTCAGCCTCCACCATAAAAACAAACTAATAATAATTGCTTATAAATGAACTACAATTATCACACAACCATCGTAAACAACTCAACATTTAAAACAGTAAAAAATTCTACCAGGTCTTGCAACTTACATTTTTATCTTTAATCATGGACATATGTTTCGGATTGCTTGTTCTACTTGTTCCCTGTTGTTACGACCCCCTTTATGTCTAGGGGTAACGGGTATAACATTAAATAAAAGATAGATGGTATACTATTTGAGTACAGGGTCTTATGCCTTTGTCTTTTTGTCTGATTTTCAAATACTTTTTTGTCTCACATCAAAGTTTGTAATGTTGTGATGCACCTCAGAGCTGATTGCTTTGGTTCATGGCTTACAACTCTTTTATGGAGGATTTTATATAAAGCCAATGCAAAAAAATTATGGGAAAAATACTTCTGGATCCCAGACGATTAAAAAAGTGGGTGGGCATTGTTGCACTCTTGCTGCCTTCAAGTGGACCTGGGACGCTCGTACCTACGAGTTGAGCATTTGGTACTACGTCATGTCATGCATTCAAATTGAAAACAAAATACGGAAGAAGCCAAACTCAAACAAATACACAATGATTGACGATAAAAGCTCTTTTTCTGTTGTATCGGTGAATAAACACAAGTACATAAAGTTGCATCACTTATACACAATTTATATGATTTATTAATGCATGATATCTATCAAATTATTAATTTGCTTAAAGCAAACCGCAAAGGGTGAGACATTAATTGACTGTCATAAATCACAAAGTAATATTTTTTAAATAAAGTACAGAAGTTAAAATAATTTAACAAAATCATTGGTTTCCATCATTTTTCATGTAGACATGCCCTTACAAAGTCCCAACTCTGAAACTCTGGAATCATCTAGAACAGTTTCTCATCTTTTGGGTCACCACAAAAAGAGGCCGCAGACAGCAGGGAAAGAACATGTCATTGTTCTCCTATTGAAAATTTTTCGCCGGCCGCCTAAGAAAAAATCTCAGAGATTTATACATGCAAAACCGCTTCTCATCTGCATCGCTTGGTTTTTGCGCAAGTGTAATGGAACAACTCGTGCCAGTGATCTTCTCTCTGATCAACTGTATCTCTGGCAGCGTACTCGCCACGCATCAATGCCCATTTCAATTCTAGTGAGAATTTTTCTAGTTTAAATCACTATGGAGGAAGTCAAACCTCTCAAACAGGAAGCCCTGACATTATATACAGTAGTGAGGTGGAACATAACAGCACTGTGCTATGTGCCAAAATAAAGTTGTTGTTTTATAAAATGACATTACCCATACAACAATGTTTCACAATTTTAGAGTAGTAACAGTAAATGTCAACTTTTGACAAATGTTATATTTTAATATTAAATACTCTATTGGTACAATCTATACTAATTTTTATGACCACTATAATTTTGCAGTATTATTATTATTATTAGAAAGACTAGATAGATTGACCTAGCGATGGTAATGAAGGCCATCATGGTCTTATGCCTGTACTTATATGTCATTACACTGAAAATATAAGGTCAAATACATAAACAGCTTTCTGACCTAGAATTCTGACTTTCCCACTTGTTAATACGACTTTGCGGGGTCAGACATGTGCTCAGAACTCGTAATTACAACATTTCCAACTCCACTTGAAGGTCCACATCTGTTCACAACCAGACTTGTGATTAAGTGTTGCCAGATCTTGCAAGAGAAACAAGCAACTGGTTTGGGGAAAAAAAGGACCAAAATTGTTTAAAATAATCGAACATGGCAACTCTGACAAATTGAGTCATGACCTCATTACAAGTGAAATAAAGTAAATATTAAAACTACACATTCATTAATATTTATTACATGTATTAATTAAACACAGTAACAGGAAAAATGCCACCAAATGTAAAGGGGTACATTTTTGCGATTACAAATTTACTTGAGTAAGAGTAAAAAGTAACTTCTGTAAAACCTACTCTTAAAAGTATTTTTTTTATTTTTTTCAAAAGTTACTCAAGTAAGTGTAATGGAGTAAATGTAGTGTGTTACTACCCACTTCGGCAATCAGCAATTTGAAGATAAATTGAATTGATCTGACCTCCTGTTATTCTCCCTAAAATACTGTAGCAGTGCACACTGCCAGCACCATCCAGCTGTCACTTCCTCATTTTATTTTTATGAAGGCTTCAAAAGTCAAAACATTTGCATGTTGTGTTCTCCACTTCAGAGTGCTTTGTACTGACAGTGTCACAGTCTTCATGGTTTGTAAGTGTCATTTGTGATATTCAAGGAAATTGTAATGGCAAAAAGGTTATATATTTTTTTTTGCATACCAGATCGTCTCCTATATGGTAGAGCTCTCAGCCTTTCAAAGTACTCTCTTTTGACGTAAATGAATAATGAGATTTTTTTAATACAGCTAACAGCAAGCGCATGCTTGGACTGTTTGCGTGTAGAGGAAAAACTGGGTCTGCACTAACTCTTATACTGAAGAAATTTGCATCATGCATGCTCTGCGTGATCCGATCTGAAATGCAGAAGATCAGAGTATACTTTGGCCTTAAGAAGTGATGGAAGGTGTGAGTCAGCAGACAAGAGCTGTGTCATTGTATAGTTGAAATTGCCATTCACACCTCATAAAGTCTCTGTGTAGACTGTAAATCCTTCTGAACAGTAGGGAGAACTGTTGCATTCCTAATTTTTGTGAGTGAAGGGATGCCATTTAAAAAAAAAAAAGGACTTTTGATTTCAGTCTTAGGAATGCATCCCTGCTCAGAACACCAGCTAAGACTGTATACATTTCCATGCTGGTCCCAGGGGGTCAAGGTATGTCTGGTTAGCATGGGCAGCTAGCTCCTGCTGGTAGATGATATTACTACACCACTACTTCACAAGCAAATCTTAACTGGCGATGTTGGCCTTGCTGCTTCAAAGTCAAAAGCTCTTTTCACAGCCAATTTGACATGTTAGGGGACAGTATATTCAACAATAATAATTATAATAATAATTTTATCCATTGGGAATTGATTAGATTGTAAAATGTGATCACTATATGGCAGGCTGTCTTTGTTCCGCGACTGCTTTCGGGTCCTTGAATAAGATATAATGTGTGAGTAAGAGCAATCGTTGAGTTTCTGGTGCCCCCTAGGGTATGATGGAACTGCCCTAGGGAGTTGGTGCCCTACACAGACTGCATAGTATGTGTTTAGGGAGTGGTGGTACTGGGCCTGCTCACCATTCACTTACATTGTATGGACCTACAGAGCTGAGATATTCTTCTTAATGTCATACACACCTGGGATGGCATGAGGGTGAGTAAAGGATGAGAGAATTTGTATTTTTTGGGTGAACTATCCTTTTAAGCAACGAGGTGTAAATAGCCATGTGTCTCGTCTGACCACATGTGATCGGATATCCCAAGACACATCTTAATACCAGCTGTAAACAGGGCCTATGAATCAAGATTTTATTGTTTTTAATTATTGTGTTTTAAATAAATGCACAGACATGTGCTGTTCAATTTTATTATATTAAGTTGAAAGTTCTCCAGCTGAAATTGGTTTGTGCTAGTGCTGCACGATTAATCATATCGCAATCGCAATGTCAGCCTGTGCGATTATATGACGGCATATGCTGCGATTTTATTAAATAAATAAGTGCATGTGTGGACATGACTGCCCATTATCTCCGAGAGCTTTTTGCCCATTTTCTACACCGCTAATAAAAAGATGACCAGTCAGTCTCAGTTTATGGAGTGGCACGTGTGGTCATGTCATGTGAGTTTCCGGTGTTCAGCGAGGAAATCAGGTGAAGATGGACGCCGAGCAGACCGACACTGAACTGGTGGCCAGAAAAAAAAAAAGATCACAGCTTGGTGATATCTTTATTTCATCAATAATTAAAGTTCATATAATACAGGAGCGTGGCATGTAAATAAGCTCAAACTCCAAAACTGTCATTCTCTTTGCGGTCAAAGCTGCTTCAACCAGTCACAGAAGAGACCCAATCTGAGCGGGAGTCGAGACCTGGAGAGATTTAAAGTTCCGCCGACTGATGCGCACTCTTAACACGGAGACACTCGTCTCTCAACCCCGCTGTCTACAACTTGCAATGTGTTGCACCATTGATAAGATCATCATAAGATCAATCTTATGTGAAAAATAACATTAAAATTACAACAAAATAAATGTGTGCGTGTGTGTATATATATATATATACACACACAACAACAACAACAACAGTTTAAGTGGTTTGAGTGAACCACACTTTTATATCCAGTTTCCTTTTCAAAAGAGTTTATACAAAGTACATGTTACATCCTGCTTAAATGTCCATGTTTGTTTGGACAATCTTATTTTCGTGAAAATTCGTATGTTCTTATTTATTGTTCTATATTTATTTGTTCTTGTAAAACAGATCATTTTCGAGGGCAAGGAAGAGGCGAGAAACCGGCTTGACATATAACGTAAAGGTTTAATGTAAAACTCAAAAGACAAACACATAAGACGACGGACATGTCCGTGAACGATCTCTCTTGCATCGCCGTCCGCAAGTGGCCTTTATCCCTCTTGACGGCTTAATTAGCCTAATACGGGACCAAGCGTGCGTAATCACGCCCCGGTCCTGCCCTCCACCGTGCCACAGTTCTATTTTATTCTATTTTAATTTTGTACAAATATTTTAATTTGAAAACACTGTACATTTATAGTTATTGTTGTTGCTAGTTTGTATGTTTGAGTTGAAAAATACACATTTCAGCATTATCAGTAATCTATTTGTGCATTTTCCTTGATAACCAAGCAAGTTGGCTCATGATACCATTTGTGTATTATATCGTAATATTAACCTCAATAATCGCAGTATGACATTTTTCCCAAATCGTGCAGCCCTAGTTTGTGCTTATCAAAATTCAAACCACTGCCCCCAGTGGCAGAATCTGGAAGTGTTCATGAACGTGGGAATGTGCAAGCTCTAGGTTTGGGCTTAAATACCCATAGAAAGGCCAGAAAAGCGAGTTGGAATGTGAGTTGTTTTGTAAATGATGTAATAGAGTGAAGAGGAATGCATATTTTATTAAATCTACCCCCAAATCCTAACCCTAAACCTAACCGTCAGTGGAGTAAAAATGTAATCTTAGGGGTCCTAGGTAGCTGAGCGAGTAAAGACACTGACTACCACCCCTGGAGTCGCGAGTTCGAATCCAGGATGTGGATTTTCTGATAAAGTGTAGTAGGCTTCTGTATGTGTCAAGATAGACAGATGTAACAATTTGGGATGTATAAGTGATTCGAATGATTAAAGTTACAGGCAATAATTTTTACTAAAATATAGTCTTATTTAATTGTTTTATTTCATGAATTTTCAGTATAAGCACACACCTGAGTGCTGCTGCACGCTCTACAATTGGACTCACAGAGACATGATTATAAATACATGTTTCGTAGAAGCTATATTCTTTTGATCTGAACTGAACTCTGGATGTATATAAATACAGTCCACATACACTTAATTGTATCCAAATGTCTATGATGGATAATGAAGAGTTAAATAAAACAAAATACTAAACATTGATTTTATAATTCCAAAATCCATAGCTCATATTCATATTGGGTGGAATGAGTGAGATCTTACCTTATTATTTATTATTATTTTCATGGAATGAATAGGTTTTATAATTTCATATAACTCCAAATATAATACCCTTATTACATTACAAATTACTTTACCAATTTTATAAAGCCTTCTCAGAGGAATAAGAAAAATGAGGCCTGTTTTACACAGTTTGGGTAAACAGTGCAGTATAAATGCAACAGTGGACTCACATTGTGCTTTAGCAGTAACAGTGTTTCTGCTGAGTAACACATCTGCAGATCTATACAGAAAATAATGTGATTACTGGAATATGAATTTGAGTATTTCCTTTGATTATGGCCATTGGTTGTAAATTGGTTATCAGGGGTTGGCCATTGAGAATTATTACAAACTTGATCATAATGAATTGTAATTTATGTAGATACACTCAATTTACATATAAATGATAAATAATTTGCACAGAACGGAATCCAAACCCTCAAACATTGCCATAAACTGTTTCAATTATCTGCAATCAGTCAGATTTCTTAAAAAGAAAGTACTGTTTGTGTACCTGCGTGTGTAACTTGTATCAAGCCATAAATACATCTTCTTTTAATAGTTTTTTTGTAGTTTACTCTATTATTTATGTTGCTTCATCGAGCGAAGGACTGTGTTGATAAATAGGTTACGGTCCATTTTTCTGTCACCTAGGAAGGGAAGGGACGGGTTCGGTTCACTTACTGTAGTTTACTGTCATAATAACTCATGGGAACATCATAGTACAGTATGTTGAGGCCACAACATATGAACTTGTAGGAACGTGACAACGTGTCGTGGGTACTTTTGTCGTGCGAATACTGCAATATGTTACTTTGCACAGCAAATAATGTGAGGATGAGCATGTGATCATCTGATGTGGAGAGTGCTTCATGCCTGCTAACTGGTCCTTCAATAACTTATAGCATGTGAAGACAGGCAGCAGGTGGACTTTTGGTGCCCCCCTAGGTTAAGATGGTGCCCCTAGGGTATTGATGACCTATGCAGACTTCATAATCTGTGTATACAGAACATGAGGGTGAGTAAATTACAGAATTTCCATTTTGGGCTGAATTATCCCTTTAATATATAATAATTTTCTTATTTGGTAACATTAAGAGGGTCTGCTGATACACGCTGTATACTGGTACACAAAGAGTTAGGTATTGTTCCAAGTAGATATGCTGCAAAGTTCGCATCTGCAGCCCTGCTGGGAACAATATCTCCGGTTCGGTCACCTCCTGCGCCAAGGTGAACACCTCTATCAGAGCAAACCTGCTGCTCTGCTTCAGTGCAGCTGCACCTTTCACCCGTGATTCCTCAGAGATGCAGCACACAGTGGCTTAACTCATAACAGGGCAGTGATGCATGGCTGCTCGGCTGAAGCAGACTGTAAGACATGCTCCATGCTCAAGGTCACATGAGTGTTAAGGTCATACAGAGATGCTATGTATCTTTCCCGGGTATGATATCTGTCTGCCTGCCTGTCTGTCTGTTCTACTCTTGGACTTTTGTTGCCCTCAGGGAGTAATTGATGTTGAGAGATAATAAATCATCTCATTATGAGGGAGTTTCTCCTCTTCACTTATTATGCACTCACAGACACTGCACTGCACGTCCCATGGCTCCTTTAAATGTTTGAACAGACGTCTGACACGCCAAGGTTAAACGCACTCCAAAACAGCCTATCTACCCCATTTTTCTCTATGGAGGTATATTAAATAAAGTCTTCATTCATGCTCATGTGAGACAGAACTGCCTAGATGCATAGACTATGTTTGATATGTGGCAAATAGTGAACAGGATCGGCTTTGAAGTAGCCTAGAAGGAATAGAACCATGATTGAAGGAATAGTTCACCCAACCATGAAAATGCTGCCATCATTTACACACTCTCATGTCATTCCAAACATGTTTGACTTTCTTTAAAGGTGACTGTACTAGATCATAAAATGACAATAATATGGCATAAGAGAATTGGGAAACATGTTAAGTTGAAATACTGGCTTCTCTAATAACAACGCTACAGCCAGTATATTATACTTTGAAGTTTCCATTCCGGGCCGGAATTTCTGTTTATGTTTTGGCCTGTGTGATCCCGCCCACTTCCCACTCACCAATAGAATTTCAACACCAAATTTGCCAGATTTGAACAAGTTTGCAGACAAACAACACTGTGTGCTTCAGCCATGGAAGCCAACAAACAAATTGGATCAGAGATTCCACCCGACCTAAAAAGCCTCGCCATCCATCTAAAAACCACCATGACCACAGGCGTAGTAAAACAAGGATAAATATTGGAGATGCCTTTGGAAGATGGAGACAGCTTAAAGCCCAGAAATCCTTTAAAACAGATACTGAGTTGGCTAATTTGCATGTCAACATTCTGACAACCCGCATGAGCTTCGAGTCTGGGGCGGGGCAGTCAACTCTCCAATATTTTGAATTTGGACTGCAGTACCAATTTCAAACGCTTGTTGTCAATCTTACAAATAGCACCTTTAATGAAACCCAAAAGGAGATTCTGGCACCTCTAACCTATACAATGAAAGTAAATGGGGGCTGTTCCAAAATGGTCCAAAAAGCTAAAAAAAAAAAAAAAAAAAAAAAAACAATCACCTGAGGATGAACCAGGTTACAGCTGGGGCCCGTTCTTCGTACGTTGCTTAAAACATCCGAGATCAAACGAGACATCCAAGATAATATCATCGTGCTCATCATGATCCGGCTAATTTGGTTCTTCGAACACACCTGCCGGTTATGATTAGTATAGCTGGATTGAGTTATCGGAGATAATTGCGCGTTCATGCGCTGGTTTAAAAGGGGATATGTGTCGATAGTAGAAACATTGATCAGCAACGCTGCCATTGGCTGTTCACCATGGCCAAAGAGCGCGCGCAGTTTTTTTCCGCAGCAGAGCAAGAGTTATTGCTTGAAGGTTATGCTGAATTTGAAAAATTAATTAAAACGCCAGGGAACACCTCAAAGTGTGCAAAAGCCAGGAGAGAGGGCTGTCAAAAAGCTGCAGACAAATTAAATGCGTAAGTGCTCCATGTTATGGTTCTATCACTTATTACTATATATTCTTGTATTTTAATAATTTCATAATTGTTTAATTTCAGAGCCACCTCAGGACCCACTAGAACATGGGAACAAGTAAAAGTGAAATACAAGAATATTCTTCAAAATGGTAATCTTTTCTACTTCTACTGTTTAGTCTCTTTTACCAAAATAAATGTTAAATTATGTGTTTGTCTGTTTATAACAGCAACCAAGAAAAAGGCAGAGCAGAAAAAAACAGGTGGTGGTCCTGCACCTCCACGTTATACCCAGGCAGAAGAGCTGGCCCTTGGGTTAAATGTGAACCGACCCATTGTGGAGGGCATCCCTGGGGGCAGCTCTTCTTCAGACCAAAAGCCAGGGACCAGTAGCAACACCTTCATTACTGGTAAATGAGTTTTAAATGATCTTGCTACACTGTAAATAATTTGTTGCTGCATTAAATTAAGTATGCCTATAATCCAAATGGCTGGTACAGTCATTTCAACTGATAAATATTGAGTAGTGATGAATTGCTTTGACTTGTGAAGGTGAAAACTGCATAACTTAATGTGAAAATATTTTGCAATATGTTATTGATCACATTTTTTCCTAGTGTAGTTCATTGTAATGCCATTGTGTTCTCTTTTGTGCAGTTTTACATAATACACCAACACTTTTACCTGTTCCCAAGCAAGTGGTGGCTGAAGCATGTGCAGTAAGTGGACTTTTTCTAACTTTACTTAAAAAGGAAAGAGAGTGCAACTCTTTGTAATACCCATTATTTTCTTTTGCACAGGACAGTGAAGAAACCCTCTCAGATGACTGTCCTTTGGAGGAAGTACTTGTAAGTGCATAAATAACTACTTAATTTATAGTTGTGTACATATAATTTCTGACTGCAATATGAGTTGCAGGAGGAAAGGCCAGACAGGCCTACAGACAGGCCTACAGCACAAAGTGATACAGAGGTGGGCAGTGTAGTATATTCCCTTTTTTTCTGTTGCATGAGGCTTGTGTTGATTTTTTTATATATATATATATATTTTTTTTTTATCCAAAAATGGCACAGGGTGATATCCGTACCCTATATAAACGGAATCTACAAAAGAAAATTGAGTATTTTGACCTGAAAAAAAAAAATTAAGGGGAGAAATAGAACTTGACACCTTAAAGAAGAGAAAACTGGAACTAGAGATTGAATTGCTTCAAAAGGAACTTCAGAGTAAGTGCTAATACACTATTTCACACAGAGTACTATTGCTGACCTTGGATAACAATATCTCTTATTGCAGGCAAAAGATGACCATCACTGGCTTTTCTTGACAAAGAATAATTGAAATAAAAATCAAGGAACTAAGCATGTTGTCTTGTCTTCTATTCATTTAATGTTTATGAAAAAAAAAAAAATCAAAAATGGTGTTCCACAATTCTGTCCCGAGCAGCTCTGCCACTAGGTTGGTCCAAGTGCACTGGCTGGAGGTCATCATCAGGCTGCACCCCCACCACAGGGGTCCTCTCCTTTCTGATGGTGGCAATGTTGTGGAGAATGGCACATGCAACAATAATGTCACAGACCCTGTCAGGTGCAACCCTCAGACCCTTCAGACACTGAAATCTTTCCTTTAGTAGGCCAAAGGTCATTTCAATGCGTGCCCTTGTCCTGGCTAGAGCTGCATTGTAACGGGTTTGTGGTCCAGGGTTTGGGTCAGGGAAGGGCGTCATAAAATACTGCCTACAGGCATAGCCCCGGTCACCAAGCAGGATCCCATCGTAAGCACCTGGAAAAATGCAGTTTTGTTAGGTTCAGAATAAATGTGTCATACAGTAAGCTTGATATTAAAATTTCTTACCACGTTCAAATAATGTGCATAACTGTGACTCTCTGAAAATCCTGGAGTCATGCACAGACCCAGGCCATTTTGCTTCCACATTTGTGATGTATGACATTGAGTCACACACCATCTAAGATATTTTTAATCAGTCAACTGCATACTTGGATTAATTTTTTTTTATTATTTCATATATTACTAATCTGGAATATTAAGAATCGTAATAGTAATTTACCTGCACATTTACACTGTGAAATCCCTTTCGGTTCACAAAATCCCCTTCATTGGGGCCTGGTGGGGCCTTGATGGGGACGTGTGTGCAGTCAATGGCACCAATCACGTTAGGGAAGCCTGAGGAACAAACACTGCAAGTCCTACTTTTTGGCATGATCGTGGTTGCATGATCTTCATTAACAATTGTAATGTAGGCTACCTGCAATGGCAAAAAAATTCTGCTTCACAACCTGTGGTCTGAAGTGGCCTGGAAATACGACAAACCCCCCTAAAAACTGCTTGAGTGCCAGATACACTTTGCGAATGGCACGACAGACAGCACTTTTCCCCAAGTTTTCCGCATCTCCAATAGTGTAAAGGAATGTGCCACTCGCAAAGAATCTTAGGGCAATGCACACAGTTTGTGCCGTTGTTAAAGCCCGACTCCGACGAGTCGAACTTTTAACGTGTGGTTCCAACAAATTAATGATGTATATGACACCCTCACGAGAAAAACGATATCTCTCAATAAGTATATTATTGCGCTGCGCTAAAGGATCCTGTCTATCTCGCAATACGCGATTAATTCGAAAAGCTCTTCGAATAATTCTGCCACCTTCAGCAACAGGTTCTTCTCGTAAAAACGGAAAAGACATGGCTGCGAAAGACTTCCCGTATTACCTCCGCTTATAAAGCCGCGATCTAATCCTGCTAACACGAAATAAGCCTGCTCGCGAGCAGGTTCAAGCTTGCGCACCTGTTGCCATGACAGCAAGACCAGGATGAGCGTCGAAGAACCAAACAATCCAAGATCATGCCAAATCGCCAACAATCAAATCCAGCTAAGTGAGTTAGCGACGTACGAAGAACGGGCCCCTGAACATCCAGCTGTATTTCAACAAAAAGAAGTCTTCTAAAGACAGTGGGTAGTTTATATGAGGAAAAGACTGAATTTGAAGGCATTACACAATGAAAAATGTCTTCAAACTTCAGAAAACTGTTATGAGACACAAAACCAATAGACAAATTTACTGTTTACAATCAAATGTGTGGCTCTACTATTGGCACCCCAGGAAAAAAAATGCTTTTAATATCAATTCACTCAAATTGAGCTGAAAATGCCAAAAAAAAGACCACGTTTCTGAAAAATTATTGGAGACACCTTTACTATGCTAATTAATAATTTTAAAGGTATTAATAGTCTCAAGTTAATATGTAGAGCTTATTGTAATATAATTGTAAAATAGCAATAATAATAATAATGGTCAATTTATCATAAATGCCCTGCGATGGACTGGCGACCTGTCCAGGGTGTACCCTGCCTTTCGCCCAATGTTAGCTGGGATAGGCTCCAGCCCCCCGCGACCCTGTACAGGATAAGCGGTTGACGATGGATGGATGGATGAATTTATCATAAATTTTATCTTTTAAAAAGAGGTCTGAGTTCCACAAAAACAACACGGTGTGAATGCAGAATGGATAGAGCCCACTTTCAAGGTCGCAAATAGTGTGAATGCAAAGAGAACGGGTACTTTCTCACTCTGTTCACTTTTTGGTCCATTTAAAGGGGTTTGGAGTTTGGATATTTTAAAGAGGTGTGTGAAGTGTGAAAACCCCACAGCTCCTGTTGGTGGGTTTTAAATTTTCGCTAAGGAATTACACAAGCTGGATTGGTTTGATGATCTTATACCACCATGTAAGATCTATTCAGATGAACGGGACCCCGTCTCCACTGCCGCATCACATAGGCTACTGTTTGTGAAAGGATATTCAAATAAAATAATGTAATACTTCTAAAATTGTGTCTTTGCATTTATATTTAATGCAGTCTGTTCAATCAAAACAGGCTGTTATTTAGTTTGAATATTGAATATGATTATATTTAAGTAAAATATTGTTTATTGAAAATGCATCAATAATTCATGCAGTAAAGACACATGCATGTCTTATGGTACTTTAAGTTTGTATGTACTAAATTTCTCAGGCTTTAGAAGTGTGTTAAACATGTGAGGATGTGTATTTATCAACCTGTTACACATTTGACAAAGCCATACAGGCTTATGAACCAAGTTAAAACTGGTCTTGCTGATAGTTTAGAAAGAACCTACATGTACTTCTTCACTGTAAACCATAGTTCCCCGTCTGTCGCTCACTTCGACGTCGTGTCGAAGAAGCGACACTAGGGGTCTCTCTTGAGTGAAAAAAAGGCCAATGAGAGTTGGCGAACAGTATTTGCATACCCCACCCCCGGACATACGGGTACAAAGGCGAGGGAAATACGCTCATTCATTCAGTAATTTTCTTCGGAGCCGTTGGTCCTGTAAGCAGCCAGCTGCGAGTCACCCACACCAGATTCCTGCTTCTGTTCCTCTGACGCTCTGTTTGCTGTTGGATCTACGGCGCACTTCAGCGGCTTTCTCCTTCTCTGCACGGCAGTGCAGTTTGCCCCTGGGCGCTTCGACAGCGCAGAGAATTGAAAGAGTTACATTGAAGAGTGATTTTCTCTGATTTCTCTGAAAGAGCATTACACAGCGGCGTTGAACGTCCTTTTCAGGACGCATCTTTATAAAGATGTAATTTCCGCCCCTGTGTAGTTTCTGGATGCGGTGATTTCTCCCCACCTCTCACGGTCATAAAAGCTGCCTTGCATGCCTGGGCTGCGATCACAAGCAGGCAGCGTTTTATGAATGGTTCATGTTCTCAGTGCGAGAACATAGCCATGGCAACATTGCGGTCGCGCGGCTTTCTTTTGTCACGAGAGAAAGCCACTTCAGCCGCCCCCCCGCACCTCGCCTCCTTCCTACGGGATTGACGCAGGCGCCGCGGGCGATGAAGGCAATTTGGGGACTATGACGGGCTCTGTTTGCCGGGTAAACCCCCTCGAACCTCCTGCCTCCCCGGAACGCTTGCTTGCTGCCGTCTGAACTCGGGATGAGCGATTCTCTCCAATGGTTCATCTTCTCAGTGCGAGAACATGGCCGTTATAGCATTGCGGTCACGCGGCTTTCTTTTGCTTAATCGGCCCACTCGCGAGAGTTAATATGCGCTCACAGAGACCAGGTGCTCAGGCACCTCAGCCGTTTGGGGCTTCAGGTCAACTGGGAAAAGAGCAAGCTTACTCCAGTCCAGAGCATCTCTTTTCTCAGTATGGAGTTAGACTCGGTCTCAATGTCAGCACGTCTCACCAACGAGCATGCTCAGTCAGTGTTGAGGTGCCTCGCTGCCTTCAGGCCAGGCACAACGGTCCCATTAAAACTTATATGGCGTCGAGACGAACATATCCTGGTCAGGTCGGACAGCACCACCGCGGTGGCGTACATAAATCGCCATGGCGGCGTACGCTCCCGCCACATGTCACAACTCGCCTGTCATCTCCTCCTTTGGAGCCAGCCGACTCAAGTCACTGTGCGCCACTCACATCCCCGGCAACCTCAATGTGATAATTGACGCGCTGTCACGACAACGCTTTCCTGGTGGAGAGTGGAGGCTTCACCCCCACTCGGTTCTGCTGATCTGGGGACGGTTCGGCAAGGCCCAGGTAGACCTGTTTGCCTCCCGAGAGACCTCCCACTGCCCGCTCTTGTACGCCCGCTCAGAGGCTCCCCTCGGTGCAGATGCACTGGCACACAGCTGGCTAGTGGGGCTGTGCATCCCCAGTGAGCCTTCTTGCACAGGTGCTGTGCAAGGTCAGGGAGGACGAGGATCAAGTCACTCTTGTGGCTCCCTACTGGCCCGGTCAGGGAGGACGAGGATCAAGTCACTCTTGTGGCTCCCTACTGGCCCACCCGGGCCCGGTTCTCGGACCTTGTACTCCTCGCTACAGCCCCTCCCTGCCAAATTACACTGAGGAAAGACCTTCATTCTCAGGGACGGGGCATGCTCTGGCATCCGCATCCAGACCTTTGGAACCTCCACGTCTGGTCCCTGGATGGGACGCGGAAGATCTAGCTGGTCTACCACCCACGGTCATAGCCACGATCAACCAAGACAGAGCCCCTTCTACCAGGCAACTCTACGCCCTGAAATGGCGTCTGTTCGTGAATTGGTGTTCTTCCTGGACAGAAGACCCACAGAGGTGCGCAGTTAGGGCAGTGCTCCTGTTCCTACAGGAGAAGTTGGAGGGGAGGCTGTCCCGTTCCACCTTGAAGGTGTATGATGCCGCTAGAGCAGCTCACCATGACCCAGTAGTCGGCAAGTCCCTGGGTAAGCATGACTTATTCGTCAAGTTCCTAAGAGGTGCCCGGAGGCTAAATCCCTCCCAGCCAAACCTGTTCCCCTCCTGGGATCTCTCGGTGGTCCTCACCAGTCTTCAGAGATCCCCCTCCGAGCCGTTAGAGTTGGCTCAGGGCCCTCTCTTTAAAAAGACGGTCCTGCTGTTCGTGCTCACTTCCATCAAGAGGGTCGGACCCCTACAAGCATTCTCTACTAACGACACTTGCCTGGAGTTCAGTCCGGCAGACACATATGTGATCCTAAGACCTCGACCGGGCTATGTGCCCAAGGTTCCTACCATGCCCTTCAGAGATCAGGTAGTGAACCTGCAAGTGCTGCACCGGGAGGAGGCAGACCCAGCCCCCCCACTGCTGTGTCCGGTACGTGCTTTGTGTGCCTACCTGGAACGCACCCAGAGCTCTGAGCAGCTCTTTGTCTGCTTTTGGGGGACAGCAGAAAGGGAACGCTGTCTCCAAAATGAGGCTGTCCCACTGGGTGGCGGACGCCATTCTGTTGGCCTATCACACCCAGGCCGTGCCACCCCCCCTACAGGTTCGAGCCTACTCTACCAGGAGTGTGGCATCCTCATGGGCACTGGCTAGGGGCACCTCCCTAGCAGACATTTGCAGAGCTGCGGGCTGGGCAACACCTATGCAAGGTTTTACAATCTCAGGGTTGAGGCAGTCTCATCCTGTGTTTTCTCAGGTCTGAGCCCGTAGAACTCGGTACACGTCGACGGTCTGACCGGGTGAATCGATTGCTTTCCCTAGGCCGAGGTAAAACAGTGCGCCTTCTTCCCAGGAGCCCAAGAAGCCCTCTTGGGTCCGCAGTTCAGTGGAGGAACTCGCCGACCCAGTCCACTACGGGTACCCCATGCTACCCCTACTGGAATAGGTGCTCCATAGATCAGGCCTCCTATGGGGACTCCTCCTTTGTGTACTTCCGCGGTACGGTCACCTTACGAGCTGACCCGCGTCTCCCTTAGGCAGTCCTTCGCTGCCCTCTGGTCGCCGTGTTGTAGCAACTCCCACCTCCTCGAGGTTGGATCTACCACCGCGCCATTCTTTCCCACATGTGACCGAAGAGGCCATGTGATGTATTTTGCCACCTTTACTTCCCCTTTCGGGCGGGTGTGGCCTCCGTAGGGTCTTTTCACCCTGAAAGAATAGGAATTCAGGTAAGACCCCATTCCCACGATGCGGTAAGGGCCCCGGCTGCTCTTGCTCTATGCCGAGATACATAGAGAGAAAAGAGGCCCAGCCAGGCTTGGCCCGTTCCCTAGTTGGTAGCGTCGCCTTGTTACCCTCTAGGGTAACCAAAAGGATTCCGATGACTTTTTGGGGGCATTGGGGAAGGGTACGTGCAGTCTGAAACACAGTTAGTCATTTGTGCATGTGAAATACCTGCCCGCTCCTGTGTCAGCAGTACATGTTCACGGCTCAGCGCATGGCGTGATTTGAAGTGGACCCCTAGTGTCGCTTCTTCGACACGACGTCGAAGTGAGCGACAGACGGGGAACGTCTCGGTTATGTATGTAATCTCCGTTCCCTGATGGAGGGAACGAGACGTCGTGTCCTCCCGGCCACGTCGCTGAGCCGAGCCGCTGAAGTGGCCGGACACTCCTGGATCCTCAGAAAAATCCTGAATGAACGAGCGTATTTCCCTCGCCTTTGTACCCGTATGTCTGGGGGCGGGGTATGCAAATACTGTTCACCAACTCTCATTGGCCTTTTTTCATAGATCAGAGGCATATTCGGTCTCAAGAGAGACCCCTAGTGTCGCTTCTTCGACACAACGTCTCGTTCCCTCCATCAGGGAACGGAGGTTACATACGTAACCGAGACGATATCCTTTAAGAATAACTTTAACTTTAATGATTTTTTTTTATTTCTAATGATGCTAATGATTATATAATGCTTAAAAGATTATTAAAACTGCAGCGCTGCTCATATCCTCCATTGAAATCTGCTTCTCAAAAAAACCTGGAATTGCTGTTCCCTGCAGTGTGACATCACAGTAACTATTTCTATATTCAATATTTTAATATACACTAATGCATATTACATTCTAGAGTTTCAGGGAAATGGTATTCAAAGTATTTATATAAGCATTTAAAAATTTCTGCAAAATTTCTCATTTTGGAAGAAAGATAAAACATGTGGTTTGAAGTATTTTGTGTTACTATTTCTTTAAGTGTTTTTGTGGTTATAAATATAAGACCTAATTTCTGTGTCAAAGTGGTGTCCCAGAACATTGCACTTGGCCTTGTGTCTATCCTTCAATGCTATGTAAGTGTGGACTTCGCAGATCACACTGCAGCTCTTTTGTTTCTTTGAAGTGAGGTTGAAACGTTCTCCTCACATGAGTCTCTTTACCTGAGAGTTGCTGAGCTCTGGTGGACACTCACTTCAAAGACTGCCTCTGCTACAGGCAAATTAAAACACCCTGCACTTGCTAAAGTTCTCCAAAACATTGCTCTGTGTTCACGCCAGCTGATAAAACATGGCTTTATTCATTATTTGACTCTAAACATAGCAGAATATATATATATATATATATATATATATATATATATATATATATATATATATATATATATATATATATAAAGAGGGAAAAGAAATGTATATGAATAATCACCAAAGGAAAGCAAAATATCAACAAAACGCAAAATTTGTAAATGTTTATTTTGGTGTCATATAATTTTGTAAAACAGCAATGTTCACGTTGTTTATGAATTTTTTTTTTTTTTTTTAAATAGATGTTTATAGTAAATAGGATATTGATTAATCCAATAACCAAAGTAAATGCTCAATGTAATGCATTTCATACAGATAGAAATTAATATTTCATGGTTTTTCAACAGTTAGATACAGAGGTAGGTAGTAATGTGCTACATTTACTCTGTTACGTGTACTTGAGTATCTTTTTGGGGAAAAAAAAGACATTTAGTGTAGATTTGAAAGTGGGTACTTTTTACTCTCAAGTACATTTTGAATTATAAAAAATTAAGTTTACTTCATTACAATGGGCAGCGTTCCTACCATTACATTACTGGTTTATTTTTAATTAATGTGTAATTTATCAAGAGATTACTGAATGGGACTTTTTACGACAGTGGAAGTTCACACAGCTGCAGCATCATGCTATTCAAACTCTATTAAAGTGAAACACTTTAATAGAGCACCTATTATGGTTTTTAAGCATGCCTAATTTTGTTTTAAAGGTCTCATACAATAGATTACCATGCATTCAAGGTGTACATTGATGTACATTGAAGATTACATTGAGGCAGGGTGGAGGGTGGGGCCGGGTCATGATCCACTACACCCGGTCCCGTATTAGGCTAATCAAGCCTCCGAGAGGGATAAAGGCCGATCGCAGAGGATGGTGCGGGAGAGAGGGATCGTTTACGGACATGTGTGTTTGTCCTTTGTTTTAAGTTTATTATTAAACTATTATTTATTGTCAAGCTGGTTCTCGCCTCCTCCTTGCCCATCTAAATTCCTTGTTACATACATGTTAGAAGTGTGAAATTCCTCTACATCAGCCAGTGTTGGATTTAGGCATGGGCGACATGGGCAGTCGCCAGCATCTTGCAGGGTGCGACACGAGGCGGTGGCACCCCCTCCAGTCAACTTTGGGGGCATTCTCATTTAGAATCACATACAACCCCCCCTGTCAACAACTTTGGGTGTGTGTTGAAGCGGGTTTCGCCCAGGGTGCCAAAAAAGCTAGAATCATTGCTGACATCAGCTGTAACAAGTGCACAACAAACCGATGTGTATGTTTCTAATTTAATGATGTGCACATGTGGGAACTGTACCAGAATGCCAAGCGAAGCTGAAAACCTCTGCTGCCATGAAGTAGGATAGGTAGTATAATAAATGAATACATTGAATTGCAACATAAGTGCAATCAGTAATATCGAATGTTCCCTGTAAAAAAGCTACACTTTGATGCTGCGCTGATTTAGCGCTTTGGGAACAACTTTAGGTGTGACCAGCTGTGAATATGTGTGCAACATGTCAATAAAATTGACTAGAATTTATAGCCTCTTCTGGTGACATCAATTGGATGCACCTGTAGCAGGGCTATAAATAGATGTATCACAGGTGCATTGTCAGGTCTTTTGTCTTCAGATCACTCTGTGTGTGTTGTGCTTCTCAAGCTGTCTGAACTTTCTTTCCTCTGTTAGGAGTTAGAATTTGTTAGGCAGTGCACATAAACATTTTCTCCTTTCCAAATATGAGTGTCAAGCAAAGCAAGCAGCGTGTGTTCCCGTGTTTACGCTCTATGGCTGAAATGGACACGCACCAGTTTTGCTTTGTGGGTTTGGGGGAAGAGCATGCTGCTCTTGTGTTGGGGCGGGGCGGGTGCGAGCATTGAGATCTGTTTACAGTCAAAATGCTTCGCACTCCTCTCGCTTACTTCCAAGAGCCTTCGCCCACTCCTTCATCCTGGGGCTCTCGCATGGATCTGGCTGAGGAGCGAGAGACGGGGCCATCCCTATCGCTTGCTCTCTTCCCAATCCAGCTGGTCCTTCTCGTAAGCCTGAAGCATGCTTCGGCGCTTCTTCGGTTCACAAGGGGGATGCTGAACCTCTGAACATTCCATCCACAATCATAAAGCGGCTGATGAATTACTCGAGGTGGTTACTCAGGCTGTGGCCAAACTACAGTTAGACTGGCCATGCAAACAAGAGACCTCCCAAATGCTTCAAACTAGAAGACAGATTATTGTCTGGTGGCCAAAAATAAATAAATAAAAGGAATAAAAAAAGGAACACTATATCAGTCCCTTCCTTTCTTCTATGACCTCCATAACAAGCATTGTCATTCATGGAGGAATCCTTATACTTCCTGTATCTTCGTGCCCTCAACGTTGACTATCGTGGGTGCTGATGCTTGGGGGTATTCGGTGATGCCGCCGATAGAAGAGACACTTGCTGGTTGGCAAGGCATCATCTCTAAAGAGACCCACTCTCCCCATAAAGCCGTGCAGGACCACCTCCACGCTTGTGGGGAAGGCTTATCATGCAGCAGGTCAGGCTGGTGCTGCCCTGCACACTATGGCAGTGTTACAGGCATACTAGGCTGATCTGTTGAAGGACCTGAGTGCAGGCAACACGGTCGACGAAGAGGCTTTCTCTGAGCTTCGTCAAGCCACGGATCTGTCTCTCCGCACGACCAAGCAGATGGCCCGCGCCATTGGCCGGTCTATGTTTGCTTTAGTCAGCACGGAGAAACACTTATGGCTCAACCTATCGGGCATAAGAGACAAGGACAAAACTTTCCTTCTCGATGCCCCAGTTTTGCCTTCTGGCTTATTTGGTGACGCTATGAATATAGTTATCACCAGGTTCCAGGAGGCAAAAAGTCACGAGGAAGCCTTTGGGCAATTCCTTCCTCACCCCACTCAGGGGGAGGGGCCATTGGCCACCCAGCCCCGCCCCGGTCCTTCTAGAAGGGAGGCTCAAAAACAAAGCGTGGCAAGTCGTGCTCCCCCTCGTAGAGACTGGGGACTGGCTCGTTGCCCTCAGCAGCCCCCAAAGCAAGACCTCGGAGCAGTCATTTCTAGGAGGAAAAAACCCTGATGGACTTGTGCCCAACCTTGTGGGGGTAGTCACCCTCACAGCCACCCTGGGCGCGTGAATCATCCACTTCTACCCTCCCGATACCCCCACAAAAGCACTTTCGGGAGTTAGAGGCTTCCAGTGAAATGCTGGGTGTACCGTTGCTTCCTGCCTAAGTCCAGGACATGGAACACTCAACATCCCCTCAACAGGAAGTGTCAAAATTAATACCCATCTCAGAGAACCTGACAGCGTGGAAACTTCTCCCAGGTATTTCTACGTGGGTCCTAAGAACAGTAGAAAAATGCTACAGAATTCAATTTGTTCGCCGTCCTCCGCGTTTCAACGGCGTGGTTCCCACTACTGTGAAACTGGGACAGGCATGTCTACTGTGGAAAGAACTGCAAAATCTCTTGGTCAAAGGGGCCATAAGACATGTTTCCCTTCCAGAGAAAGAGTCAGGTTATTACAGTAGATACTTCCTGGTTCCCAAGAAGGGTGGGGGGGTTGCATCCGATTTTAGATCTTCAAGATGCTAACTAGCAAGACGATCGTGTCCCAAATCCAACATCACGATTGGTTGGTCATGATCGATCTCATGGATGCATAATTTCATACAGATATTCTGTCACAACACAGGAAGTTCCTTTGAGGGGCGAAGCCTTCCAATATCGGGTTCTTCCATTCGGACTAGCCCTATCACCCTGCACATTCACAAAATGCATGGATGCTACACTGGCTCCTTTGTGACTCCGGAGCATCCTCATTCTGAATTACACAGATGACTGTCTGATACTAGCATAGTCTCAAGAACTGGCAGTTCAGCGCAGGGATATCGTCATAGCTGATCTGATTTATCTAAGTCTGAGACTCAACATAAAAAAGAGTGTTCTCTCTTCCACTCAGGGAATTACCTATCTGGGCGTTGTATGGAATTCAATCACAATGCGGGCACAATGTCTCCTGCTCGAATTGTGTCCATTCAGAACACCCTGAGCAAAGTCAGAATTTTGCACTGTTTGTCTGTATCAACAAATACTAGGTCTCATGGCACCTGCATCCTCGGTGATCCATTTGGGCCTTCTGCACATGAGACCGTTTCAGTTGTGGCTCAAAGCCAGGGGATTTCATCAAAGGGCTAGTCCCCTAAGGCTAATAAGCGTTACATGCCGCACGCTTCCTACCTTTTCTATGTGGTTCAGACCCCAGTTCCTTACTTTGGGTCCCACTGTAGGTGCATCTTGCCGTCGCAAGTTGCTAACGACAGATGCCTCCCTGACGGGCTGGGTAGCGGTCTTAAGTGGTCGTCCAGCAAAAGGGGTATGGGAGGGTCCTAAGCTCGATTGTTACATTAACTGTCCTGAGTTGATGGCTGTATTTCTGGCTCTGAAATACTTCCTCCAGTGGCTGCCATATCTTGGTGCGGGTGGACAACACCGCAGTAGTCTCTTACATAAACCATCAAAGAGGTCTACTGTTACTTAACTGTAACCCCTTTTCCCTGATAAAAGCGGAACGAGATGCTGCGCTTCATTGCCGCACTGGGATGCCCCAGGACTGCTCTTCAGACAAAATACCTGATGATGCACCTGTGACGCATCTATTTATAGCCCTGCTACAGGTGCATCCAATTGATGTCACCAGCAGAGGGTATAAATTCTTGTCAATTTAATTGACGTGTTGCACACATATTCACAGCTGGTCACACCTAAAGTTGTTCTCAAAGCGCTATATCAGCGCAGCATCTCGTTCCACTTTTATCATGGAACAGGGGTTACAGTTAAGTAACCCAAGACGTTATGTGTATATGTTATGTGTAATATTGTGTTGCATAATTGTTTTGAAATATTTTTGCATGTTTCCTTACAAACGTAACTGAATGAAAAAAAATGTAACACAATGAAAAACTACAATGAAGTTACATTTTACAAAATAACATAATAAAGACTACAAAAAATTATTTTGTGCTCCAATAAACTTTATATATAAACATAGAAAATCCCCAAAATAAACACAAATGTAGAATTTAGCATATTTCTTTTTTAGTCATCAGCACTGTGATCAATCCTTTGATCGCAGAATTTCACCAGCAGTTTCCGGATCAGTCTGGTGGATATGTTGACTTTCGACCACCCCTTGATTGAATCAGGAAACATGGCGAGCAATTACTTCCTCTTTTGTGGGTCTCTCAAACTCAGAACAAAGGGCTGTGGGAATGGGGATTGTCAGTAACTGTTCAATAAATGGTGTGGGGTCCACAAAATCCTCCTCGAAGACCAGTCTCAGTAGGTCATCCACATAGTCTGTCAAAGAAAAAAATATCGCAATGACAATCACTTTACTGTATATAATTATATATGAATCATAAGCCATATCCAGTGTGCTTAGAATGCGGTGTAAGTGCAATGTTTTTTTTGTTTGTTTTTTTTTCTTTTCTTTTCTCTTTTTATTTATTGTTTTATTTCATTTTAAAAATACTGTATGTTGGAGCTGTTGTTACTGGCCTTATGGTACATTCACCCTTTTTGAACTTGGGGTAGACCAGCCTGTACACATCTTGTCCTGCTGAGTTTTTAGCTTGTTCTCGATTAGCATTCTCATTGTAATGCATTGCTGCAATGTACAACCTGAACATTGAGCCGTGAGGTTCTGTTTAGACATCTGTGTCTCTATCCCACTCTTCAGGTGAGGTCTTTTGGGTGGTTTGAAACCAGGAGGATTTACAGGTGTTGACATTGGTACATCAGTCAAACTTGAACTGGTTTCACAAGAAACCGTTGCTTGTGATCCTGAATATATATATATTTTGTCCATATAGTGTGTATATATATATATATATATATATATATATATATATATATATATATATATATATATATATATATATACACTATATGGACAAAATAATTGGGCCACACCTCTTAATCACAGAACTCAGGTGTTTCATTCTTTCCCATTGCCACAGGTAATGCAGTCTGCCTTTACAAACATTTGTGAAAGAATGGGTCATTCTAAAGACCTCACTGAATTCAAACATGGTACTGTAATAGGATGCCACCATTGCAACAAGTCAGAAAATATGTTCTGTGGAGTGATGAATCATGCTTCTCTATCTGGAAGTTTGATGGACGAGTCTGGGTTTGGCGAAAGCCAGGAGAACGTTTCTTACCTGACTGCTTGTGCCAACTGTAAAGTTTGGTGGAGGAGGGAAAATGCTATGGGGTTGTTTTTCTGGGGTTGGCCTTTGCCCTTTAGTTCCACTGAAGGGAAATGTTAATGTCTCAGCTGACCAAGACATTTTGGAAGATTCTATGCTTCAAACTTTGTCGAAACAGTTTGGGGAAGGCACCTGTTCTGTTCCAGCATGACTGTGCCCCAGTGCACAAAACAAGGACCATAAAGGTATGGTTGGACGAGTTTACTGTGGAAGAACTTGACTGGCCTGCACAGAGCCCTGACCTCAACCCGATCGAACACCTTTGGGATGAACTAGAATGGAAATAGCGAGCCAGGCCCTCTCGTCCAACATCAGTGTCTGACCTCACAAATGTATTTATGTATATTACTGTATAGATATACCCCCAAACTTGCTCAAAATTATAATTTTTTTCTATAGTCCATGTACCAGATGAATATGTAGTGTTACTGCAAATACAAATCTATTACTTTGAACACATTTATTGTCTGAGATATATAGCTTTGCTCCTTCTCTGCATGTCCTTCAGTGTACCTATCATAATCAGATATCATAATTGGGGGTGCAATACACTGTGTGCCCACTGACTTGGCTTGCAGAGGGTCAGTTTGACATTTCACCTCAAAAAAATCGGACTGTATTTGAAACTGGTGGTGAACCAGGGTCATGCTGTGATGTTCTCTAAAAGAAATATAATTCAATTACAAAGCAAAATTACGTGACAATAACGTAAGTTAGCTGGTTAGCAGAGGCTAACAGCTAACAGGCTAACAGCGTGCAATAACTGTACACGTATACAACACAAAACGACACATTTGGAACACTCGGTAGAAAATATATACATAAATAATTAATCATACTTACAGGTTGTGATCCAGAGGCAAGATGGTCCAAATAAAGTGGGTAGGGCCCCATGTTTAATAAATGACTTCAGCTAGATTGGAGAAGCAGTCGTCAGTGAAATGATGGGAACACAAACGAAAGTCAGATTTGAACTGGTTTGGTATCGTTTTAAAAATGAACTCTAACCACCGACGCTTTACATCCTCATCCTTTGGTAGTATTTGCAAAGTGGTTTTGCTTTGGCAGCACAAAAAACAGCGTCTTCTAGACATAACAACAACAGGAACCTAACTCTTTCAGGACAACTATTACTGTAGTGTTTGAGGGTGGGTCAAAGCTATTCGCGAGCAGCCAATGAAGACCAGAGGCGGTTTTTTGTTACCAAATTACGTAGGTTAGGAAAGGAATTATGTCTGGAATTACTAATGACTTGTTTCAGCTGTTCAGGATTGGTTCTTTCTTTTGTGAGTAAATAACTCCATTTGTGCACTTTGATTTTTTTAAACTTTGCAGACTTTTTTATATTCACAAAAAGCTATATAATACACTACATGAAAGGTAATTTTTTGTGACTCTAATGTTATCACAGGCTTTTCTGTGTAATGTGATGTTAATTTTCAGAGTGATAATGTAACTGGGCTCTTATGACATCAGTTTTTAAGTGTACATTTTTAAATCTGCAGCAATATATTGGTGTGCTTTGTCCGGCATGTCATAAGCAGTATTTATGCATTTATCCCTCGCAGGGGTACTGGAAACTGTTCCAGCTACTTCGGGCTGATTAACTGTTTAAATCCATGTAAACATCCAAGTTAAGTGTAAATGCCTTTTGCTCTACCGTTCGCGTTATTGACCACTAGAGTGTGAACAGACAGCATTCTGCATGTGCAAAGCGAGGGGTGAGAGGCAGTCGTATGCCAAACAATATATATAGTATGTTCATTTAAATAATATTTACATTTTATCAAATGTAAAATTATTGAATTTATTTGTTATACTTTAGTATCTTTAAACTTCAATTTAAGTTGGTTAGCGTTTCATGGCACATAGCGTCCTCATCTGACCAATTGATCATAACCTATATGTTTTAACTGAATATTTAAATCATCCTCAGAATGATCATTTCCACTGTGTGCAGTCTCCTGAGTGAAAATAATATCAGCTCAGTGAATTATTTAGTAAATAAAGAATTCTTCATCTTAATGGCTAAATTCTGTCTAAATATAAATAGAGTACATTTTAAAATGCATTTGTATGTTTTGCCTCTCTATATGTTATGTTATTTTAATCAAGTAATGATTTGTCAAAAAGTAATTTAGTACATTCAGCATGAAATAAAACATTACAGGATTGAAGGAAGCAGTAAACTCCCAGCTCATACGTCTTCCCAGTGGAGGATTATGGGCAATTAACAATCATCGAGTGTACATCAAATGTAATGTAGTGGTACATTCTAAATTAGAGTGCATTGTGGGTAAGAATGAGTGAACAAAAGTAGGGAACGAGTGGCTCACTCAGAATTCAGAGACTCCTACGAAATGGCTTACACCTGAAATAGTTCAATATATAGTGGATAGGGATTGGTTTCAGACACAGCGAGTGTTAGGTTGGTGTCCTACGTAGGCTGCAAACGTTAAAGTTTAGAGAGTGGCCATACTGCGATACAGAAAGCTGAAACTACACTGAAATAAGAATCCACACAGGACTTTAAAAGCTATGAAATAGTGAAAGTAGCCATTAATAAAACATGATCTTGCTTGATATTATATTTAAGCATTATATATAATGTCCCTGTGGGGACATTCACGTTTTCGCTGTAATAATCACTAGAAAGGTTTCCAAACCTCTCTTCTTATTCACATATTCATCCAGATGTGACAAGAGCACTTAAATGGATAGTTTTTCCCAAAAAATGAATTCTCTCATCATTTACTCACCCTCGTGACATCACAGATGTGTATGGCTTCTTTTCTTCTGCAGAACACAAATTAAGATTTTTAGAAGAATTTCTCAGCTCTTTTGGTCCATAAAATGCAAGTGAATGGGTGCCAATTTTTTAAAGCTAAACAAAAATAATCACACAAGTAGGCATAAAAGTAATCCATTAGACTGTAGTGGTTAAATAAATATCTTCAGAAGTGATATGTTAGGTGTGGATGAGAAACTCTTTCACATTCTTCTTGTGTTTTTGGTGATTCACATTGCATGTGAATGCTTTTTGGAGCATCAAAATGTTGGCACCCATTCACTTGCATTGTACTGACCTTCAGAGCTATAATATTGTTATAAATATCATAATTTGTGTTCTGCAGAAGAAACAAAGTCATACATATCTGCGATGGCGTGAGGGTGAGTAAATTATGAGATATTTTCATTTTCGGGTTAACTATCCCTTTAAAGTGATAGCTCAGACATAATTTAATATTCTGTCATCATTTCCCAACCCGTGTGACCTTCTGTATTCTGTGGAACACAAAAGATGTTAGACAAAATGTTAGGGACAGACAGTCTCGGTCACCATTCACTTTCAATATATATATACCTTGCACTGTAGTTGTACCTTGCAGCAATGCATTACATTCACTGAAAGTAAATAGTGACTCTGACAAACATTCTGTCTAATATCTATTTATTGTGTTGCATGGAAGAATGAAAGACATACGGGTTTGGAACAACATAATGGTGAAGGGAAATCCATTTCCATTAATAATAATAATTATTATATATTATAATAATTATATATTATATTATAATAATTCTGTAATACATGTTCAATGTGTATTATGTATTGGAATATGGGGAGTTAATGTCCATTATGTAATTTGTGAAAGTAACGTGTAACTCAATAAAAAAAGTACTCTTTAATTGGATACTTTCTGCAAAAAGTTATTTGCAAAGTTATTAATAACAATTAATGTGTCACAGTGAAATATAAGATTTAATCAGATTAAATAATAATTTGTAGTCTATAATTCATTTCCCAATGTCCTCAAAGTGCTACACACAAAGTGACAACTCCCCCAATGTTGTAATTATTTATTCATATTTGTTTTCATTCTTGCTTTATGTTCAAACTATGTTTGTGTTTTGTCATATTTGTCACAAAATTGTAATTGGACACCATGTCATAGAAAGTTTATATTATATACAGTGGGGTCCAAAACATCGATCAATCTTAAGATTTTTTCGTTTAAATCTGGAAATGAACAGAAACTTTTAGATTATAAAATAAGCACATTTGTGACGCTGATCGTGCTAACTCCTTTTGTACAAAAGTTCAGATTTTCTTGTTTTCATTGAAGCACTCAAGATGTTCTTTGGAGAATTCTCAAATGTTCATTTTTCAATTCTGCTTTTGACTCAAATTGTTTTGCTGATAATATAATTTGTAATCGTAAAAAATGTTGCATTTAATTCAAGTCTCAGACTTTTGAACCCCCACTGTATGTTGTAATAAATAATTGTTTTTGAAGAGAGGACTGAATAAGCAGATTTGACAATATAGAAAAAAGACATAAATAAATAAATTCATAAGCTTAATATACATGATCAGTGTGTGTAAAATGGAATAGAAATGACACGGAATCAGTCATCGTATTCTGCTCTGAATATTCTGATATATGTATTATTTATATACATCTGATATGAATACATTAGGTCGCAGAATAACATACATGACTCCATACTGTATTAATATCAACCCCTCAATATAAATTGAAGTGAATGTGCTGGACTTCTGGGCCTTGGGTGTTAAATTATTGTTCTTTAAATCCATTTAGTTGTATCTTGAGAGTAAATCCTACGGTATATTACAATATGCATGTATCACGCTTGATACAGCACTGCACAAATTATCGAGAAGAGCTGAGGAAAAAAAATACAGGTAAAAATCATCAGTATTTAGCAAAATACAGTCATTTTCTGTTCATCTAATATATACCCTACTTTGCAAGAAAGTGTTAAAATTACACATAATTTGAATAACACATATACAATGAGCTTTCACCAAAGAAACATTAAGTCACATGAAGTTATTCTGGTCATTACATAATTCACCATAAAAACGTTTAACACAAAAATGCTTTTTTTTTTCTTTTGTTTTTGCTCTTTTCTGACACTGTCCATTAGATTGACCTCACAGAGGCCTGCCATTGATTGAGCTGCCACAAGCAGGCAGCGGGTGAAGACTCGTAGCACCTACTCCCCGTCATGAGAACGCTTCATTCGTAGAGATTCCCACATGTACAGGACACATGTAAAAGCGTCAAATGAAATCAATTGAGTGCTCAATGTATTTGAAATATCTATGAGAACTGTTGTTAAATGTTCGTTTGAACACAAACCATGTTCAGATATGAGAGGGTCCAGTACATCTCTATTGCAGTTTTGATGTCTAACACAACAACCCGGTATCACGCCAAGGCGTGAAATAGACACGCTGGTCCACTAGCGGATGCGTGTCGGTGTCACGCTTTGCCTCCTCTAGGCGTGTGCATGACACGCGCGCGTCTAGGTAGAATACCGGCAGGGGGCAATCATTTCCTCAACGCCAACAACTCTCCGCGCACCAAAGAGTAATCGATATATCGCGTTCTCCAGTTCCAGTTAGCAGGATATATATTTTTGTATATAAATACATTTTTTAAATATATATATATATATATATATATATATATATATATATATATATATATATATATTTATTTACATCAGCATAAGATACTCGACAGCCCACACACACATATAACAACGTTAGGCTACAGCAACGTTAGGATTTCTTCATGAAAGCAGCACTATAATGAACAAACATGTCCTGAACTAGTATGTGTGGTAACCCTTTATTGTCACATAGTCACAAAGTGAAAGTAAGCAGCGAAATTGGCCATCATCCTGCCCGTGCGAACGTACAATACGACAACAGTATCGCTTACTCTTTGGTGCGCGGAGAGTTGTTGGTGTTGAGGAAATGATTGCCCCCTGCCGGTATTGCAACTAGACGCGCGCGTGTCATGTACACGCCTAGAGGAGGCAAAGCGTGACACCGACACGCATCCGCTAGTGGACCGGCGTGTCTATTTCAGCCTTGGCGTGATATCGGGTTGAACACAAATATATTGCAGGTTTGTTGTGTCTCTGCATTTGTTTACTCACATTATTTGATGAACACTCAAATATGCAAATTTGAAAGCCATATAACCACCTATTTGTGGAAGGTGCCCTGGTTTGTGACTTTTGACCCTAACCCTAAACCTACCCTTAATCCTACCATTATCAGCCTGTCAGGCACAACGCAGGGAACCTTATGGCCATGAAGTGTCTCAAATTACTAATGTACTACTTAATGTCACATTTAGTTGTTAAAAGCATTCAGAACTGTCCTGCAAAATGAATATGACAACAATAAGGCTTTTGAAATTAAATATACACACTGTAAATTATTAATTATATGTTCCCTTCATTGTGTTAATATATCAATTATATTATCACTGGAACTGCTCACAGCTTCTTATGGTCACATCGCCATGCTTTAGTCGTGATATTATGCATGACATAAGACACAAAAGATATGTAAAAAATAAAAATGCATTTTTTTAAAATTAACTTATGGGTTAACTTTCTGTTGGGCTGATTGTTCTACTAGAATTACTCATTCAGAAAAACACTATTGAAGAAATAGTGCACCCAAAAATAAAAATTTGTCATGATTTAATTACCTTCATGTCATTGTGTCCCAGTATTTTTCTTTCTCTAGTGAAACACAAAATGAGATGTTAGGTAGAAAGTCTGAGCTGTGCTTTTCCATACAACAGAAGTGGAAAAAGTAACAAAAAACACTTTACATTAACACTACATTACGTTCCCTTTATTCTGGGTTAAATACAAGGTTCATTAGTGAGTAATAATTCATTCACTAATGCATTATTATTCATTGATATTCAGTTATGACAACATGAATAGAAACACATTTGCTGAATTGTGTGCATTTTAACGTCAAATGTTATAAATGCTTACTAAATACACTTATAAATAATTATATTAATCAAAAACATAAAATGAGCTAATTCATATTATTATAGTAAGATTAGATGTAAGATGAAATTTTGTTACAGTCTTCTTTGTGTTTATATGTATTACTGTAATGTCTTGACTCATTTGTGTTGTCACTTTCCTTGTCATGTTGATATCAAAAGAATGGTGCTACTTGAGTGCTGTCATAACTTAGTGCTCGTTACTATCTTGTTGTCCATATTTTTATTTATTTTTTGGTGTTCATGCTCAATCAGATTTAATTAAATAAAGCCTGATGACCATTAAGCCATTCTGAACTTTATGTACAGACTGTAGGTTACTAGTATTGGCAACTACTTAATAAATGCTCCATATGTGTCCGCTATACATTAATGTAAATTTTTATAGTTTACTAATGTTAAATAAATGTTATTAAGCACTTACAATATTTGAGGTAAAATGGCTCAATATCTGGCAGATATTGTATGAAATACCATGTTGTTATATCCAAATATTAGTGATGTATAATGCATTTGTAAATGACTAAATTGTCATTAATGAACCCCTTAAGAAAGGTAAAAAATTTCAGATTTAACATTAACAAGGGTAAAAACATTAATGTAAGGTGTTACACTTAACAAAGGTAAAAACATAGAAGTCTGGGAAAATGGGATTTATTTGATAGGAAGTGGGATGGATATTTGGCTTTTTGGAGGGTTCTCAGGGAAGGGCAGTGGAGAGGGATTTCTAGTTTGATGTGTATGTGCATTGTAATTGTTGGTGATCACTGTAGTGTGTGTTTGTGTGTGGTGGGGGTGGGGGGGAAATGTTCGGGGGGAGGGGTTTAATAAATATAATTGATTCTGTATTTTATGTTGTGTTTGTTGTCTTATATAAGTAATCAATACAATTTTTTAATAAAAAAACAAAGGTAAAAATATTAATGTAAAGCGTTACCCAAAAAGCACCATAAAAGTACTATACAAGCGGGGCCGAATGTAGGCATGGGCAGGGGTGGGTTGAGCCCACCCAAATGTGAGTCTTGCCCACCCAATCAAATATTTGGGAAACATGGTTTTAAATAATATATATGTATTATTTTATTTTTTTTCCAATTTGTGCATTGGTTAAGAGCAATATGGGGCGGGCTGTGTGTTGCAAACACTGTGGGTGGGCTGTAGACTGTCCAACCAATCACAAAACAGCACCAGAAATGTGTAGCGTTTTTCTCTTTTTGGCTGAAAAAAGACACACTCAAGAAGCGGCTGCTGCAATCCAGAGGTCTGAGACGTTACGCAAGCGAGAACGGTAATAAGAGATATTTTTGTGTAATGTATAGGTTTTTAATGCCCATAAAGAAGACTGGTGCTGTCTCAGTGTGCAGTGACCATGTGGCTGCTGTTAATGTATCACAGGCTCCCTCTTATGAAATATCTCCCTCCATATCAGCTACCCAAAATCATGCTGCAGGATTTTGTGAAATACTGGACATGAATTATAAAGTAGAGGTCTATTAGGCATGGATTTTTCAGACCCACTCCCGAGAGATTCTGTCCCTCTCCCGCAAATATTTTTAAATATTTTGTCACCCTCCTGTCTGCAACTTTCAAGTTTTGTCCTGCTTCCACCTGTAAAAGCCTGCAGGTAGATGAGAGATTCTGTCTCCATGTGTCTTACATCTCTTTTACATTTATTTACAGTGCTGTGATAGTTTTTTGCTTATTGTTTGTCACTGCTTTTTAAACTACTCTATTTTTGCCATGAAAATAACCTTTGGTGCTTAAATGGCACTACTTTCCATGCATCCATCCATCCATCCATCCAAATTCCTGTGTTCCTTAAATTACTTATTACATATAGTTTCACTGGTAATAATAGCAATACCCTTTGCTACCCTACAAAGGCCATACTCATTAACTAACATTGAAATGGAGAAAAATGGCTTGAATCATTTTAATGTGGATTTTGTTGTTACTGCATTTTCACACAATGGTTACTCTGAATTTAAGAAAATGGGACTAACTCGTCTGTCAATAGACAAATCATAAGAGACCTGTTTCAGTCATCCATCTAATATATTTCCTTTCACTCCATCCTTATTTTCCTCCTTGATATTATTTCTCTCCACTCCATCCTTGCATTCGTGGGGACTCTAATTTGTCTTTGTAATTTGCTTTAAGGTTGTAAATATATGCCAATATTAGTTACCCCATCCCAAATGCCCACCTATGATATCCCCAGCCCACCCTAGCATAGCTGTCAGAAGCCAGTCGCTGTCCGCTGTTCTTATCTGCATATCGCGGCGCCATTTTGTGGTCTGTTTTGCATAACGCGCCAGCTCATTTTTGCTTATCGCGGCCCATTCGGCACGTTTCGCGACCGACCCACCAGCCTGCTCGGTTCACCCGCTGGCCAGTCTGCCCCTGATCGGCCCCAAAGTGCGTCAGCCCACCGGGAAAATGCTGGTATGCCAGAATGCCAGTCCAGCCATGCCAACCACTTTTGTTGTATGGAAAAGGGCAGCTAGGAATAACATAAGGGTGAGTAAATGATGACTTTGGGGTAAACTACACCTTTATGTAAAAGCATTGTGTTTGTTTGTGATGATTGGAACATCTCATTCCATTCACTTGACAACTCTCAAACCCAACTCCTAACAATAAAGCAAAAGTTTAAAAAAATATATATAATTCACATTTTATATTGAGATGAAGTCCAAGCCACACTGAATTATATACTTCAAACAAGTTGACTTAGATGGGGCTCTACACGGATGCAGATTGCAAAACCCAACCTGTTGAATCCTCTGTATATGTACGTAAATCCTCTGTATGCAAGGGAATATACTTGATATGAGGCCAGTGATTCTCAGGAATAAATCATTTAACGAACACAACCGAGTCAATGTGTCATTCGCTTTCTTGTTTGCAGGGAAAACTGCATTTCAAGTGTCTAAATCCATTTGGATGACAGATCTTTGGCAACTGTTGTGTTTATCTGTCATTACCATTAAATCTTGCTGTGTAAAAAACATCTGCTGGCAAAGTATGAAACGCAAATAAATCAAAATGTCTGTAAGTCTTGCCTGTAAGCACTATGAAATTACTTTACAGGCTGTACAGAATTGTTATTCGTTTGAGGGTAACAAAAAGTCTAGCTATTTGAACCACAATTTATTTAGGTGGCTTGAATGAAATCAACCCTGTGTATTTCTGCATTTCCATGAACAAAGGAGGGTACTACACTCTCTGTAGCCTGCAGGAACTTGCAGTTTAAGGGGTTTCTAATATCTATCACGTTGGCTGCTAAAGAACAGCATACTAAACTAAATTCTCCTATGGTCCGACACACTGTAATGTACATTGCCTCCTATGAAAACACCCATAGCGTTTGTCAAAATAAAAACATGAATTGTCAGAACTCTTGAAAATGAATTTTATGTGCTATAAATGATACTCTAAGAAAACTACTCCCCTTTGTGTCTGTCTATAGTTTCATTTATTGCCATGCTTCAGAAAAGCCTATATTCATCATTTTCATTTTGTTCCAATGAGAAACTTAGATTTTCACTGTATTGGGGGTGGGGGGGTCTCCTTCAAGTTCCACGTTTCAGATTGTGAGCTTTGTGTTGGAGTGCCATTTGTAAACATCAGACTCTGGCGCAGATCTGTTTCCAAGATGTGGCGCGCCACTCTCACAGGAAGGATACCGATCGGCCGCCCTCTCGCAATGGCATGGTGGGATACATTGGTTTGAGGATGTGGTCACTACCTGGTTTGTTGCTACTGCCACCGTTTTGACTGGCCATTTGGTGTCGGATGTCTCTACGGTTGATGGTGAATGATGTGATCATTTCGGAACCGTAGTCCCTGCTCTCCGGCACGGTGCCGGGAACATGCCTTAGGTGGCCGTCGCCCAGGCAAGTCATGGAAATACGGGCGTCATTGCGTTGCTGCAACTCATGTTGTCCTTTCCGGGCAGGCGACAATCGTTGAAGGAGTGCATGTTGATCGCTGCGTCTGTCTTCGCTGTGACTGGAGGCTGGGGGTGGGGCTTGTGTTTCACTCGTCTCTCGTACATGAACGACAGTCTGATCTCTTCTATCACCGCACTGCAGAAAGACCTCTTGATGGAAAAAAAGACACATGGTGGTGGGGGGAAGGGTAAAGACAAAAGATGGGGTAAGTACATTCATGTCAGTTAGATGTGGAAGCCAATTTGCTAGTGTCAGCACATTAAATGTATTTTTTTTCTCTGTAGCTCGACAAGCTGCAGTCTATCTTTTAAAGTAGTTAAACTACAGGCAAGCAGTGCTGGGTGGATTACTTCTGATATGTAATCTGGTACTGATTACAAATTACACAACTAAAATTAACTAATAAACAACTAAAAACAGTAACGTAATATTTAAAATGACACTATTAGGTAACAATCGAATTATTTTTTAGATTACTTTTGGACAATATGACGTCTTAGTGGGGCGTTGGGGAGGGTTACGTGCAGTCTGATGCTCATGTGCCTTTGGCACGCTACAGCCTGCTGCACCAGCAACAGCAGATCACGTAACACGGTCAGTGAAGTTGGCGCTATTGAATAGGGACCACTTGTGTCATTACAATCAACACAGCGTCGAGTGAGTGACAGAAGAGGAACGTCTAGGTTACTAGTGTAACCCCCGTTCACTGATGAGGGAACGAGACTTGTGTCCCCCTTGCCACAACACTGTACCAAGCCGCTGTAATGGCCGAACCTTATTCTCGGCACCTCAGTGCAGAATCTGACAGAACAGAGGCACAACCCGCCTTTTATACCCGTATGTCCGGGGGCAGGACATGCATATTCTGTTTGCCAATTTGGCATTGGCCTTTTTCATATTCAGTGGTATCCGAGGCTCCCGAAAGAAGCCCCTTATGTCACTACAATCGACACAATGTCTCGTCCCCTCTATATACATATTGATGATGATATATATACTGTATGTATATAGCATTGTCCTGCTGGAAAAAACAATCCTCAGAGTTGTGAACATTGTCAGATGACAGAAAAGAAGGATGTGTTCTTCCAGAATAACCTTGTACGTGGCTTGATTCACACGTGCTTCAAAAAGACGAATCTGCCCGAATCCAGCCTTACTGTAGCAACCCAAAATCATCACCAATCCTTCACCAAATTTCACAGTGGGTGTGAGACACTGTGGCTTGAAGGCCTCTCCAGGTCTCAGTCTAACCATTAGATGACCAGGTGGAGAATCATGATGATCTGGTAGTGCTTCAACAAGGCTGGAATCGGGTAGATTCGTCTTTGTGTTGGATGCATGAATTAAGCCACGTACAAGATTATTCTGGAAGAAAATTTGCTTCCTTCTGCTCTGACAATGTTCATTGTTTTTTTTTTCCAGCAGGACAATGCTCCATGCCACACAGACCAATAAATCCAGGTGTGTATGGAGGACAACCGTATCAAGACCCTGTCATGGCCAGCTCAATCCCCAGACCTGAACCCCATTGGAAACCTCTAGAATGTGAATACAGTATATGCAGTATAATTTATACTAAACATAATTGAATCAGAGCCAATCTTTCTGGCATAAAAACAATATGGGGCGAATTCACTAAACTGTTGCACCACCATTGTGCATAATATTTCAGCACAAAGACCTACGTCTTAATTTACTTAACACCCACAATCTAGTTTATCCAGGTCTAACAGTGCTGGTACAGCCCTCCATCATTTCCAGTCTACAAGATGGGGAATTGTGCTGTGCAAATTGCGTACAGCACATATTTTGAGGTTGTGTTTATGCCGTTATGATTTGTAGAATTCCTTTAGTGAATCAGGCACTTGAACAACACAGTGCATTCAAATAAATGATGCTATCAGAGGGTGCAATTCATTTCAGTGAGATGTTTGATAAAAATATTCTCATTCTAGAGCATGGTTTTACACTTACATGATAAAAGTAGTTTAAATGTCAACCTCCTGCAGTGGCTGTGAAATGTGTCTACATAAGAAGGGAGCGATTTTGTGATTTGCTTGCTGTGCTTTTTGATGTTTGATCAGTTCTTCATCTCTCACTTATATAGCAGATCAATGTCTGTGATGTTATGAGGTGTGAACGTGTTTCAGAATTACTCTGCCTGCTGAATGTCTTCATTTTGCATGTCTAAAATCTGCATGTGTAATAGTACTAAATGACAATATTACAAGACAACTAGTTTTCTGAATCATGCTTGGCCATGCAAAACTCATTGCCACCCATTTAATAGGGTGTTCTAGGTGGTTGCTAAGAGGTTGTTAGGGTGTTCTGGGTGGTTAGTAGGTGGTTACTAGGGCATTGCTATGTGGACAAAAGTGTGTTTAAAATGGTTCAGAGGGAATTGTAATTGGTGGTTAAAAGGTTGTCCTGGGTGGTTGCTAAGCAGTTGCCAGGATTTCCAGGTGGTTTCTACTTGGTTGCTAGGGCATTGCAAGGTGGTTGCTAGAACGTTCTGGGTGGTTACTAAGAGATTGCTAGGGTTTGCTGGGTGGTTGTTAGGTGGTTACTTGGGGATTGAAAGGTGGTCAATGGGTGTTATGGGTGGTTGCTAAGAAGTTGATAGGTCTTTCTGGTTGGTTGCTAGGTGGTTGCAATGATGCTATGAGTAGTTGCTAATCGGTTGCTAGGGTGTTTTTGGTGGTTGGTAGGAAGTTGCTAGGGCATTTCAAGGTGATCACTATGGTGTTTGCGTTGGTTGCTAAGCAGTTTCAATCGGGTTCTGGTTGGTTGTAGGTGGTTGTTTGGGCATTGCTAGGTGGTCAATAGGATGTTCTGGGTGGTTGCTAAGAGATTGCTAGGGTGTTCTGGTTGGTAGGTGGTAGCTTGAGCATTGCTATGTGATCAATAGGGTGTTTAAAATGGTCGAGATGAAATTCTAAGGTGGTTAAAAGGGTGTTCTGGGTGGTTGCTAAGCAGTTGCCAGGATTTGTGTCTGTGATCTTTTTGTCTCTGTATATAGCTTGAGTTTCTCCTTTAATGTAAGTCTATGAGATTTTCTCAACTGTTTTATTGTCCATTAGGCAAAAATTTATAACCCATACATCTAATCAATTAGAAAAGTAATAGCACACCTATCAGTCATCACATTAGGATTTCTCCCTCCAATCAGTCTCACCTGTTCACGTTCTACATTTTTGCGGAGTTTGTAGATGAATTCTCCTATAGCCACAAACACTGAGAGCACCAGACCAGATGCCAGCACGATGAAGATACCACCCAGGTTCTGGATGCCCATTGGGCCCGTCTCATACCGTTCATCCTCCAGGCAGCTGCTGCCACTCCACCATTTCTCTTTGAGCATGTGAAGACGACCGTCCTCCAGAATGCTGAGTATAGCGATTGTGATTTTATCCCTGTATGGGGAACCTGGGAAACAAATACATGAATAGATAAACATCTAATCTACTGAGATGAAAGTGTTTGAGGGTTTTATTTTTCCTTCTAATTGGCTATACATTTAATTTAAGAAACAATGCTAATTATTTATTGGTGAACTAAGATACATTTATTGGTGAACTATTCCTTACACCTCTCTTCATCTATTTATCTATATTTCATTCTGCTGGTTATATTGCTGGTTTTTACCTTTGGGGGTGCCAATGCCGTAACCTTTGCTGTCGAGAATGCCTCCGACCTGTGTTAGATTGCAGTTCCTACGAGTCACATACTCAATAGTAGTTGACTCCATAAGCAAAGAGTAATCAGACTTCAAAACTCTCTGAATGCCATCTTCAATGGACTTTACAAATGATGTACTCTGTCTGCTGCTCATAAAAGCCCACATCTTCTCAAACGTAGACACACGTGATTTCTGAAAGAGTAACACAACATGCAGTAAACCAACATAGTTTCCTTTTGATCATATAATATATTTAGGTGTACATGGAGAATGCTCAGCTTGGTGGCCAACAGGTACAGTATATTTTCCATAAAGTTAGAAGAATTTGTTGTATAATGTTGATTATCACAAAACATTATTTCAATGCACCCCACATTTACAGTGCATCCGGATATTCACAGTGCTTCACTTTTTCCACATTTTGTTATGTTACAGCCTTATTCCAAAATTGATTAAATTCATTATTTTCCTCAATTCTACAAACAATACCCCATAATGACAATGTGAAAGAAGTTTGTTTGAAATATTTGCAAATGTATTAAAAATAAAAAATGAAAACAATCACATGTACATAAGTATTCACAGACTTTGCCCTATTCTTTGTTGAAACACCTTTGACACCAATTACAGCCTCAAGTATTTTTGTGTATGATGCTACAAGCTTGGCACACCTATTTTTGGGCAGTTTCTCCCATTCATCTTTGCAGGACCTCTCAAGCTCCATCAGGTTGAATGGGAAGCGAAAACAGCCATTTTCAGATCTCTCCAGAGATGTTCAATCGGTTTCAAGTCTGGGCTCTTGCTGGGCCACTCAAGGATATTCACAGAGTTGTCCCATAGCCACTCCTTTGTTATCTTAGGGTCATTATCCCATTGGAAGATGTCATTATGGGGTATTGTTTGTAGAATTTTGAGGAAAATAATGAATTAAATCATTTTGGAATAAGGCTGTAACATAACAAAATGTGGAAAAAGTGAAGAGCTGTGAATACTTTCCGGATGCACTGTATATAAAAAAATAAGAAGCAAAAATTGCAATTACAGCACATCAATGAAAGTGGGGCCAGTCCATAAACGCTGAAATACTCTTTTTCGGGGGTCTAGGGAGCTCAGCAATTATTGATGATAACTATAATCCCTGAAGTCGCAAATTCGATTCCAGGGTGTGCTAAGTGACTCCAGCCTGGTCTCCTAAGCATCCAAATTGGCCGGTTGCTAGGGAGGGTAGAATCACATGGGGTAACCTCCTTGTGGTCATGATTAGTGGTTCTTGCTCTCAATGGGGCATGTGGAAAATTGGGTTGACGGTCCCAGAAATAGAGGCAACTGAGACTTGTCCTCCACCACCCAGATTGAGGTGAGTAGTGGGAATTGGGCATTACAAATTGGGAGAAAAGGGGGTATATATATATATATATATATATATATATATATATATATATATATATATATATATATATAAAACACTGTTTCAAAAGTACTGTATGGAAACAAGTTGTACACATTATACATGCTAACATGATTTTAGTATGATAAAATCGCTTGCTTACCTTATCTGTGTAAAGTTACATGATATATCCTATTTCGCTCTCATGACAAAGAAACCCTGAAATCCTGGTACCAAATATAACAATTTTATCACACTAAAATCATGTTAACATGTATATTGTTCAAGTCTTGAGGCTAACCTGTTATTTACAGTGTGTATTTTTGTGTTAATGGACTGGCCCTATTTTCTTCCATTAAAGTGCCGTACTATTAAAAAAAAAAAAAAAGTATATATATATATATATATATAAACGAGAGCTGTGTCAAATTGAATTTGGTGGTTATCAACATTGTTACAAATGACGCTGCTTGAGCTAAACTTGTATTGATGCCTTAACATTCCTTTAATGTCATTCAACAGACGATCATGCCATTAAAATCAGAAAGTTTAGTAGAAAATACATCAGGTCCAGTCCACACACATATGGACAGGATACTCACACTCCGTCATAAAGAACATTTATTTCCTCCTGAGTCTTGTCTCCATTACGGTGAGACTTACTGCTTCACACTACGGCATGCTGGTTTTGCTGCTGTTCTCTTAACCTTGAGCACCTTTTTATTCTGCCTCCCCCTTCAAATGTTATTTTCCCTGGTGTCTCTCAATTTAATTAAAAGTGGCTGGGAATTGGCTTCAACACTGGACTGCACAAGAATGAATAAGCGACTGGAGTGATACAGCTGACACTTCCTAAACATTCACTCTGTGCACTGGATTATTGCAGTTATAATCTGTTTTTACCACAGCTGTGTTTGTCCTATTGTACATACAGTAGTAGTCATGGAATGGCATACTGGGACCATCCCGTGTTATGATCATTTTAAAGGGATGGAAGTTGGCTGGAGTGCCTCATTTCGGGAGTGGTGCGTGGAGGTGGGGAGGCTGGCAGCTTTCGAGGAGGTGTCATGTAGAAGGCTGGGGATTTGATGGGAAATGGGGCAGTTATTTGGCGTTTTGAGGGACTCTGGGGGAGTGGACGTGGAGAGAGAAGTATAGTTTTAAACGTGTATGATTATCATATATTTTGTGTTTAGTTTTTTTGTGTGTGTATACTAATAATTGACCATAGGGATGTTCATTGAGGGTCAGGGTGGGGTTGGTGATTGGGGAGGGGTAATAGTGGGGGTTAAATGTTGATTCAGTGTATATATGTTTTGTTTTTCTTTGTTATTTGTATGAATCAATACAATATGTTTATCAGGAACATGTAAAAATGCAGAACGTTTTTTTGTGAGGGTTAGGTTAGGGGATAGAATCTATAGTTTGTAAAGTATAAAAATCTGTATGTCTATGGAGAGTCCTCATAAGGATAACTGCACCAGCATGTGCGTGTGTGGTTTGTGGTCTCATGATAATTAAGCTTTAACATCACAATTAACTCTCAGTTTAAATGGCATTTCATGCTTTTTTAAAGGAGGTCACATCAGAAAGCATAGCTAATCATGGATAATTGTTGGCTTAATTCCATGTAACATTTAAAGTGACCCAAGACAATGAACAAGTGCACATGCTCTTTGATTACTCTTGATAAAATGTTAAATTAACATTTGATGTTTCAGGTCTCCTTGCTGAAATCATCATTACTACAGTTGAAGTGTCAAAAAAAAATCACTTTCCTCTAACAAGAAAGAGCTGAATTTGTTCAGGCAGTGACAGCCTGATGGTTTATTGCAACCACCTGTTCCCTTTACAAAAAGCTTCACTATGATGCTGCGTTTGCTAAAAGCGCTATGGGAACGATCTTGCATTGTGACAAGCTGTGAATATGTGTGTAACACGTCAATGAACATTGACTGGAAATTTATAGCCTCGGTTGGTGAGATCATTGGATGCACCTGTGGCCGGGCTATAAATAGAGGCGTCACCAGTGTGTTCGTCAGATCTCTTTTCTTCAGCGCATACTGTGCTGTGTGTCTCACAAGCCTGTCAAACTTTCTTCCTCTGTTAGGAGTTAGATTCTGTTAGGCAGTGTGCAGTGAACCTTTTCTCCTTTCTATTTTCTCTAAAAAAAAAAAAAAATTGATTGATAAACAAAACAAGCAGTGTGTGTTCCCATGTTTACGCTCTATGGCTGAAACAAACACACCAGATTTTGTTTTGTGTGTTTGGGGAAGAGCATACTGCTCTTGCGTTGGGGCGGGGCAGGTGCAAGCATTGCGATCTGCTTTCGGGCAAAATGCTTCGCGCTCGCCTCGCTTACTTCCGGGAGTCAGCGCCCACACTTCATTCGTGGGGCTCTCGCATGGATCTGGCTGAGGAGCGAGAGATGGGTTCGTCCCTTTCCCTCGCTCTCTCCCCAGACCCAGCTGGTCCTTCCCATGATCTCGAAGCGCGCTTCGCTCTTCGGTTCATGAGGGGGGCGGGGCGCTGAACCTCTGTACATTTCACGCACAATAATAAAGCAGCTGGGAAATTACTCAAGGTAATTACGCGGGCTGTGGCCAGACTACAGCTAGACTGGCCACGCGAACAAGAGACCCTCCCCCAAACGCTCCAAACTAGAAGACACATTTCTGTCTGGTGGCCAAAATAATTAAATAAATAAAAGAGGGAAGGGAACTCTATATCAGTCTCTTCCTTTATTCTATGACCTCCATAACAAATATTTTCTTTATGGAGTAAATTTATACTTCCTGTGTCTTCGTGCCCTCGCCATTGGTGTATTCAACTATCGTGGGTGCTGAAGCTCAGGGGTATTCGTTGATGCCGCCGGTAGAAGAGACACCTGCGGGTTTTCTCTCACCTGGCTGGGCATCATCGCTACAGAGACCTACTCTCCCCAAAAAGCTGTGCAGGACCACCTCCACGCTTGTGGGGAAAGCTTATCAGGCAGCAGGTCAGGCTGGTGTTGCCCTGCACACTATGGCAGTGTTACAAGCGCACTAGGCTAAATCTGTTGAAGGACCTTAGTGTGGGCACCTCACTCAGGGGGAGGGGCCGTCGGCCACCCAGCCCCGCCCCGGTCCTTCTAGACGGGAGGCTCTAAAACAAAACGTGGTGAATCGTGCTCCCCCTCGTAAAGACTGGGGTCCAGTTTGTCACCCTCAGCAGTCCCCAATGCAAGACCTCAGGGGCGTGATTTCTAAGAGAAAGAAACCCTGACGGTCTTGTACCCTTGTGGGGGTAGTTCCCCTCGGGACGGGGCGCGTGTATCATCCACTTCGGCCCTCCCGATACCCTCACGAAACCTCTTCACTCCCGCCGCCTTTGGTGTTTCGGGTGATAGAGGCTTCCAACAAAGAGTTGGGTGTACCGTTGCTTCCTGCCTAAATTCAGGACGCGGAACACTCGACATCCCCTCAACAGGAAGTGTCAGGATTAATCTCAGAGAACCTGTCAGTGTGGAAACTTCTGTTAGGTATTTCTATGTGGGTTCTAGAAACAGTAGAAAGAGGCTACAGAATTTGTTCTCATGGACGCATAATCTTCATATAGAGCCACAGCACAGGAAGTTCCTGAGGTTCGCTTTTGGGGGCAAAGCCTTCCAGTATCGGGTTCTTCCATTTGGCCTAGCCCTATTAACCCGCACATTCAGGAAATGCCCATGCATCCATATGCAGCACTGGCTCCTCTGCGACTCTACTGACTCCTCTGCGACTATAATTGCATTCTCAATTATATAGATGACTGGCTGATCCTAGCGCAGTTCCAAGAACTGGCAGTTCAGCACAGGGATATCGTCTTATCTCATCTGGGGGTTATATGGAATTCGGTCACGATGCAGGCACAATCGTCTCCCGCACGAATCATTCAGAACACCCAGAGCAAGGTCAGGCTAGGTCGAGGTTGCAAAGCTCGTCAGTATCATTGAATACTAGGTCTCATAGCGTTGGTGTCCGCGGTGATCCCTTTGGATCTTCTGCACATGAGACCGCTTCAGCTGTGGTTAGAAGCCAGGGGGTTTTATCCGAGGGCCGGTCCCCTAAGGCAAATAAGGGTTTGCACGCCACGTGCTTCGTTCCCTTTCTATGTGGTTCAGACCCCGGTTCTTAACTTGGGTCCCACTCTAGGTGCGTCTTGTCATTGCAGGCTGCTAACGACAGACGCCTCCCTGACGGGCTGGGTAGCGGCCTTAAGTGGTCGCCCGGCTTAAAGGGATAGGAGGGTCGTCAGTTCGGTTGTCACAGTAACTGTCTCAAGCTGATGGCCATATTTCTGGCCCTGAAATACTTCCTCCTGAGGCTGCCATGTCTTGGTGCAGGTGGGCAATACAGCGGTAGCCTCTTACGTAAACCATCGGGGGGATCCACGTTCATGTCAGCTGAATTTCTGGCACGTTGGATCCTCCTTGGTGCCCAGGGCAGCTCCTGTCACTCAGGACAGTTTCGTCCCTGGATGCCTGTGTGTGTGGGAGCAGATTTACTCTGAGTTAGTGAACAAATCTGGGTGAGATTTCACAGGGCAGAAGAGGACCTCTTCGCCTCTATGATAATGCAGTGTCTCCTCTACTTCTCCCTTAGTCACCCAGCCCCCTTCGGTCTGGACTTAAAGGCACATACATGACCCTGAATGCGTCTCTAAGCTTTTTTTCCCCCTGTTTTTCTGCTTCTGGGAGTCTTGGCAAAGTTCGCCAGCAAGGGTCTTGCCTCCTAATAGCGCTGCGCTGGCTGAACAGAGTATGGTTCTCAGAGTTAAATTCTTTCCTCGACGGCCCGCCTCGGTGGTTCTGAACAGGAAGGACTTTCTCAGGCACAGGGGACTGTATTTCATCCCCGGCCTGAATTGTGGAACCTTTCATGCTTGGCCCCTGTTGGGTACCAACTGAGGTGCACAGGGCTTTCTCCTGAGGTTATCAAGGACATTTTAAGTGCTAGGCACTTGGTGAAGATCTGGGTAGATTTTAAAGGGCAGAAGAGGACCTCTTCGCCTCTATGAACTGCGCAATGTCTCCTCTACTTCTCCCCGAGTCACCCAGCCCCCCCCCCCCCCCAGGGGGGTTGAACGTGGTGGCGCATACATGGCCCAGAATGTGCCTGTATGCGTTTCCCTCTACTAAGTTCATATTGCAGAACCAGCTAACTGCCAGTTCGCTTCAGTTCTGGACTTTCTGCAGGAAAAACTGTCAGCAGGCCCCGCTACTCTCACTCTTGATGGACGGGGTGCATTTGGGGAAACATCCTCTATTTGCTCGCTTCATTCGTGGAGCCATGCGACTGAGGCCCACTGTTAGGACCAGAACTCCTTCATGGGACTTGGCAATAATCCTGGAGGGTCTGGTTGAGACCCCCTTTGAACCTCTAAAATCAGCGTCTGACAGACTTCTGACTCTCAAGATGGTCTTTCTTATGGCGATTACCTCTCTTAAGAGGATTGGGGATCTATCTGCCTGTTTAGAATCTGCCCCAGGTATGGTCAAAGCTATTCTGCATCCGCATCCTGACTACCTACCTAAGGTGCCTTTTTCGACACTACATCCTGTCACTCTGGAAGCCTTCTGCTCCCTGCCGTTTTTAACACCGGAGCAAGAAAGACTTCACTGACTTTGCCCAGTCTGTGCCCTTCAGACTTATGTCCACCGCACTAGCCAGTGGCGTAAGTCAGGGCAATTATTTGTCTGCTATGGGGGCCGCAACAGGGGGGCAACTGCTACCAGACAGACTATGTCGCATTGGGTGAGGGATGCTATTGCCCTCTCCTATGAGGTGCGTGGTCAAGCTTAGGTGTAGGTGTCAGGGCTCACTCCACCAGAGGGGTCGCCTCCTCTAAAGCCTTGGCTAGAGGGGTCCCTCTGCAGCAAGTTTATGATGCGGCAGGCTGGTCCTCTCTGCACACATTCATCAGATTTTATAGTTTAGATGTTCATGCTACTCCGGGCTCTTATGCCCTTGGGTCGAAATCTAAGCTCATGTCTCAGCAAGTTTGTGATGCGGCAGGCTGGTCCTCTCCGCACACATTCTCAGATCTTATGGCTTAAATCTTTCATGCCTGAACAAGTTTGTGATGCGGCAGGCTGGTCCTCTCTGCACGCATTCTTCAGGCTCTAAGGTTTGGATGTTCATCAATTTTGTGGTTTAGATGTTCTTGCTACTCCGAGTTTTACGCCCTTGAGTCGACATCTCAAGCTCATGTCTGAGACCTCTCGCGTTCTTGTGAGCACACTTCACAACCGTAGGGGTCCGGACAGCCCCAGTGCGGCAGCGTAGGTATTTCGTTCCCATAGCGCTTTTAGCAAGTGCAGCATCATAGTGAAGCTTTTTGTAAAGGGAACATCTCGGGTTACATGTGTAACCCTTGTTCCCTGAAAAAAGCGGAACGAGATGCTGCGCTTCTTTGCCGCACTGGGATGTCCCAGGACTGCTCCCCAGAAAAAAGTACCTGACGAACACGCTGGTGAAGCCTCTGTTTATAGCCCGGCCACAGGTGCATCCAATGATCACACCAACCGAGGCTATACATTTCCAGTCAATGTTCATTGACGTGTTACACACATATTCACAGCTGATCACAATGCAAGATCGTTCCCATAGCGCTTTTAGTAAGCGCAGCATCTCGTTCCGCTTTTTTCAGGGAACAAGGGTAACCCGAGACGTTTTGCAATCTTAATTTCTTATACTGTGATCACATACCTCAGGAGAAAAAGAAGACAGACAATCAAAGAAACTAATCTCACTACAGGAGTTTTTGCAGATAAATACAACAGCAGTCATTTTATTCATATATTGTTTTTGGATGTATAAATAAGTAATATTTTTACAGGAATTATAAACATTTTAGAAAGCAATTTTTCGATTTAAACATAAAACAAAAAGCTGAGATACATTTTAGAAGAATGTTATAAAGAAGCATTCGAAAATAATACAATATCAGTTAAAACCATAAAAGGAGGCTATATGAATGAATGTATAAATATGTAATTACTGGTTTAAGGACACCTAGATTTTGTGTCACTGTTAGTTGAACATTTCTCCTGGAAATTCAGGATATTTTTCTCTTCTCGGCACTACAGCATCTGATCGCGAGTACTCAAAGCAATAAAAAGTAAAACCCTGTAGGCAAAAGTTTAAACATTGGAATAAAAATAAAAAATTGTTTTTGAAGGAACACTTCAAACATGGCAGAGAAGTGGGTGAGCTGGAGAATTTGTTTTTACAGAGGGAGTTAAGATCTAACTGGAAAAAGCTTAAAAAAATTATTTTGAGGAATTTTATTGATTTTTTTCCCCCTCTATGTGCAGCCTAAGAATAGAAAATGTTAATATTTTTGGAAAAGTTAGCTAAAGTTTTCTTTAAAAAAAATCTTATGTTAATATTCTGCAGCTGTTCTCAACTGACTACAGTTGATTTAACATGCTGATTTAGTGCACCTAATGTCATGTAATTCATTCGATAAAAATATTATCAATAGACAACCCTAGAAATAACATGTAATATTTAACACAAGTAGAAAAATATAATTTTAGTAATCTGTCATGATTTGTCAAAAATCCTCACAAATAATTAACTATTAGTTCTCATCATCATAAGATTTGTGCCTATAATGCTTTGGGGAAATGTAATAGGGACACCAAAGTGTACCATGTTTGTGGAAAATTGCAAAAATCATGATGATTTCGGTGTGATGAGGAATAAATAAGATTGTACCTTGAAGAAAGACATGGTGGCTCCATCTTTGACTACACCATACTCTATCTTGGTTTGTTTGGCCAGATCATCGGCTGAGTCAACGGGCGAGTCCATCCTTTCTACAGTGAGGAAGGCAGCCAGATTTGCAGTGTAGGAGGAGATAATGATGAGGGTGAAGAACCACCAGATGCCTCCAATTATTCGGGTGGAGAGAGCTTTGGGCATCAACTCTGAACCTGAGAAGAAGGAAAGGAAACACAGCACCCAAATGACCATCCAAAATCAAAAGAGAGTGTGAAGTAACTGAAGATAGATGGATAAAGTAGAAAGTATTATGGTTAAACTCTATTTAAAGTACGTTGAAAATATAATAAATGCCTCATATTTTATTTTAAGCAATGCACGTGTCAAGGAGAACAAAACTATTGCAACAATGCAGGAAGCACACAATTCTCGAAATGTCATTGTTAGGGATGTGTTCGAGTAATCGAATACTCGTTCTTCAACAGCTACTCGACTATTAAAAACACCACCTGAATATAGAACATTTGTTTATTTTTCACTTTTGTCTGTTGTGAGCAGCACTGCATTAGACTGTAATTTCCCTCTGAATCTCTCACCAAATCTTGCAGTTACAATTAAATTCACTGGGGGTGCTGTGGATGCTTGTCGTCGAGGTGTTGGATTAGAGAAGACGATATGATGACGTCTGTGCATTTTGAAAGTAAAGGCTAGGGCTAGCAATTCTTGCAATGTTTTTTATTCTTCTAGATTTCTACTCTATTTGTATTCCGTTCTTTTTGGAGACTGGCCATGAGGATCTTCTTTTATGGTGGAAAGACACAAGAAACTCGGAAGCTTATCACACCAGTACATGTGTATGTGCGTGAAATCTCTGAACACCGACAGAGCACATTTAATAAAAAGCCAACTTTCACCACTTGTTTTTCTGACATGTGAAATTATAAAAATGTGAAAGCCTTTATGTAGACTTCATGGTGCATTACCTTAATGTTGTCAGTATTGGTTTCTATGCAGAATCAGGCAGAGTGCAAATGTTGGTTGCATTCGAAAACTGGAAAATGCTACCTTCGGAGGCTGTATACAGAGGTAGGATGAAAATAAGGTGCTCTTCAAACTGTTCCAAGACCAGATTCCTTAAGAGTTAGATTTATTAAAAAATGCTGTCAGTTAAGCCATTAACTTGCTACCCTTACAAAAAATCGAAACTAGCCACAAACTTGCCGTAAATTTGCAGCAAGTTTTCCATTCATTATTTTCACATGCAAATAAGCTGGTGATTCGCTGCAAATGTTTGCCAGACGTTTGCAGCTCATCGCTGGTAGTGGTGAACCTCCTGCAAACCTTTGGCAACAATGGACAATTTGCCGCAAGTTTGCTGCAAAGCTCATTTGCATATGAAAATTATCAGTGGTGAATTTGCCATCCAAGTAGAAAAATTAATTTATGCACAAAACCATAACAGCGCATGTCTGGGAGCGACAGCACATTACACAGTTCTGGCAGCACTATATGTGTGCGTGCGTTCCTGCTTCCTTATGTCTTTACCGTGCATGATGCGGATTCAAGTTTGTATTTGACTTATTTGCTCTACAAATTATATGCAGGCTTTGGATTTTTAGACACCAATTTTTCAGGATGACCAGAGCAACATTTCAGATGTGATGATTGATGTCATTGAATGGCATAGCATTTGTAATTACATGAATTACAGGAGTAGTCAAAACCATTCATTAAAAGAGGGTGTCCACATACAGTGTACCAGTATACTTTTGGCCATGTAGTGTATATATTCCACAGCTCATCTTCAATTCACAGAGAATAAATCAAACAAACAATGGACAAACATTAATTTAGGGCAGGAACGAGTGCAATGAAACGTTAGAAAACTTCAAAAGGCTGAGTGCCTTAATTGCACACACATCAATTTTTCTATCATGGTGGATACCATGATATAATATAATATATATATATATATATATATATATATATATATATATATATATGAGTATGTTTATTGAGCCATTTTCCTTTTGGGGACCCAAAATGTAGGTGATTTCAGGGTTTACACAATGTAGACCTTGTAGACAAGCACATTGCACATTAACTATAAATTTAAAGTGAAACCAAATCTAAATAAGGACCGCAGTCTTTGGTTGTTTTCATATAAAAGTTCATTATAATTATAATTTTTAGGAAAACAAAATATATATTTTTTTTATGAACCAATATTCTAATTTAGGGTGTCACCCGGCATCCTTATAGGGGAGTTTTGTCATATTTAACTCACCTCTAGGGATAATTTGGTCCCTAAATTATATCTTAGTAAAACATTTTTAGAGGAAATATATAACAAAAATTGCTTTATGTGGTAACATCTCAATTAACTGGCTTTATGACATTAAAAATATTATTCTAAATTAACTGGATTTATGATATTAAAAATATGATTTAATATGACTAAATTTACCTGACAAATTAGGGTCCCACTTTATATTAAGTGTCTTTACCTACTATGTTCTAACATTAAACATACAATACAGTGTACTTATTATATGGCTATGTATTTGTGGCACGGCGTATCCCTCTTCCTTCCCGGGTTTCGGCACCAATGTAAAACAGTTCATGCTCACGGGCAAGGAAGAGGCGAGAAACCGGCTTGACATACAAATAATAGTTTTAATGAAAAACTCAAAAGACAACACACAGGACGACAGACATGTCCGTAAGGATCTGTCTCTGCCGCACCGCCCTCTGCGATCGCTTTATCCCTCTCGTGGCTTGATTAGCCTAATACGGGACCGGGCATGTCGAGTCACAACCTGCCCCGCCCTCCACCGTGCCACAGTATTGTTCTGCTAAATTCTCACAAGATTCACATTTGTTCCCATTGAGGTTGAGGTACGGGTAGATTTAGGGTTAGGGTTTAGATTAAGGTTAGGTTAAGGGTTGTGTTAGGGGTAAGGCTAATAGTGTAACCACATATGTAATTAAATGCAAGTACTTTAAATGTAAGTACAATGCAACAAGTGCATTTTTCTAATACTTAAGTCCATGTAAGCGCAGCTTAGTTCTAGCGGGAAGACTAGCAGCTGTACATCATCGCACCATTAGCTGGGTAATTCCCAGCCAATCACATGTAAGCCGTTGCTATATAAGTCTGCTCACAATCTATCACATTGCTGTTTCAGTGTGCTAACACAGCAACCTCCACCACCCCACCACCACCTGTTGAGTCCCGTCCTGCGCGGGGGTAGGCTCCTCACCCCTGCCTCCTATCTCCGGCAGGATATGGCGTTTCCAAGTACAACTTCTTTGGACCGCCAAACAGGGCCTACGCCAAAGAGAGACATTACTTTTCTGTTTTATATTCATCAAATAAATGTAATCTTAAATCTCACTCAAGCCTGCAAGTCTTCCTGATAGAAATAGTAGTTACAGACACCTAATATAAAGTACCACTTTTTTAATTAATTTTTTAATTAAATTTTTTAATTTTAATTTTCACTTCTTTTACTCATATTTGCACAAGCTAAAATAAATATGTAGTTAACCAATTCAATACTTTAATAACAATAATTTTGTCACAACATACAGCATCAAATCCACTCTTCTGATCAAGGGTCTTTGGTTTGCAGTCTTGCTGTTTGGATGTACCTTTATTATGTTTCAGTGTGCAAGTTTTAAGGAAATGCTGATGTCATGACAAGCAACCATCTGACAGCTTCACCAGCACAATGCTGAAGCTAAACATCTGCTTATCTGTGTGGAAAAAGTAAGAGAGTTGCTAAAGTGTGGCCGGCTGCGGGTTATTCTCTATGGGTTTGCTTCAGAGTGATATTAATTATGATGACCTGCTTTTCCCTGTCCTGCTATTTCTTTCACAAGCACTGAAACTTCAGCACAGCTCAAGTTAAAGCATCTCCCAGTGAGAATAATTACCTGCACTTAACATTCCCACCTACATTTGGAAAAGAAGAAAGTCAGAGCGCAGCTCAGTGCCGCAGGCTAGTATTCAATATTCAGGCTGCTACTTAGCCTTTTCACTTTCAGTGTGTGAAAACGCAATAATGTTTTAAATAATAGTATACAAAAGAAATAAAGATATATTCAAGATTAGGGACACCAAGCAAATTGGTACAGCACTACAAGCACAGAATGAATAGTTAGTGCAGTGGTGAGTCATCACATAATTTATATTCGATTTTTAGAATAGAAAGACATTAGGAAACAAGGCAAGCATCACTCTTACTATTACTAATGTGTGATCAATGACAAAATCATGTGACTTGTTGAGAAGAGATGTGCTATTAGATTTCTAAGTGATCAGACTTATATTTTAAACATGGTTGATGATAAAACAAGCACAAAAAATCCCATAGAATATCCCAGTAGATACTGTAAAATTGTGAATTCAGGCCACAAGACTTGTTTGCAAAATCACCTCCAAAAAAGGGACACTTGTTTTGCACCTTTAAGAGGGAAGAAAGTGAGAGTTTGTTACTATTATTAACATTGTTGATATTATTATATTACATTTGAATTTGTAAATGGAGATCAAACAGTTAAGGAAGTAATGGTACAATGTAAAAGATGTCTGTAATTTTAAAAGTACAAGTGTTAATTGATTAACAAGTATTAACTGTAAAACATACAGTACTATTTTTTTTATATATTTTAATAGACAACAAAGTAGCTTTTACAATAAAATGTTGTACAAATACAATTTTTTAGATGTAAAGCATATTATTTTCCTGTATAAATAATGGCAAAAATTTACATTAGGTTTGTCAAAAGAGTACATGTACTTTTTACAGTAAAGTATTGTTACAATGACAGTAAAAAGTAATCGGGCAATCGCAGAATTCCCTGCATGACCCATTACATTTAATTATATTTTATGGGAATAGTTATGTTTCTTCTTATTTTTAATGTCAGTTATGTACTTTATGGTGTCTTGTGTTATATTTCATGTAATTTAGTTCATGTTTATTTTATTATTTTATTTTCACATGTTACCATGATGGTGTTTATTGTTTGTGTGAGTGACACTGAACGCTGTCTCTACATGTTTATTGGTCATTTCTTCTGGTAGGGCCACTTTTGGTGAACTTCATGACATCATGTGTCCTACTGTCATTTTTATGGTGATTAACAATACATTATAAAGTAAAAAGCATATTTTTACAGATTTTAGAATGTTATTATCAAGTTTTTGGACTTTTATTCACAGTGCCAGCATGGTGATGCAAATTACAACAGCTTTACACTTTTAAATTTACTGAGTTATAGCTCATGTATTTAACATACATAATAATATAATAATAATAAAAAAAAACGCTATAATGTAGGCCTTTTTTTTACTACATTTTAACTGATTGTACCTGCTTTCATACTCTAGTAGCTGATGCTCTCAGAGTATTTAATTCATACAATAACTCATTATATCTACCATTTATGCAATTTGAAATAAAAAATACATAGAATAACAAACATGCACAGGAGTAAATCGCTCATGCAGAACTTCATTAAACTGTAGGACTGAACAACTGCTGGTTTCTAACAACCGTTTCAAAACGACAGGCATCACGTGCAGATCAGTGAATATTTCGTACGGGATGAAATGAGAAGTAGTTTTGTGCTCCTTGTGGGCAAAGATTCACTGTGGGCAGAGTCTTTTCTATTCATCTCTTTACATGAGGTAAAAGATTTCATTACTCCCCGGCGTGCTTGATTATGCCGTTTGGTTTTGGGGGTATCGCTTGCTAATGTGTGCCTGTGAGGGGTGTGAAAACAGCATCAGCCGCTGCTTGTCTTTAATAGCTTCTTCCTTCATCTAATTCTGTGAGGTGCCGCTTCAGTGTTGAGACAAAGAATATATTTAAAATGGTAATAAGGGCAATAATATTTGAGAGAGAGTGCCATTTAATTGTGTGTGGTGTTAAGATAAAAGCTAACATTCTGATTAGGGCTGGGAATCATGAACTGGTTCTTATTCAAAACTGTTTCCTATTTTTAAAGAGTAGGCGCCATAACATAATACAAAGACAATAAATAGATAACACATCAATTGCAATGTCATCTACGAAAATGAATTTCGTCAAAGTTTAGAAGTACGCTAGCATATACATGGCAGCTGATTACAGCTGAGGGAAATGGACTAAAAGGAGCAAAACTTTAATTTTGATTTTACAGGGTCTTTAAGTGAGATTCAACAATCAGAGAAGTCATTGGGGCTCATTTACTAATAATTACTTGGGTTTACAAACTTACACGCACAAAAGATTTCACTGACAATTTCCACCTGATTCACAACAGGTGCGTACACACTAATTTGTTCTTAGCCTTGTTCTAATGTTAATGAATCCGGATTATCCTAAATGGAGTGTGCGCATAAAGTTAGGAAACACAGCTAAACAATTTCAATATAAGGGCTCTCAGCACCACCGTACTTGTACTTATGTAAATGTGTTGAAAAAGATGCTACCGAATCAAAAAACGAAAACACATCATAGTATACAACAGTGCAATACAGCATTACAATGTAGAATTATTTTATAATATATATCACTGCAGATGATGCGGATGGATGAACTGAAGGCATGGTTCGAGTGCTGCTTGTGCAGGACCATTTTCTGAGCCTCATTGGCGGCAGGTTCAGATTTTGTGTGTGTGGTCCAAAGTAGGGCTGCAGCTAACGATTATTTTGATAATTGATTAATCTTTGATTATTTCTTGAATAAATCGTTGGAAATAATATATATATTTTCTGTATTTTATTAAAAAAGTATTTGATGAATGATAGAAATGATAAAGGGCATTTCTTTTTTGGATAAGGTTCAAGTTATAGTACTGAATTCACGACTCTGTACTCTCACAAAAAATCATGAAAAGTTTGAATTTATTATTAGAATTTATTATTATATTTAAGTAGCTACTTTCCTTTACATGTAAAACACAAAAAGTACTGTTCATTGGATGACGATTCATCAGGGATGGTATGGGACAAAAAAAATGGTCACACCAATATAGAAATAATAATTCTGCCCAGCTGAAAAATCGGTCACTGATTACATATATTTAAGTATTTCAAAAAAATTGTATGTTTTAAAATAGTTGTCAATGATATGCTTGCATGAGGAGAAATCATCTAAAACACTTTAAAAACCACCTTGACCTTTGAGACATCAGTGTGACATCCATAAAAGCTACAAAATCGAGTATATAAGTCACACCTGGTCAAAATCATGTTGTTGAGAAAAAAACAAAACAAAAAAAAAAACTGATAAAATAGCATCTCTTCATAAGTCGCACTGACAGAGACAGCATATGGAAGGCATTAAGACCCAAGAGCAGACACCTGACTTCCCATTCAGCAGCTCAGTAGCATGTTGACCAGCTACATGAAGATTACCATAGGATCTATGCACGGTATCACACAGTATTTGGCCTTGTTTTAATTGAGAGCACTTGCTTTAAAGAATTGTCTTTAACAGTTTTTCATATTCGGTTTATGTTTCATGACAAAAAAAAAAAAAGACAAATAACCCACATCTGCCTATTGCACATGTACCTCTATACTGTATTCAAATAAACAAGCTTTTAATCTGTGAGTAAAACAATTGGATTCTATTAATTTATTAATGTTACCTACCGACTGTCTATCTGTGGACATTTCTGATGTTTGCAACCCTCTTTGCTTTGCACAAATTACCCAGTTCACTGACTGAATGTTTTTACTACGAGTGTGAGGAAACTTCATTCCACGAGTTTGCTGGTTCATATAGTCTTAAGGTAAACATATTTGGTTTGTCCATAATGGAGAGGCTCAAGCAAAGTACTGGAGACCAGAGACAGGGAAATAAGGGAGACTGAAATGGATAGGAAGAGATGTGAACCGCAAGTGTAATGGCATTGAAGATGACATATTATTAAACAGTTAAGCAAAAAGCACACCACAGTTGCAATGTTGTGTTCGGCTTAGTTGCACAGCCGAAAGACACACCGCAGTTGCGGCACCTGGACAGCAAATTTTCACTGCTTAGTAGATGTATTGAACTGATAAGCAGAAAAGGTAACACACTGACATGTCTGATAAGAAGTGCAAACAATACATGTTGATATGCCTGAAGGTTGCAAAAGACACTTGCAAACAGATAACAAAATTCTGTGGAAGAAATGGTTGACATACTATATACAAACATGTATGAAGCGGGAACAAGTATGATGCATGGCATCTGCGGGCTCCTTTGGGAGGGAACGATAAAATGTTTGGAAAGTCATATATAGAGAAAGCAGTAAAAAAACCTGAATACTGTACCATCCTGTCGAAAGAATGGAAGTAACTCTTATAGACACCTGCTAAAGGTAATATTGTTAATATTATGGAGGAAGGAGCAAAAGGATAACTGCAGGTGATTCAAGAAAGCAAATTAGACACATTAAGATGCACCTTAACCAGTGGAACATTAGTGAATTCACAAATCTGTGAAAAAATAACAACTATAGGGACTGTGAACCATGGTATCCTGTAGGTCATGGCAGCAGGAGTGGGGGTTGTGCTTGCACTGGTAGAGAGAAAAACCACAAACGTATTATGCTTATTTGTTGGTAAATCATATGGTCAAAGCTTCTGGGGCCTGTGGCTAGAGAAGAGAAGAGGAAAAAAACAGGACTTGCAGCTCTATCTGACAAAAAGGATAATGCAGCCACCATAGCAACCACTGGGTCAAAACAGAATAAATAGAGGCATAGTTTGCATTAGTGGAAGAATATTTTTCCGTTTTCTTTCACTTGTAAAGCTGTGGATGGAAGGTTCTTGGTTTTAAATCTCTGTATTATTTGAGTAACAATCTCAAAAATAAAAAAAATAATATATATATATATATATATATATATATATATATATATATATATATATATATATATATATATAAAATACTGCAAATACTGTATATATACACTCACCTAAAGGATTATTAGGAACACCATACTAATACTGTGTTTGACCCCCTTTTGCCTTCAGAACTGCCTTAATTCTACGTGGCATTGATTCAACAAGGTGCTGAAAGCATTCTTTAGAAATGTTGGCCCATATTGATAGGATAGCATCTTGCAGTTGATGGAGATTTGTGGGATGCACATCCAGTGCACGAAGCTCCCGTTCCACCACATCCCAAAGATGCTCTATTGGGTTGAGATCTGGTGACTGTGGGGGCCATTTTAGTACAGTGAACTCATTGTCATGTTCAAGAAACCAATTTGAAATGATTCAAGCTTTGTGACATGGTGCATTATCCTGCTGGAATTAGCCATCAGAGGATGGGTACATGGTGGCCATAAAGGGATGGACATGGTCAGAAACAATGCTCAGGTAGGCTGTGGCATTTAAACGATGCCCAATTGGCACTAAGGGGCCTAAAGTGTGCCAAGAAAGCATCCCCCACACCATTACACCACAACCACCAGCCTGCACAGTGGTAACAAGGCATGATGGATCCATGTTCTCATTCTGTTTACGCAAAATTCTGACTCTACCATCTGAATGTCTCAACAGAAATTGAGACTCATCAGACCAGGCAACATTTTTCCAGTCTTCAATTGTCCAATTTTGGTGAGCTCTTGCAAATTGTAGCCTCTTTTTCCTATTTGTAGTGGAGATGAGTGGTACCCGGTGGGGTCTTCTGCTGTTGTAGCCCATCCACCTCAAGGTTGTGCGTGTTGTGGCTTCACAAATGCTTTGCTGCATACCTCGGTTGTAACGAGTGGTTATTTCAGTCAAAGTTGCTCTTCTATCAGCTTGAATCAGTCGGCCCATTCTCCTCTGACCTCTAGCATCAACAAGGCATTTTCGCCCACAGGACTGCCGCATACTGGATGTTTTTCCCTTTTCACACCATTCTTTGTAAACCCTAGAAATGGTTGTGCGTGAAAATCCCAGTAACTGAGCAGATTGTGAAATACCCGTCTGGCACCAACAACCATGAAACGCTCAAAATTGCTTAAATCACCTTTCTTTCCCATTCTGACATTCAGTTTGGAGTTCAGGAGATTGTCTTGACCAGGACCACACCCCTAAATGCATTGAAGCAACTGCCATGTGATTGGTTGATTAGATAATTGCATTAATGAGAAATTGAACAGGTGTTCCTAATAATCCTACTCCAGAACTGCTATCATGAGAATTTATTTACTGGGACTCTTGGCTTCAGTCACAAAACAACAGACAGAGAAATAAACAAAATAATTTCAAATGAACAAATTTGTCAGAAGTCGAACTATACACAGACATTCCCTCCTCAGTGAGTAGGGAACACAGAGCAGTAAACACTTATTCATAGCCTGTAAATCAAAAAGCAGCTACAACTGTCTATCAGGCATTTAAAAGGATGAGCCACGTTATTGACTTTGTTAACTTGCACTTAAGAAAAAGGCATATTCCAAGGATTGCGGAAGGATGCATTCTGAAATGTCAGTTAAACGCTAAAACTGTGGAAGGGTAAAAGTAAGCTGTTTAACACAGATATGAACTCTCTACAGGAGAATGTGCATGTATGCTGGGGGAATCTCAGAGTATGACATAAGAGAAAAGCTTGCACTATAGCAGCACAACACATGAAGAATTGCAAAGGGACATCTGAAAATAAGTCAAAACAACGGAGAACAAAAAAATGGGGAAGTTGTGAATTGAATTGGATACATTTTAACTGTGCAAGGAATAAATGTATGCAGTGGAGTAGGATAAACAGCTACAGATTTAATTTGACTAAATACTACAACACAGTCAAAAGGAGTAAAACACATTTCTGTTAATAAAAAGCAAGCTGCCCTGAAATAGATTAGAATGTAACTTTAGAGAACAGTTACGAAGGCCCGATTGTCACACCTGAGACTTTTGTCATAACGGCCACCAGATGTTGCTAGGTGTTTCAGAGACTTTTAGTTTGAAGTTTTGTTTACCTTCTTGTCTCTGTTCTTGGTTCCTGCCCTTATTGTTCCAGCTGTTTCTTGTTTACCTTGTTTGCCCCTAATGTATTTAATGTCCTTGTGTTTGCTTAGTCTTGGTCAATTGTTGTTTCCTGTTATCCCCATGGATGTGATGTCTGTCTGTTCCCAGTTTTAGTTTTGTTTTGTTCCTGTGTTTTCCAAGTTTTGTATCTGGACTAATTTTCTTATTAAATCAAAGCTGCACTTATATTCTGCTCTCTTGACTTTTTCCTGCATTTTTTACACTGATAAGGCATAACTTGCATAGAGTGAACAAATGCTGGCTGAATCGTCACCGATTTGAGGAAAGCAGCTGCTTATTTATCCTTTGGATATGACTGGCCGACCTAGATGAACATGCCCCTCCCGAACTTATGTTTGGAACTTCATTTTGTGGACATGTGGGTGTTTGCCTTTGACAGTGGTCTAGAGTTTGATAGAAAAATAATTTTATAATGGGACAGAGTATATAAACTGTTTGCATTAAGTTCTTTTGTAAAAGGCATAATACTCTGAAAAGTCTACTTTAAAACACTACTTTCCCTATCAGTCACTCACTCGAAGTTGTGTCGATGTAGTGACACAAGGGGTTGCTCTTGGGAGCCCCAAACACCTCTGATCTTTGAGAAAAGCCAATGGGAATTGGCGAGTGGAATTTGCATGCCACTCTCCTGGACATACAGGTATAAAAGGAGCTGGCTCGCAACCACTCATTCAGATTTTGTCTTCGGAGCCAAGTGGTTGTGTTCAGCGAGCGCAATTCCTCTGACGATCCATTCACCTCTTGTGCAAGCTGTTGGATTTATAGCGCATTACTGTGGTTTCTCCCCCTCGTGCAATGGTGGAGTGCAGAGAATGCCCCTGGGTGCATCTGCATCTAAAAGAGTATATCTCCTACTAAAAGAGTAGCACTGATGGAGCGTCTTTTTAAAGATGCATTTCCATCTGTGTTTAATTCCTGGTTGCGGTCATTATCTCTCTGCTTCGACAAAAATGACATGGAGACAGCGTTCATGGATGGGTCATGTCCTCACTGAGAAAAAATGACCATGGCAACATTGTGGTCGCGGCTTTCCTTCCTCAGAGGGAAAGCCACCACAGTGGCTCCCCGCGCCGGTCCTTCTACCTAAGGGTTTAAACTATGCGGCGTAGGTTAGCACTGGGGGCGATTTGGGGACTCCAATGGGAGCTGCTCCGCTGGGCATCCCCCCACCCTCCTATTCCTCAGCACGCTTGTTTGTCGCAGTCGAGTTCTGGAATTAGTCCACCAGCTCATCTCAGGGCTCACGAAGTAGATGAGCTCTCGATGGCAGCATCGGAGAGCTGGCTGGTTCAGTCTGATGCCGAGGACTCGAATGGGCTCCCACCTTTGAGTGTGGAACCCTGAACCCTCGCGGCTTGTTGGTTGGTTCCTTGGCCTGGAGCACCACTCACGGCCGTTCCCTGGTCCGTTTCTTCCTGGAGGTGCATGAGGAGCTCACGAGGTCGTGGCGGGCACCTTTTACTGCGCAGGCCCAATCTCTCACTACCCTTGATGGTGGGGCTGCCATGGTTAATCGGCAATTCCCTAGTTGGTTTAGGTGGTGAATTTGTGCCTGCAAAGCGCCGCCACCTTGCGGAACCGCCCAAGACTCCCATCCAGGGCCTGTACATGTTCATGTCATCACTGGTGAATAAGGCCTATGGTACAGCTGAACAGGTTGCCTCCACCCTGCACGCCATGGTTCTCCTGCAAATGTACCAAGCCAAGGCATTGAGAGAACTGCACGAGGGTAGTTCTGACCTGTGATTGATGCAGGAGCTGTGCTTGAAGACTGATCTCACCCTCCGGGTGATGAAGGTCATGACGTGGTCTCTCTGGCAGGTGATGGCCACCTTGGTGGTCCAGGAGCACCACCTTTGGCTCAACCTGGTCGAGATGGAGGCTAACAAGGTACGATTCCTTGATGTCCCCATCTCCTAGGTTGACCTATTCAGTGACACCATCGAGGACTTTGCCAAGCAGTTCTCGGCATCAGGCGCACCAGGGATGTGGAGACCTGATGCATTGGAGGTGGTAAGCAGACCACTCCATCCCCCAGTGGAGGGCTGGGAGGAGAATCTTTTGTTACCTTTTCTTTTGCTTCTGTGGCACAAACACACCCATGCCAGGGTGGTTGTTACGGACTACGAGGCCAATTTTCCTCCTACCCTGTCCCTGACCGTTCCGATGGTGGATAGCCAGGTAAGTGCTTCGATGTTCCCAGACTCAGCACGGCTGCTAGTTGGGGTTTCGAGCTCCCTCAACGTGGCGCCTGAGGTTCCACCCTACCACGAGGCCCCACCTGCCGGTATGTCTCCTTGGTCCCCCTCGCCTGGAGTTTAGAGGCGTGGCTTGCACTTTCCAACCCGAAGCGGTGGCTGACCAGGACCGTCCGACTCGGCTATGCGATTCAGTTCTCCAGGCGTCCGCCCGGGTTCAACAGTGTTCATTTCACATCAGTGTAGGGAGAGAATGCCACTGCCCTGTAAGCGGAGATCATGGTCTTTCATTTATGCATTTGGCAGACGCTTTTATCCAAAGTGAACTTACAGAGCCCTCTTTCTGCGGAAGGATGCGATAGAAACTGTCCCTCCTGTCAAGATGAAGAAGGGGTTCTACAGCCCCTACTTCACGTGACAAAGGAAGGCGGTGGGTTGGACAATCTTGTACCTGCGAGTACTGAACCAGGCCTTAAACAGACTCCCGTTCAAGATGCTGACGCTGAAACGCATTTTAGAAAACTTCTGGAATCAAGATTGGTTTGCGGCGGTAGACCTGAAGGATGCGTACTTCCACGTCTCAGTTTTACCCTGGCAAAGACCCTTTCTGCGGTTTGCCTTTGAGGGACGGGCATTCCAGAACAAAGTCCTTCTCTTGGGTCTTTTGCCTCGTGTCTTCACAAAGTCACGGATTGAGTCCTTGCACCACTAAGGGAAGTGGGCATCTACATTCTTAACTTAATCTCGATGACTGGCTGATTCTAGATCACTCTCGACCTGATGGGACCTGATGCTTAGGCAACTCAGCCGGTTGGGGCTTCTGGTCAACTGGGAAAAGAGCAAGTCTCCCAGGTTCAGAGCATCTCTTTGCTTGGGATGGTGTTAACCTCAGTCTCTATGATGGCATGCCTCTTAAGCGAGTGGCCCAGTCGGTGCTGGACTGCCTGAAGTTGTTCAGGTGGAGAACGCCGGATCCACTGAAGCAATTTCAGAGGCTCCTGCGGCATATGCCATCCTCGCCGGCGGTCACACCGCTCGGGTTGATGCATATGAGAACGCTTCAGCACTGATTTCAGACTCAAGTCCTGTGATGGGGATGCCTCTGAGCATGGCTGGTGCGCCTTGTGCAACGGACACACAGCTGCCATTTCCTGGACAGGGCAATGACTACGTTGGCATATCAACTGCCTTGAGTTGCTGGCAGTGTTGCTCACCCTGCGGAGGCTTCAGCCATTGATCCAAGAGAAGCAGCTGTTGATCCAGGTGGACAACATAGCGAAAGTAGTGTACATCATCCACCAAGGTGGCGTGCACTCACGTCGCATGTCGCAGCTTGCCCACCATCTGCTCCTCTGGAGACTCAAGTCGCTGTAAGCCACTCACATTCCAGGCGACCTCAACAGTGTGGTGGACGTGCTGTCATGGCAGGTCACACTCAGGTGAGATTGGAGACTCCACCACCAGGAGGTCAGGCTGATTTGGAGTCAATTTGGTCAAGCGCAGATAGACCTGTTCGCTTCCCAGGAATCCTCCCACTGCCCCATCTGGTATGCCCTGACCGATGCTCCTCTTGGCACGGATGTGCTGGCACACAGTACACTACACAAGTATTGTCTTTCTGAAGACCGCCCTCCTGCCTGGAATTCAGCTATGTGTCCAAGGATCCCACAACCCTGTTTTGAGATCAGGCGCTGCCCCAGGAGGAGGCAGACCCAGCCTTGTCATTGTTGTGTCAGGAGCGTGCTTTGCTTATCTATTTGGATCGCACGCAGAGCTTTAGATGCTCTGAGCAGCTCTTTGTCTGCTTTGGACGACAGCGGAAAGGGAGCACTGTCTTCAAACAGAGGATAGCCCACTGGGGCATTTCATACCAGGGCGTGCCACCCCCCTTGGGTCTATGAGCACACTCTACCAGGAGTGTGGTGGCCTCCTGGGCCTTGACCAATGGTGCCTCTTTAGCAGACCTCTGTAGATCAAAGTGCTGGGCAACACCCAATACCTTCGCGAGGATCTACAATCTCTGGGTTGAGCCGGTTTTGTCCCGTGTGTTGTCAGGTACGAACAGGTAAGTTTACTGGATGACTGGCCAGGTGTACCATTTGTGTATAGTGCCTTTCTCCTCCTGGAGGGGGAGACGTGTGCTTTTTACCCCCCAGCCATGTTCACAAGATCGTTGCCCCTTGATTTCGTTCCTCCTTAGCCCTGTGGCAGGCGAATTTGCAGAGAAATTCCTAAATAGGCCCTGTACTGGGGTAGGTCCTCCACATATGCTGGTTGCCCGTATGAAACCCCATGTGACGTATCTTCTGCGAGACGGTTTCCCCGCTAGTAAACCCGCATCATTCTTGGGAAGAGTCCCCTCTGCCACTGGTCGCCATGTTTGTAGAGCTCCTACCCTCCAGGTAGGACCTACCATGTGGACTTCACCAAATGCGACACTGCCGACAGAACTAGGTAAGACCATGTGACGAATTTCCACACAATCACCTCCCCATTGGGTAGGGTGTGGTCTCCGCGGTGACTTCCCCTTGGGAAGGGACACCTCCCCGATGCAGACACTTATGGCCCCCAGCTGAATGATTTCCTCTCTTTTTTGGTGAGAAAAAAAAAACGGCTAGGGCAGCCTGACCCCATTTTTGGGCAGTCAACATGTCCCCGAGGTACGGGGGACCGTATGATTCTCATAGGAGCATTAACGGAGGTTATGTGACAGCCAGGTGCGCTGGCTGCGAGGCACACAATGGCTTGCATGGCTTAATGGGGACAAAACACTTTGAAACCTCAGATTTTGACCTTTAAAAAAATCAGTATGGTATCCATTAAGGCTGCATGATTGATTGAATTAAGACTGAAATCCCAATATAGCCTTGCCTTGCATCCTTAACTGCTAAAGTCTGCATTAAAAAATATAGTCCGCATTCACTACTTCAGTCAACACTGTGCGAGCGAGCGGCACTCTCTAGCGGGTGTGTGCATCAAGTGCTGAGCAGCGCAGCAATGTTAGGATATGAATGTTTATGGTATTACAAGTCAAAACAGCAAAGTTTGTCAAATGTACCCTTTCCTAAATGTTGGCTATAAATGCAGTAAGATAGAAAAGCATCACAGATCAAAGCAATAGTCAGAGATCAAATGGAATCATAATGATAAAAGAATGAGCAGTGGTGAAAACATGGTGGTTTTTGATTTTCTCATTGATATCCATTTGATTTGATATGAAGTGTCACATACATAACTCATTATGGGTGTTTACTGACAAGTGCCAAAAATAAAATATAGACCTTAATGGACAAATTAAAAGGGGTTTTCCTCCATTGCTTAAAACTTTATTTTTCCATGTCATGGTCGAGATTTTTTTTATTGCCCAATACAGTATTGTCTTTATACTTATGACTTATAGTTTATAGTTTTAGAGTTTATAGTTTTATATTGTATTGTCATGATTTAACTACACCATTCGCAATGTTTCATGGGATGAGTAGTTCAGAACTCATAAAATAATTTTAGTAAACAGTCTTGTACCTTTGTCTCTTTTCTTTTTACAAATGTTTTTGAAATGCCTATGGATAAAATCATTTTTAAAATGATTTCCAGAACAGAAGGCTTATCAAAGAACAAATAAAAATTGTTAATGGAAGTGTTAAGTAGAATTGCAATCTGAATCAGAATCATAAATTTCATTACAATTATCATCCCTAACACTAATGTCACTTCATAATGGAAGCCAACTGCAGTATATTAATGAAACGATTCAAATAAAACAAAACTGGACACAACGGGACAAAAAAAGAGAACAACGTTTAGAGACATGTGGCCAAGCGGAGATGAGATGAACCACAGTGCACTGTGTGTGTGCTGAAATAAAAAGAGTCTTCTGTCAACTTTCATCCAAACCTTAAACTCACAAACGAGAAGGTCTCTGAAGGCAGCAGAGTATCAGGAAACAAACACAGCTGTTATCACTCTAACCTGCCAGAGTGTATGACATATGCTTGACAGCACTCATCCCCACCTCACTGACAAGCATGATGACTACTTCCTCCCCCTGTCAGACGAGTCTGAACTCCACATGCTGCTGACAGGTAAACGGGGAAGACAGTCACATCACGCTGTTGTCAGGCTTTCTGGTTTGATTGTCATTCTGTTTCGTAAATAAAAGTTCAGGTGCACTGTACCTTGCTGCATGAGGGAGCCCACGCCAAACCAGAAGCTGTTCAGAAGGGTGAAGTTGTTTTCTACCACATCGGAGCCAGGGTTGCATGGATGGGCATCGTACCACTCATATGGACTGAACCTATAGCAAGATTGAGAGGAAAACATTATCTCTGCTACTAATTTACAACTAATTTTAATTTCTGTGCCATTAGCGGCAACAAAAAAAATCCAAAATATCATGACTGTTTCCCTTGGTTTCCTATTGGCCGGACTAACAGTTAGTCCTTCCCAGACTCAGAAGTTGGCATGTCGGACTAAATATAAAAAATGTTGCATTGTAATTCATTGCATTTTTATACGTTTGTGTTATTTCTTGTGGAAAATTGTGCTTTTACTTTTCTAAGCAACCAAGTCATGGCGGCAATATCTGAATAAGCACCACTCACATATTCTTTAGAAAATGTATGATTTCAGTTGGCTTTATTGACATGACATTTCATGCTGTGAGATGTAATATTGCACACTGCTAATACTACATACTCTTATGTCACTAGCACAATGGGCTAGGTGCTAGTTTAGAGTAGCAGCGGGCACATTCTTCCAAAATTGTTAGATGATACAGAACATTAATCACATGTTTCCCCCAATTAATCAGGTTTCCCCTCATTAATATTATCTGTAAGCATGTTTACGACTCTACAATAGTACTAAAGGTTTAAATAACCACAGGGACATCTATTAAAGTTTAACCTCTTTGTAATATTTCGCTCAAATCAAGTATTCTCAAACAGTGTCGAGGTCGAACAATCTCAGCTCATTTCAACAGCTTGTTGAACTATAACATACTTAACTCTCGATACTTCAAGTAACTGCAGATGTCTGTAATATCCCTTACCAGCTGTCCTTTAATAACACCTATAGTACAAGAAACTTCTCAAAGCAGATGCCTTTTGAGATGTGAGACAGAGGTATCATCAGGGGACTTGTTAACAGAGCACAAGCACCACAGCAGGATATTGGCAGAAGATGACACCTTGCATGACTATGCTTGAGTGCATTTGTCTAAGTGCATGTCTTTCACTAATTGTTTGTCCTGGAAAAAAAGAATTATACGTTTTTATACTTTCAGTCTTATTATATTTAAGGGAGAAAGAAAGTCATACAAATTTGGAAAAACATGACCGTGAATTATCCAGAAGCAGCAAATTTAGGGCCAAGCACACCAACAGCAACAATGACAGTAATAATTGATTGCCTTAAATGATCACCAGAAATGGTATAATGAAAGTTGTTCAAAAGCCATAAGTAGAATTACTCTTGTCATTGATTGAGTCAAAGTTGCTGTATCAGGCTGGTCGGGATGCTGAAACATAGCAATTTCATGATAGCACCACAGAGCCACAGTGTTTATGTTCTTTGGCGAAGTCAACCCAGAAATGGATTACATATTTCTGCATATTAAGCTGGCATTTGAGATGGTATTTTGACATCGAGAAAATTACACTCTTCTAAAGCATAAACCAGTAAAAACTCTGGTGGTACTACAGCGGAACCTTTGAAGATGTGTCGATGCCTGGAGTCATTCCACTGACGCACTCACCAAACCATGCACACAACAGTGATGGGAAAGGACCTCTTAACGCTATTTGTATATACAAAGAAAGACTTGTGACAGAAAGCTTTGCAGCCTCTGTAAGGCAAAATTGAATTACCATAGAAGCAGGTCAAGTCCTAACTATTACGAATATGCAATGAGACAATGTCTGCACTGCTTTTCATGTGGAGATCAAAGCAACATTTGACGCAGGCACCTACGCCCTGCCGCAAATCATGAACGCGGCTTTACGATTGCTGTAGCAAAGATTTAATGCCAACTGCAAAGAATATGCAACCTATGGGGAGACTAGTTTTAAAAATGAGTCAACCTCCATCTTAGACTTTGGGAAATGTTTAATGTTACTTGAATTGGTGAATTTGAGTGCATTTCTATCTTTATACTGTGGAAGGCAGTATATATGGAACATGTTAATAAAGCATTATATTGTAAAAAAAAAAAAAAAAATTGTTTCTTTCACATGCATTTTGACAAGAATAGAAGTATAAATAGAGTCAAATTTCAACACTTTCAAAATGTGCATTTAATCACAGTTATCTATGGAAAATGATGCAATTAATTGAGGTTAAAAATGTTGACAGCACTAATAAAAACACAATTAATTATTGTAAGTTCATGTTTGTTCATAATGCAGTAACTAAAGTTAACATATGCAACTTTTGAATTTAAAAATGTATTACTATATGGTTAACCTAACATTAACCAAGATTAATAAATGCTGTAAAAGTTTAGTTCATTGTTAGTTCATGTTAACTAATGTTGGAATGGAACCATATTGTAGTGTTACCAAACATTTAAATATTTCAAGAGCAGTGTTTCTATGCACCCTTGAACCTAACAAAGAGTGTGCCAGCTAATCAACCTAGTTTAACAATTTTATGCTCAATATTTAAACTATTTACAGTGGTCCAAAATACAAAAAATATCTAATTACATTGCATGAAATTAAATATCAAACCAAGTGGCATTTATTTAAATTGTTATTGCTATGCAGTTGCTAAGGTAAAGTGTTCTGAGTGTTTGTAAGTGCATTTCTATTGGGTTGCTAAGGTGTTCTGGGTGGTTTTTGGGTGGTTACTTGCTGGCCCAAGTCAAAAGAGCCCTCCTCCAAGTCTCTGTGACAGGGGTTGGCATCCTATGGAAAACGTGCCACCATTGGCACAAGGGCAACAGTGAGAAAGAGGATCGTATTTGATATAAATGAAGTCTCTTGCACATACATGTGGTGTGCTAATTTACCACTTGATTTAATCTTTCGTCATAATCACACTGCATGTTATTTTTTTTAGTTATGAGCTGAATACGAAGCTAAACACTTAAAGTATGACAAAACTACCATAGTAAACAACAGGTGAGCGCAGCGCATGCAAACCATTTGCGCTTCAAAAGCCGCTGATAGCACAGCACTTCAATTCCGGTAAGTTGTGTCAGTTGCATAGAATGGATGACAGCCTATATGTATATGTGCTTGTTTTATTTGTTGCTTTATTTTTATTTTTCACAACATATGATGTAAATAAGAGAACACCATTTTCAAGGTTTGAGATGTTCATGAAAGCATACCCACTCATACAACTGCAATGACGGTGACATTCAAACTATGTATTTAAGGGAAAATGGCACATTGATTAACAAGGAAAATTGAAAATGGCACTTCATGTAAAAAAGCATACCGAATTACACTCTAGTATACTCTGGTCTCTAGAAATGGCTCGGGTCCCAACTTCAATGTAAGTCTATGGGACTTTTGTCACCCACTTTATCGTCCACTGAATAAAAATCACATTCATCAGAAATCATGTCCAGTTGCTTATAAAAGTAATATCACACCTCTCCTCAAAAAACTGCAATATTTGCTGCATTCATGTCCATAGCACAAAGCATGCGGGACAAGTTACAAATATTTAGGTTTATAATACTAAGGGTTAGGGGTTTGTTCAAATTTCTAAATTCGAGCAAAACTAATTGTGATGCTTGCCTTAGCAAACCCCTCTAATAACACATTTCTGTTTGACTTTTGATGTGTTCCTGTGTGAATTAAAAAAAAAATGTTTCAAGGAATATTTCAATGAGGTTTCGCCCACCTGGCGATGACGAAGAGCACACAGCTGACGCCCAGATAGGCCAGTAGGATGTAAACCCAAATGTCAGGGGTCATGGGGTTCAGGAAAGAGAAGAAGCCGCTGTTGGTGCTGTTGGGTTTGCGGTACAGGATGCTGATGCCAGTGTTCAGGAAGGGTTTGGAGAAGTCGATTGCTTTCTCCCGAGCAAACGTGATCGTGAGAGGAGCCACGGCTAGATCAGCTCTCTGGAGTACAGAAAACAAAACATTGGATTGAAGGATTGTTTGGAGACAAATAATGAATTTTGAAAAAATAAATATACAAAAAGTCTGACATTGTTATGTACATTTAAGCCACAGTGGAGGATCCTTGCGAAGGCACCGTGTTCTCTAGTTGTGCTGATTTTACGTTATTGCTTTAACTTCAGTGACCATCTGCCACTCTCAATGAAAAATAATTCTGTCTTAGTGGGTAACTGTCTTCTCAGTAGCTCCCTGCAGTCTACTATACTTCACTCCCCACCACCGGCAACTAAATCCCACAACTGCTGATCAGTGCCAGGGTGTGTCACACCAGTGTGCCAGGGTGTTCAAATGCTACTAAAAGTGTCCCGACCCAAATCAAATAACTTGTTTTAATAGTTTGGCGTAGTCGGCAGGACGTAAAAAAAAAAAAAAAATAAATAAAATAAAATAAGAGGCACTGACATTTTATATTGCTTGTATGGTTTTGTTTGTGTATTCTTTGATTGTTAAAATAGAAACAGTGGCTGGCTCTGGACAACGGAAGACTACAATTGGACGGCCAAGACAAAGCATGATGGGAACCAAAGGCTAGGCTGAAGTGTTTTTGTTTTTCATGTCTTTGGCATTTGTTCTATGTTCTCTTCTGTGATAGTGAGGCTGTTAAACTGGTAAAATGAGTGAGGTGGAGGAACATGTGCCAGAGGAACTTTTGACTCTTCGGGAGGAAGTGCAGAGGTTACGAGTGGCTAATGAACAACTTCAGAGAGGAAGAGGTGCCAGCGCACGTACCTCTGGTAATGGCACTACTGCTGGTGGGACAGCCCCCAGTGGCGATTTGTACTCTCCAAATTTTCCTGGTCCACAACCTGGACCTGAACGTTTTGTTTATATTCAGAGAGAAAGGAAGTGCCCCCACTTCTCTGGCTCAAAATCGAAATCTGATATATTGATATATGATTGGATAGAAAATATTGAGTCATGCATGAGGGATAGAAATATGAGTGCTAGAGAGAAGGCCCTCTTCCTTTATGACCATTTTGAAGGAGAAGCAAAAGCTGAAATTAGATTCCGCCCTTTGGCTGAGCGGGAGAATCCGGACACAATTTTAAAAATCTTAAAAGAGCTTTATGGTTCCTCCTCCTCCTTTGTCAGCCTGCAAAGACTATTCTTTGACAGAAAACAAAAAGATGGGGAGTCTCTAAAAGAATTTTCACACTCTTTGTGGGCTTTAATTGAAGAAATCAAGCGTGCTTACCCTAATAGGTTGACAGACCCAGATATATTAGTCAGAGATCAGTTTATGGAGCATGTACGTGATGTTTCATTAAGACGAGAGCTAAAGAGCATTGTGCGCCAAAATCCGGCAGTTGATTTTATAGCACTGCGGCAGGAAGCAATTAGATGGATGGAGGAGGGTGAGCGCCCCTCCGGACAAAATCGAGCCGGGCTTTACCACTGTGGTGTGGATATAAATGTTGAAGCGGCTTGTCATGTAGTGGGGGTGGGAAAAGGGTTGGAAGTTTCTGTCTTGCAGGAACAACTTGACCAACAGCAGTTACAGATTAATAAAATCCTACAGAGTCTGTCTAAGATTGAATCTGTGTTAAACCAGTCTACTGCTCGTCCCCATAACCCCAGTTACCAGTTTACTCCGGAAGGTCAACCCATCTGTCTCCGCTGTCGTAAGCCTGGGCACGTCCTCCGTCAGTGTCGACAGGGACCGAGACCGCGAACAGCCAGTCTACCTAGTGTCCAGCCTGAGGAAAATCCTGCAGTTACAGGACAGTCAGGTATGCATCATATTGATCCTAGCATTGTGATGAACAATCCTAATCTCTCTAATCAGGTTTTGCCCTGTTCAAATGAGTCAATCTCACTTGTAGGTAAATGTCCTGTAGTTAATGTAGGAGCCACTGGTGCTACAGTCCACTCAAAGCAGGTGTTGGGGATGTTACACTCAGTAGTTGACATTCAGGCAGAGGAGCTGAGGTTTGAGGGGGAGAATGGAGAGGTTGCCCTAGTTAATATACATACTGCTGGTGAGCCACCTGCCTCCATCTCAGAAGCCCTTGCAGCTTTACACTGGTTAGAGCTTTCACCTGAAGAGGAGAGTCAAGCAAAACAGCTGTTAGAGAAGTATAGTGATGTCTTTGCTAAATATGATGGAGATCTGGGTTGCACTGATGAAATTGTACATGAGATACCTCTTTTAGATGATGCACCCATTAGACAAAGATATAGGCGGATACCCCCTACACAGTGGCAGGCTGTGAAAGATCATATTAAACAGCTTATGGATAGCAAAGTGATTAGGGAGAGTAGCAGCCCTTACGCATCACCCATTGTCCTGGTGCAAAAGAAAACTGGAGAGCTACGGATGTGTGTTGATTACCGCCAACTTAACGCTAAGACAAGAAAGGATGCCTACCCATTACCTTGTATTGAAGAGTCTTTGGACGCCTTGTCGGGTGCCCAGTGGTTCTCAACTCTGGACTTGGCTAGTGGCTATAATCAAGTTGCTGTTGCTGAGAGAGACAAGCCAAAAACGGCATTCTGTACCCCCTTTGGCCTTTTTGAATTTGAAAGGATGCCATTTGGACTATGCAATGCTCCCGGAACTTTTCAGAGGCTCATGGAGCGAATATTTGGTGACCAGAGCTTTCACTCAGTTCTTTTATATCTGGATGATGTAATAATTTTTTCTTCTTCTGTGGTCCAGCACTTGCAGAGACTGGAGATGGTCCTTAGTCGACTCCAACAGAAAGGGCTTAAGGCAAAGCTGAGTAAGTGCCACTTTTTCAGGAGGGAGGTGCAGTACTTGGGACATCGTGTGTCCAAAGAAGGTGTGGCTACTGACCCAGAAAAGATATCTGCTGTGAGTAACTGGAGGAGGCCCTGTGATGTGACTGAAGTCCGATCATTTCTAGGATTTTGCAGTTATTATCGTCGCTTTGTCAAGGGGTTTGCCCAGTTAGCGGCTCCACTTCACCAACTAGTGGCGGACGTGATTAAAGCCGCAAAGATGAGTAGGACCAGGCCAGCTGCAGTCCTACCCAGTATGTGGACTGAAAGATGTGAGAGAAGTTTCACTGAATTGAAGAGGATGTTTACAAGTGCTCCCATTTTAGCATTCGCCGATTTCACCAAGCCTTTTGTCTTGGAGATAGATGCTAGTCACCAAGGACTAGGTGCAGTCCTGTCCCAGGAGAAGGATGGAAAATTGAGACCCGTGTCATATGCTAGTCGCTCATTGCGTGGTTCAGAGCGTAACATGGAGAATTACAGCTCCATGAAGCTGGAGTTCTTAGCATTGAAATGGACAGTCTCAGAAAAATTCAGGGAGTATTTACTGGGCAGCAAATGTGCAGTCTATACTGACAATAACCCTTTGAGTCATTTTCAGACCCTGAAGCTGGGGGCTACTGAACAAAGATGGGTTGCTCAGTTGGCAGCTTTCGACTTCACCGTGCATTACCGACCAGGTAAGAATAATGCTAATGCTGACTCTCTCTCTCGTCAATACAGCACTCAAGCAGAGACCACAGTTTTGGAGACTGACCAGTTGAGAGTTAAATCTTCCCAACCCGATAGAACTGAGGAAGCCATGTCTCATCAAATTGGAGTCCTTCTAAGTCGATCCAATACTGATTTGGCAATGTTGCAAAGAGCAGACCCTGTTTTGAAAGATTTTCTGTGTCTTTGGAGACTAGGAAGGTCTCCTAGCAAGGAGCAGCGGGCCAAACTTACCAAGGATGTACAGCATCTCCTCCGGCAGTGGGATCGTATCCTGGAGAAGGATGGCCTGCTGTACCGGAAGACAACTGCCCCTCATGGGGAGCCATACATGCAGTTACTCCTACCCCAGTGTCTCCACCAGGAGCTTCTCTGGGGTCTCCATGACCAACATGGACATCAAGGAGTACGGCGGACTACTGACTTGGCGAGGCAACGGTGTTATTGGCCAGGGATGGGAGCGGAAATTGAGAAGTACTGTCAGAACTGCCAACGCTGTGTTCTGGCTAAAGCTGTTCAGCCCAGAGTAAAGACTTACCAGGGGGTTCTGCTGGCCAGTCAGCCATTGGAAGTACTTGCTATAGACTTCACCCTGCTTGAGTCTGCAACAGACGGAAAGGAAAATGTCTTGGTCATGACAGATGTTTTCTCCAAGTATACACAGGCAATTCCAACCAAAGATCAAAGTGCCAGTACAGTGGCGAAGGTCCTAATTGATTGTTGGTTTTATCGCTTCGGAGTGCCTAAACGGATACATTCTGACCAAGGGAGAAATTTCGAGAGTGCACTCATCGCACAGTTGTGTCAGCTATATGGGATTGAAAAGTCTAGAACAACAGCATACCATCCCCAAGGGAATGGTCAATGCGAAAGATTTAACAGGACCCTTCATGACCTCCTCCGATCACTCACTATAGAAAAGAAAAAAATGTGGCCAAAGTACATCTCCCAGTTGGTGTGGGCATACAACACCTCTACCAACCGCTCCACTGGTCATTCCCCTTACTCATTGATGTTTGGCGTGACACCTCAACTCCCCGTGGATTTCCTCTTGGGGGCTACTGACACAGAGGAAACAAGCTCTTGGGATGAATGGGTCTTACAGCATCAGGAACGACTTCAGGTAACTCGTGAACTGGCCCGCAAGAACATGGAGGAGGCAGCAGATTACAGGCAGCGAAACCATAACCAACAGGTGCGTGATAAGGGTTTTACAGAGGGTCAACTTGTCTATTTAAAAGATCACCGTTGCCAAGGTCGCCGCAAGATCCAGGATGTCTGGTCACCAGTGCTGTACAAAGTTGTTAGGGCACCGACTGACCCTGGTGGGCCCTACACCGTAACATTGTCTGATGGAACTGGTAATGTCCGGCAAGTCCACAGAACAGATATTAGAGCATCACAGTTAGAGACTATACCATCAGTCCCAAAGGTCCCTCAGCCATGCACAAAATCTACTTGCCCAGAAAGTAACTTTACTTGCAGTGACGAGGATGTCCTTACTTGGATAGAAGTACGACCTATTCCAACCACTGCGGTCACTACAGATTTGCCACCAACGGCTCCCAATGAAGTGTCAGAAGCACCGGTAGGAGAGGATGAGGTTTGGGACGAGGGCGATGGTGAAGATGACGAGGTGGGGAACTCCCAACTCCAAGGCAGGTCGCCAGGTCTCAGACGCACCAGACGGGCAACAGCTGGAAAACACCAGAATCCTCACAATTTGCCAAGGTCCACAGTATCCAGTGCCAATGTGGGGATGGTAGGGGCTGCTGCATTCCTTGGGGTTGATGTTTGATCGTCTGGGGCGACGACACCTTTTGGGAGGAGTGAGTGTGGGGATCTACTCAGGCAGGCATACAACACAGCTGCAGCACATTCACTTAACACCCGGGATCATGTGATCTGTTGTAAGGTCACATGACTAATCAGGAATTGATAAAAGTTTGCTGGCTGCAAGGCAGACATCTTTTGTGTTGATGCTAGACACTGTTGTGTGAGTTGCACTCCCATTTCATGCAGGTATAACTGTTCATTTTAGAGCATGTTTAATTACTGCCATTGGATTTTAATACTTATTTATTTCATTTTATTAAGGGTAATTCTAGAAGTGTGTCTACTCTTCACGGGGGACATCAGGCTTCTGTATGGAAGTTTAAACTTTGTGATCACCCCCAGTGTGACTCGAGCTGCTGGGCTGCACTGGTAAATGCCTCAATATGTACATTTTATATTGAATGTTTTATACTTGCATTGAGACGTTTTAACAATTTTCTCTGTCCGTAGCAACAGAACGTTCACCTTTTCTCTGCATGTGCTAATGCGCTGTGGGACAGTTGAGCATACTGAAAAGTAGGCCTATATTTTTGGTTATGTTTGAGTTGACTATGCTAATGCTGTTTAATGAGGTTGGTAACTAACATGCTTGGCTTCTCTTGAAAAGGGACCAGGCCAGCCACTGTTTTCATGTGATTAATAAGCTTTTCTTTATTGTTTTCTGTTGTTTGATTTTTTTGCTGTTGTTTGGTTATCCGTAATTTTGCCACTTATGTGCCCCATTCATAGTAGCATTTATTTATTTTCTTTATTAAGTGTTGTCATGTATACTGGTGGTTCTCCTCCCTAACCATGTCTTCTGTGTAGGTTGTCCTTGTACAAGGCCAGATCCGTACTGATGCTTTGCCCCTTCTCTTCAGGGGACCACACTGGGAGAGACACTGTATTGGTGTGTACTTATAACTACAACACGGTGTGATATTTTGTAGTGGTATCTAAAGATCTTAAGTGTGTAGAGCTTGCTGTGTTGCATGCTTCGACTGGTGTTGGGTTGCTGTCTCCTGTTTTCTGTCTCCCCAGGGGCCTCCTGAGCAGGGGTTTTGCATTGGCTGATCTGACCTTCCTAGATTGAGGAAAACCCACCAGTTATTTATTCCAGTATTTTTACGATCCATTTTAATATCTTTTCCACGTCTTTTTGCACTAACATATATAATAAATTTGGAATACATTTATATATCTGCCTCTTGTTGACCGTCCCTTTGCGGGGATAAACCTAGTATTAGCCACACTACATTCACGGTAAGATTTGGGGTTCCTCCTGCCCATCATCAGGGGGTGGCGTAGTCAGTCTTAAGGTATACTGCATGGCAGGTACTACAATAGTAAGGCTGTAAAATGCATTGATGCAATATGATAATTTAATACACAGATTAAGGAATTTAATAATCTATTTTGAAGAGTATAGGGTCCGACTTTATATTAAGTGTCTTTAACTTCTATGAACTATCATTAAAATACATACAATACAATGTTATTATTGTGTAACTACATGTTGTTCTCACATGAGTCACATTTGCTGCTGAGGTTAAGGTATCGGTAGGTTTAGGGTTAAGTTATGTCAGACAATAGTACAATGCAATGTGTTAAGAGGCCATCTCAGATTACATGTAATATGGGCCCATGGTGTTATCCTTGCTTCATAATAATAATAACTGATGTAACATATTTCTGTTTATATTTACAGGGCAGTTACAGCTAAACCAAACCAAACCCCATGTACTCCCTCAATTGTAAAAAAAAAAAAAAAGAAAAAAGCTCAGTAAATATTTTAAATCTTCATACTGCTACATGCTTTCTTCTGCTCCACAAAACGCCCAAAGCATTGATGTCGATATTCCGATATACTGCAAAATCCCCCTTGATTTACATTTTTCCTCAGCATATTTTGGAAAAATGATTCACTCCAAAATAATGTTATTAAATTGTGACCACATTTCAGATTTTAGGACTAAACAGACCTACTTACTCTACTTTGATAAAAGTGTTTTTTATTTTCATAAGTTATTATTACATAACACATGGCTGAGAAAAAGAAAATAGAGTAATGAGAAATTAATGGAATGGTTGTTAATGGTATGTCACTTTATTGCACAGTTTTTACACACCCTGTTTTCCCTTAGCACACTGAGAGCCCTCTGCCTACTGTACTTCTGCTGAAAGCTGTCTGCACATGAGTCTCCTCATTGTTTTAAGGTCAAGGGAAATACAGAAAATAGTCAATATATGGGTGGTTACTCAAATGACAATGTGACTGGCACTTTTTCTACCAGCAGGCCAGTTTTACAAGAAATAATATGTTAATAATATTTTAACCAGATTTTAAAATGTGGTATACCTAAAGTAAATAAGTAAATCGCAACAGAAGATTGCAGTACAGAACAGAAACACACACAACACACACACACACACACACACACACACACACACACACACACGCACACACAAAATACAGGATAGGTCAGCAGGCATAAGATATATATATATGAACAGAGAAAGATACATTGAAATAAGACTTGTGGTATGGTAATAATGTAAAGGTTTTATATTACCAGACTTACCTCCACCTAATGGCAGTTTCTTAACACCAACATTATGAATATGAAATAAAAAATTTATTTCAGGTTTGTCACCTGCATCTGTGCAATATAGTCCTATGACCTTGTTGATGACAATTCAACTTTTTACAAGAATCGGGACATTTGTGTGTGTATACAGTATATTAGTCATAAATCGTTGGCAGCCAAATGCATACACGCCTGTAACAAGGTTATTCAGTGTGATTAATTACACAAAAAATAAATAAATAAATAATAATGTGTTAAAAAGTAATATTTAACAGTTAATCACGCCCCTAAACCGAATGTAAAATTCCTTAATAAGGACTTTTTCTACAATCAGATTATTGTATATTGATTACATAAAATGTTTGCAATTAATTTTATTAATAAATCAACACATCATGTACAGTTGAAGTCAGAAGATTACATACACTTAGGTTGAAGTCATTAAACCAAATTTTTTAACCACTCCACAGATTTCATATTAGCAAACTATAGTTTTGGCAAATCGTTTAGGACATCTACTTTGTGCATGACATGAGTAAGATTTTCAACAATTTTTTACAGACAGATTGTTTCAATTTTAATTGACTATATCACAATTCTAGTGGGTCAGAAGTTTACATACACTAAGATAACTGTACCTTTAAGCAGCTTGGAAAATTCCAGAAAATTATGTTGCGCCTTTAGGCAAATAGCCTATTAGCTTCTGATCTGTACCTGTGGATGTATTTTAAGGCCTACCTTCAAACTCAGTGCCTCTTTGCTTGACATCATAGTAAAATCAAAATAAATCATCCAAGATTTCAGAAAAAAAAAATGTGGACCTCTATCTATATCCACAGTAAAACAAGTCCTATATCTACATAACCTGAAAGGCTGCTCAGCAAGGAAAAAGCCACTGCTCCAAAATTTCCTCTGGTCTCATGAAACAAAAATGTAATTGTTTGGCCATAATGACCATTGTTATGTTTGGAGGAAAAGGGTGTTGCTTGCAAGCAAAGAACACCATCCCAACTGTGAAGCATGGGGTGGCAGCATCATGTTGTGGGGGTGCTTTGATGCAGGAGGGACTGGTGCACTTGAACTAATAGATGGCATCATGAGGAAGGAAAATGTTGTGTATATATTGAAGCAAGATCTCAATACATCAGCAAGAAAGTTAAAGCTTGGTCATAAATGGGTCTTCCAAATGGACAATGACCCCAAGCATACCTCCAAAGCTGTGGAAAAATGGCTAATGGACAACAAAAGTCAAAGTATTAGTGTGTCCATCACAAAGCCCTGACATTAATCTGATTAAAAACTGAAAAAGTGTGTGCGAGCAAGGAGGCCTACAAACCTGACTCAGTTACACCAGTTCTGTCTAGAGAAATTTACATAATTCCAGCAATTTATTGTGAGAAGTATGTGGAAGGTAACCAAAACGTTTGACCCGAGTTAAACAATTTAAAAGCAATGCTACCAAATATTAACAAAGTGCATGTAAACTTCTGACCCACTGGGAATGTTATGAAAGAAATAAAAGCTGAAATAAATCATTCTCTCAACTATTATTCATTTGACATTTCACATTCTTAAAATAAAGTATTGATCCTAACTGATATAAGACTGGTAATGTTTTCTACGATTGGATGTCTGACATTCAATTCATATTTTTAAATGCGATTAATTGCATCATTTTGTGTAGATAATCGTGATTAATCACAGGATTTGAAAGTGCTGAAATTTGACACTATAATTCTTCTATAGTTCTTTTCTTGTCAAAATGCATTTATTTTCATCTTAGTAAAGAAAACAAAATAATATGTAACAATGTAATGCTTTAACATTTTCCAAACAAAGCCTTACACAGTATAAAGATAGAAATGCACTAAAATATCACCAATTCAAGTAACATTAAATCTCTCAAACTCACATCCTCCACAATATTAATCGCCAGTAGACTGTGACTATCCACTTTCCTACAGCAATCATGAAGCTGTAGTAAAATCAAGTCAGCAGTCAAATCTTGCAGCAGCCACAACATTAAAACCACCTACCTAATATTGTGTAGGCCCCCCTCATGCCACCAAAACAGCGACAACCCGCATCTCAGAATAGCAGGGCTGGTTTGAGTATTTCTGTAACTGCTGATCTCCTGGGATTTTCACACACAACAGTTTCTAGAATTTACTCAGAATGTTGCCAAAATAAAAAAAAAACATCCAGTGAATGGCAGTTCTGCAGATGGAAATGCCTTGTTATTGAGAGAGGTCAACAGAGGATGGCCAGACTGGTTCGAACTGACAAAGTCTACAGTAACTCAGATAACCACTCTGTACAATTGTGGTGAGAAGATTTGCATCTCAGATCCAATTCTGAGATACGAGTTGGGACGGATTCGGTGGCATGAGGGGGACCTACACAATATTAGGCAGGTGGTTTTATTGTTGTGGCTGATCGGTGTGTGTGTGTGTGTGTGTGTGTGTGTGTGTGTGTATGTATATACTGTATATATATATATATATATATATATATATATATATATATATATATATATACACATACATACATACATATACACACACAGTACACACACACACACACACACACACATATATATACTGTAGAAATATCATTGTAACCACAAATGATGGGAAAATCTCCTGTCAAAAATAAAGATTTGAAAGCATAAAAAGCAGTCTATCACTCAGAGTTAAATTGGTAAATTCACAACCCAGAGGCTCAAACTCAGAATTGCCAAGGTGACTCAATGGTTGAAACAAGTGGCCTAGTTTCCTCTCTATCTGCTATTCCATTCCATCCCTCTCCATGAATCGTAAGAGCAGGGAGGCGTTCACTTGCTGATGTCTGGCTGCATATTTAGAAGGTCACCATTTACATCGCCTTACCCTGCTTCCGTCTCTCCAGGGTTGGACAGGAGGTTAATGAAACCAGATGCTTGGTGCATGCTTCACTGCATCCTTCCCCCTAACATGATGAGACTCGCAAAGGGGTTCAGACTTTGCTCTTACAAAATACTGCAATCCAGCCATCATGGAATGGAGCATATTCATCATAACTTGATGTCCTTTCTTCATTCTACCACAATACTTCTGTTACATTTCATTCTGTGACCCATCCTGGTGATTGGACAATGAATTGTATTGGCTTTCTTTGTACTGTTCTTTCACTCCTGCAGTCTGGGCTTTGGTCTATTTCATCTAATAAGTGGTTATAGAATACAATTCATTGCTGTTTCACAGTTGTTTGAAAATTTAAGAATTGTCTCTCTTTCAATTTAGGACTGTGAATTTCAATTGGCCATTCACCACAGTATGTTGAATGGAGTTTTAATAAGAATGAAAGAAAGAATAATTCACTAAATTACAATTAAAAGAAATTCAATATCACACAACAAAGGAGAGGCTTTAGTCTAATGTAAAATTATTTGACCATTTCTGCCTTGACTAATTATTAGACCACATCCAAACTAATACGTTTTCATTTGAAAACACATCTTTTTCTCTAACTTTTGGCCTTCTGTCCACACTGAGACAGCATTTTTGAAAATGTATATTTTATAAAATTCTTTCCCAAGTGGATACATTTGAAAACAGGGTCTTCACATTGTAGTGTGGACAGGGAAAATGGATACAGAATATTTAAAAACCCTGATGAATTTGTTGCTATGTGACACAATCATGTGATCCATTCAAACCAAAACAATCAAGATGGAGGCCCATGTTGTAGTGACGTTGTTGTGCCAGCTATTCACTTTGATAGTATTGTTAAAGATAATTGTTTCTTTGTTCAATCTTCACATTGCATTTGTTCAAAGGCAACAAGAAGTTTACTCTGAATTGCTGTCTGGCGACGAAAAACGAGGACAATTGGGTTTCAGACCATTCATGAAATGGAGATTTTTCACATGGACAGTAAGAGGATTTAAGCATTTCCATATGTTTCAGTGTGAATGAGCAGCTTTTGTAAAATTCTTCAAAAATGTAGTGGACAGAGACCATTTTGAAAACAAAAATTATATTTTCAAATGTAAGCAGTTTAATGTGGATGTAGCCTTAATCTCCCGATATTCCATTTTTTTCTCTACTGATTAGAAATTCGTCTAAACAAAGTTTAATATGTCAAAATAATTAACACAGCCAACAAACGAAAAGTCTTGGTTATGTTCGTAACCTCGGTTCCCTGAGGTAAAAGGAATGAGACATTGTGTTCTGCTAATGCATATGGGGAATGTCCTTCCACATTAACTAGTTGAAACCTCTCTACAATGCCAGCAATATTCTAATATTGGCTATGGTATTTGAGCCCTTCCTTTTAGGCGCTGCACTGGAGAGCGTGGCGTCTGGCGCAGATGACTCCCCTGGGCTGCCGCCTTCGGGCCAGCACGCCCAGGCTGATGCTGATGCGCAGATGACCGACATGCTTTCCCGGGCCACCGCCCGTCCTCCCCGCAGCCATCGAGGTTGGATGACTGGTTTCTGGGGTCTGTGTGGCACTCACAGCCTCACCTCCCCCCCGTCCCGTTTTTCCCGGAAGTGCATGATTAGCTGACTCCCGGCCAAGCCTGTTCCCCTCCTGTGATCTCAGTGGTCCTCGCGGGCCTACAGAGACCTCCCTTCGAGCCGCTAGAATCAGTTGGACTCAGGTCCCTCTCTCTAAAGACGGCCCTGCTGATCGCGCTCACCTCCATCAAGAGTGTCGGGGACCTGCAAGCGTTTTCTCTTAGCGACACTTGCCTGGCACCAGTACATTGGCTTATCACACCCAGGCCGTGCCCCTCCCCTTACGGGTCCGAACACACTCGACAAGGAGTGTTGCGTCCTCACGGGCACTGGCCAGTGGCATCTCCCTGGCAGACATATGCAGAGCAGCGGGTTGCGCAACACCTAACACCCTTGCGTGATCTTACAATCTCAGGGTAGAGTCAGTTTCGTCCCGTGCTTTCTCAGGTCCGAGCTGGTAGAACTCGGTAACACGCTGACAGATTGACCGGGTGAACCGCTTGTGCCTATTGCCCTTTCCCTCGGCCAAGGTAAAATTGTGTGCTTCCTCTCCCAGGAGATCCCACTCATTCAGATCCCTGAATGATTCCTCCCTAGCCCTGTGGGTCCGCAGTTCAGTGGAGGAACATGCTGACCCAATCCACTGTGGGTACTTAATCTACCCTGTACTGGAATAGGTGCTCCACAGGTTAGGACTACTACATTGACTCCCCCTATGTGTAATGGCGAAATAGGGGCAAGAAATTCCTGTTCAATTCAAAACCAGGGAGGGGCTCTCTCAGGTGGAAGCAACCAATGAGCCAAATGTCTGAGACTGAATGCATAATAATAAAACAAAATCTTGGGTAGGCCTAGCCCTCCTTTGTCAGTTGGCCTATGTTACATATTTAAGTGTATCCTGGGACATTTACAATTCCAAATGAAGGACTTTGCTATGCTATCAAATTGCTTGAAATAAGAGATTGGGACATCTACAGGGAGAGATTGTAACAGGTAGTTGAATTTTGGAATACAATTAATTTTAATAACATTAATCTTCCCAATCATAGATAAATGTAATGATGCCCACATGTCCAGATCGCTCAAAAACCTTTTTATTAAAGGGTCAAAATTAACTCAAATTTGCTTGGCATAAAATAACCAAATACCAAATATGCCCTGTTTGGACCACAGGATGGCTACCATATCAAATGCCTTTTCATCATCAAGTGAGATGGCAGTGACTGGGGTCTGATCATTTGCCACTGACCACATGATACAGATGAAATGCCTAATGATATTAGAAGAACTACGGCCCCAAATAAACCCCACCTGATCAATATGTATAAGAGATTTCATAACTTTACTTAATAGGTTAGCCAAAATTTTGACAATATTTGAATGTGTAGCTGCATCAGGGAAATTGGATGGTAACTCTTACACTCCCTCAGATCTTTGTCCTTTATAAGAATCAGACTGATCTGGGCTTGCATCGTGGTTGGCGGAAGCTTTCCATTGTTTAATGATTCTGTATGAACTTCTAGCAAAAGTGGAGTCAATTCTGTAGCAAAAGATCTAAAAAACTCAGTGGCAAATCCATCTGGCCCCGGAGCTTTGCCTGTAGGCAAGGCCTTAATTACCTTGCCTTGCTCCTCCAAGATTATCTCAGAATTAAGACTTTTTTTTGCTCAGCCATCAGTTCTAATGGATCCACAAAGTTTATAATATCCTCATCAGTAGACAAAGACGAGGAGCTATAGAGATCAAGATTTCTTTAAATTCATTATTAATATCAATGGCTGTGGAAAATATTTCACCACCTGCAGATTTCACTGAGGAAATGGTAGAAAAAAAGACTCTATCTCTTTTATAAATCTAGCCATAACTGTTCCTGCCTTGTCCGCCAACTCAAATTATGACTGTCTTGCCCTGAACAGTCAAAACTCCATCTTCCATGACAAAATAGTATTATATCTGAGATCTTACTTTTTGGAGAAATTTCCTCTCTTCTGATGATGTACATTTTTGTCCATAAAAACCATTGTTATGTTTGGAGGAAATATGGGTGAGGCTTGCAAGCCGAAGAACACCATCCCAACAATGAAGCATGGGGATGGCAGCATCCTGTTGTGGGGGTGCTTTGATGCAGGAGGGACTGGTGCACTTCACAAAATAGATGGTATCATGAGGAAGGAAAAATATGTGGATATATTGAAGCAAAATCTCGAGAGTTCAGCCAAGAAGTTAAAGCTTGTCGCAAATGGGTCTTCCAAATGGACAATAACCACAAGCATACCTCCAAAGTTGTGGCAAAATGGCTTAAGGTCAACAAAGTCAAGGTATTGGATGGCCATCACAAAGCCCTGACCTCAATCTGATTTGTGGTCAGAACTGAAAAAGCATGTGTGAGCAAGGAGGCCTAAAACCCAGACTCAGTTACATCAGTTCTGTCTGGAGGAATGGGCCAAAATGCCAGCATATTATTGTGAGAAGCTTGTGGAAGTCTACCCAAAATGTTTGACCCAAGTTAAACAATTTAAAGGCAATGTTACCAAATACTAAATAAGTGTATGTAAACTTCTGACCCACTTAGAATCTGATTAAAGAAATACTGCAAATGCTAAAATAAATTATTCTCTCTAATATTATTATTTTTCCCAATATTATATTTCCCATTCTTAAAGTAGTGATCTTAACTGACATAAGACAGGGAATGTTTTCTAAGATTAAATGTCATAAATTGTGAAAAACTGAGTTTAAATGTATTTGGTTAAGGTTTATTTAAATTTCTGACTTCAACTGTATGTCTTGTAAAGACACACCTTTCGTCCATGTCCATGAGTAGGCCATGCCTCTAGTTGAGTGTGCATTAACATCAATTGGGCAAATCTTACCCTGCGACTCATAAGCCAGGGCAATCACATCAACCATTCAGTGAGAAAGTCTTTGCTTGGAGGCAGACATTCCTCTTGAGAGTCCTCCATAGCACACAAAGAGCTGATCAGACAGTCTGAACTGAATGTAAATAGTGCACACATAGGGCATAACAAATGTAAGGATTGTTCCTCATCCAAATTAAATGGAGGAGGGAAGAAGGCTTGAAGGTGAACCACCTGCGTTCTGAAGGGCGTGGTTAGAACCTTCGGCACATAGCCTTTTCTGGGTTTGACAATGGCTTTTGAAAGACCAGGGCCAAACTCCAGACATAAATTGTCATTTGATAGTGCATGTAAGTCACTGACACATTTTACTGAGGTCAGATCCAGCAGAAGTGCAGCCTTTTTAGAGAGCGTGTGCAAATAAACAGAGCCCAAATGCTCGACGGGGGTCTCTGCGAGCACATTTAGGACCAAAGTAACGTCCCAAGTCGGGACTGTAGCAAGCAGAGATGGATTTAATACTCTTGCTCCTCTAAGGAACATTATGATTATCATGCTTGCCTATAGTGGTGCCAGCTTCAGGAGTGTGATACGCAGATATTGTCTTCACATAAACTTTGAGTCCTGCGATTAATCTCTCTTGAAGAAATATGAGAATTACATGTACTGGGCAGCTTACTGGGTCTTTGCCATGTGAAAGACCCCAACCAGTGAACATGTTCCATTTTAGCTCGTAGAGGCATCTCAAGGACAGCGCTTTGGCCTGTAAAATGGGGTTCATGCCTGAATGCATCAGTTCTGGAGCGTTTAGTGCCCTCCGTTCAAAGGATACTCGTGTAGACTTCGCAGCTCTGGCTAGGGATGCCAAACTGTGCATTGTATTTGAGAGAAAATATCTTTTCAGCTGTATTTCCCATAGAGGCCCGTCCAGTATTTCTGCCATATCCAGAAACCAAGACTGATTGTGCCATTTCCGCACAATTAACAGAACTGTTTCCAGGTCCACTCGGACTTTGCTGATGACAGAATGAAGGAGGCGCACTGGGGGATCTGCATACTTGTGTTTCACCGGCCATACATGGGCTAGCACGTCATTACGACATATTTATGCCACTACTGTTGTACGAATGAATCAGAATGTGGTGATTCACAATATCAGAATTAAAAGCTCTCAAAGCTGGACAGACAGCCAGTAGCTCTAAGCGGCTGACATGTCATGGCCATTTCACACCTGTTTCCAGGTATATAAAGTCGGGCGTCCATTACACATGTGCCACAACCTGTGTTGGATGCATTTGTGGTCTGACTTCAGTGGTGATGTTTTTTCAGTTTGAACTGAAACACACCGAAGAATGATCTGTACACGCGGTGCCCATGCATATATGTGTGTGTATGTGTATATATATATATATATACACACACACACACACACACACATACACATATATGTATGTATATATATATATATATACATACACATATATGTATGTGTATATATATATATATATATATATATATATATATATATATACACATATATGTATGTACCCACAAAGCATCAAGAGGTGAGGCAGAGTTCACCGAAGCACAGAAGGTGAGTAGAGAGTTTTCTTGTTGCCATGAAGATCCTGCCTGCTGACTCATGTAGTCGACACTGAAGCAAAAGAGGGCTTCACAGCTAGACAAGAGATTAATCGCTGTCTTGAAGGAAGAAAATTCTGAGGAATGGTGTTTGCTGACCAACTTTTATAGCAGACAGCTTCATGCCTAAAGGAGCCATTTTTCAATACCATGGGAGGGTTAACACACTTCTAAATCCTGAGATATATGGCACATACAGTAAAAATTCTAACTACAATTAGACATGCAATATGCTTCTTTACTACTTAAATTCGGTCCAAATACTGTAAATAATATTTTACATTTTCAATGATCAACACCGATCCTCCAGCAAATTTCATAGTGGGTGCGAGACAATGTGGCTTGAAGGCCTCTCCAGGTCTCCATCTATCCATGAGACAACCAGGTGGAGGATCTGTGATGATCTGGGGGGCATCAGCAAGGCTGGAATTGGGCAGATTTGTCTTTGTGAAGGGTAAATTAATCAAGCCAAGTCAAGGTTATCCTGGAAGAAAACTTGATTCCTTCTGGTCTGACAGTGTTACCACCTCTGAGGATTGTTTTTTCAGCAGGACAATGCTCAATGCCACACAGGCAGGTCATTCAAGGTGTGGATGGAGGATCACTTTCATGGCCAGCCCGATCTCCAGACCTGAACCCCATTGAAAACCTCTGGAATATGATCAAGAGGAAGATGGATGGCCACAAGCCATCAAACAAAGACGAGCTGATTGAATTTTTGAACCAGGAGTGGCATAAATTCACACAACAGCAATGTGAAAGACTGGTAGAGAGCATGCCATGACGCATGAAAGCTGTGATTGAAAATCAGGGTTAATCCACCAAAGATTGATTTTTGAACTCTTCCTAAATTAAACATTAGTACTGAGATTTTTAAAAATGAATATGAACTTAATATGATTTCTTTGCATTATTCAAGGTCTGAAAACACTGCATTTTTTTGTTATTTTGACCAGTTGTCATTTTCTACAAATAAATGCTCTAAATTACAATATTTCAATTTGGAATTTGGGAGAAATGTTTACTTTACGCAAACACATACCTATACATAGTACATCCAGAGAAACTGATAATTTTGCAGTGGTCTCTTAATTTTTTTTCCAGAGCTATATAAGTAGTTATTGTACTATAAAAACATACAGTAAGTTTCAGAACACGGGGGACCTTGTTTTGGACCATTGCTCTTCTCCTTTCCGGGATGGCTACAAATCCCTCCCCTGCCCACCATTTGGCAAATCAGACCACTCTTCTGTTCTGCTTCTCCTCACTTACAGGCAGAAACTGAAACAGGAAGCACCCACCCTCAGAATGATCAAGTGCTGGTCGGACCAATCAGACTCTGCGCTACAAGACTGTTTTGATCACGCGGAATGGAAGAAGGCGGAACACCTCTGATGATGACGACATCAAGGTTTATGCTTATAGCGTAATTTGTTTCATCAGGAAGTGCATAGAGGATGTTGTTCTGACAAAAACAATACAGATCTACCCCAACCAGAAACCATGGGTTAACAGCGATGTTCGTGCAGCACTTAATGTGCGGACCTCCGCTTTTAATTCCAGGAATGCGGAGGAGCATAAACAAGCCAGTTATGCCCTCCATAATCTATCAGAGCAGCCAAACACCAGTACAGGTACAAGATTGAAGGACAGTTCAACACCACCGACTCTAGAAGCATGTGGCAGGGAATTAACATCATCATGGACTACAAAGGGAATAAAAACTCAGCCGTGAACACTGCTGCCTCTCTCCCGGATGAGCTTAATACATTTTATGCTCGTTTTGAGGGAAATAACACCACCCTCGTGGAGAGAGCACTCGCGGCTAACACTACAGAGGTTGGTTCACTCTCCGCCTCTGTTGCGGATGTAACCTGATCCTTCCATGGGTGAACATCCGTAAAGCCATGGGTCCAGACGGCATTCCGGGCTGCGTCATCAGAGCCGGCGCAAACCAACTGGCTGGTGTTTTTACGGACATTTTCAACCTGTCCCTCTCCTTGTCTGTAGTCTCCACATGCTTCAAAACGTCCACCATTGTGCCTGTACCAAAGCAATCAAAAATCACTTGTTTAAATGACTGGTGTCATGTTGCTCTGACCCCCCAACATCAGCAAATGCTTTGAGAGGCTAATCAGAGATTACATCTGCTCTGTGCTGCCCACCACACTGGACCCATTGCAGTTTGCCTACCGCAACAACCGCTCCACAGATGATGCCATTGCATCTACAATACACACTGATCTCTCCCACCTGGAAAAAAGGAACACATAAGTGAGAATGCTGTTTGTAGACAATAGCTCAGCATTCAACACCATAATGCCCTCCAAGCTTGATGTGGAACTCAGGGCTCTGGGCTTAAACAGCTCGCTGTGCAGCTGGATCCTGGACTTCCTGTTAGGCAGACGTCAAGTGGTTAGAATAGGCAGCAACATCTCCTCATCACTGACTCTCAACACTGGAGCCGCACAGCGCTGTGTTCTCAGCCCACTCATGTATTCCCTGTACGCACATAACTGTGTGGCAACACATAGCTCCAATGCAATCATTAAGTTTGCTGATTATACGATGGTGGAAGGTCTGATCACTGTCAATGATGAAACAGCATACAGAGAGGAGGTGCACACTCTGACATGCTGGTGTCAGGAACACAACATCTCCCTCAATATCAGTAAGACCAAGGAGCTTGTAGTGGACTTCAGGAGGAAAGAAAGAGAACACAGCCCCATTACCATTAATGGAGCACCGGTGGAGAGAGCTTCAAGTTCCTCTGTGTCCACATCACTGTTCTCATCACTCATACTGCTGCTGCCACTGACTTTGAGAAACACGTGCAGTGTGTAAACAATCCAGGAAAATGCGAGATGTGAAGACTCTGCTTTGGCCTGTATAAGGCGGCTGAAGTACCCAAAATCACAATTGTTTGTATTATATTTGTGTATTCAGAAGATTTCAGTGTGGATTGCTTGTGGAACAGTCACAATATGATTCAAGCTTTGCAAAGAAACAGTTATTGAAAGAGTTAAATTATACTATTGGATGAAAAACCATAAGTAGCCAGTTTAATTAATGAAAATGTCATATGTCATGACTGTTTGATTGTTTATGTTGCTGCTTGAGTGAACAGTTTTATACATTGAGATGAAATGTGTTGGGTGTGTTTTGTGTTAAACTCCACACAAAATGAAAACTAAATTTCTGGGTTGTTCATTTTCTTCGGATTGCATTTAAAAAATAGCTGTATTGGAAGGGCTGCCTGATGTTAGCCAATAACAACAGTGGCATTTGCGTTAAGTCTTAAAGGGCCAGAGAACATAAAACTGAGCATTTCAGACAGGGGGACAGAGACATATATATAATATATTGCATATAAAATTTTATATATATATATCTATCTATCTATCTATCTATCTATCTATCTATCTATATATATATATATATATATATATATATATATATATATATATATATATATATATAAATTATTATATACACATTATTAATAAATTACGACTGTTTGCTTCCAAAAAAAATGACTAACATGACTATCTCCCCTTCCCAGGGAAGATAATACAATTGTAAAAAAAAAAAAAAAAAAAAGAGTATGTCATGACCCATTTAAAGAAAATATAGTGCAACTACTTTACATTATGGGTAGCTTGTATCTTAGCAAACTACAGTTTCGAAGTAGCTTCCCCAAACCTGATGCGTATATGAACTTTTACAACAGCTTAGAACATGATCGATTAGCTGGGTCCACCATTTTATAAAAACAAACACATTTGCATGAGTAAGAGGTTGTTACACCAGAGTTAAAGAGATATTGTTAATAATTGCTCATGGACAATGAATATGTCAGTATTATCCATGATAATCCTCTTAGGAGTTTGTCTTTGCTTGTCAAGTCATAACAACATTGAATCAGCTCAGGACTGTGAAATTCAGTAAAGGGTCCTACATTGTCCAAGTCAAAGTTAGTACAGCGAGACACTGAGCCAGCGCTGGTACATAACCTTCCAGCTTATCCACCGGAGCAAAGATTAATTACTGTAACAGGGAGAAATTACATGCTAAGGTGGCTATTAACACTGGCATGACTGGATGATTAATGAGGTCATCAATTATAACTAAATCTAGTCTATTACAGCCTGTTGCATCATTTAGCTCCTTCCCCCACCCTGACCTTTAGCTCTGGAGTGGAAATTGTGGCCACTTTCAGAAAAAAAGGAGAAAACTAAATGTGTAAGAGTCTTCCATGATACAGCAGTACTTATGACATTAATTCATTTTTCAGCTCAGAATTTGATTAAAGCTGAAGTGTAGCCTAATTTATGGTCCACTAGCATGACCAAATTGAGTGTGGAAAAATGTTTCCCGAACACTCTCCCTTTATGATACTGGTGAAAACATCTCGGGTTACACGTGTAACCCTTGTTGCCTGTTAAAAGCGGAACGAGATGCTGCGCTTTGCAAAGCGCTTTGGGAACAATCCTAGTTGTGAACGAGCTGTGAATATGTGTGTAACACGTCAATGAACATTGATCGGAATTTATAGCCTCGGCTGATGTAGTCATTAGACGCACCTGTGGCCAGGCTATAAATGGATGAGTCACCAGGTGTCGTCAGATACTTCTTTTTGAAGAGCAGTCCTGGGACGTCCCAGTGCGGCAAAGAAGCGCAGCATCTCATTCCGCTTTTTCAGGGAACAAGGGTTACACATGTAACCCGAGACATTCCCTTTACAAAAAGCTTCACTATGATGCTGCGCTTTGCTAAGTGCTTTGGGAACGCAATACCCACGCCGCCGCACTGGGGCTGTCCGGACCCCTACGGTTGTGAAGTGTGCTCACAAGAACGCGAGAGGCCTCAGACATGAGCTTGAGATGTCGACTCAAGGACGTAAGAGTCCGGAGTAGCAAAACATCTAACCCATAAAATTTGATGAATGTGTGCATAGAGGACCAGCCCGCCGCATCACAAACTTGACCAGACATGAGCTTGAGATGTCGACTCATGGGCATAAGGGCCTGGAGTGGCAAGACCATCCAAACTATAAAAGTCTAATGAATGTGTGTGGAGAGGACCAGCCTTCTGCATCACAAACTTGTTCAGGCATGAAAAATTTAAGCCACACGATCTGAGAATCTGTGCAGAGAGGACCAGCCTGCCGCATCACAAACTTGCTTAGACATAAGCGTAGATGTCGACCCAAGGGCATAAGAGCCCGGGGTAGCAGGAACATCCAGTAACATGACCATAAAACCAGATGAATGTGTGCGGAGAGGACCAGCCTGCTGCATCACAAACTTGCTTAGACATGAGCGTAGATGTCGACTCAGGGCCGTAAGAGCCCGGAGTAGCATGAACATCCAAACCATAGAGCCTGAAGAATGTGTGCGGAGAGGACCAGCCTGCCGCGTCACAAACTTGTTCAGGCATGAAGGATTTAAGCCATAAGATCTGAGAATGTATGCGGAGAGGACCAGCCTGCCGCATCACAAACTTGCTTAGACATGAGCGTAGATGTCGACCCAAGGGCACAAGAGCCCGGGGTAGCATGAACATCTAGTAACATGACCATAAAACCAGATGAATGTGTGCGGAGAGGACCAGCCTACCGCATCACAAACTTGCTGCAGAAGGAGACCTCTAGCCAAGGCTTTAGAGGAGGAGAGCCCTCTGGTAGAATGCGCCATAAAACCTACTGGCGAAGCTTGACCGCGCGCCATGTAGGCCCGGGCAAAAATGTCTCTCAACCATAGTGACATAGTCTTCCAGGAGGTGACCGCCCCCGGTCATGGCTTCCAAGTGAAGAATTGCTGCCCTGACTTTACGTCACTAGCAAAAGCGGTGGACATAAGTCTGAAGGGTACAGACTGGACAAAGTCTGAGAAGTCTTAGCTGCTCCGGCGTTACAAATGGCAGGGAGCAGAAGGCTTTTAAAATAACCAGCCAAGAGTCACGAAAGGTACCTTGGGCAGGTAGTTAGGGTGAGGGTGCAAAGAATGCTTTTGGTCATAGCTGGGGCAAACTCTAAACAGGCTGGCAAAAGAGACAGAGCCTGTAGGTACCCAAGTCTCTTTAAGAAAAACCATCTTGAGAGTCAGAAGTCTACCAAACGCTGACTCTAGAGGTCTAAAAAGGGGGGTCTTACCCTATGAAGAGGTCCTAGCAAGGATGCCTCTTAGGGGGCACCCCGCCCACCAAGGCGTGGCAAACCGCAGTGGAGGCCACATAGAACCTGGCAGTGGCGAGGCAAGTGCCCGCTGACAGTTCTTTCTACAGAAAATCCAGAACTGAAGCAAACTGGCAGTTAGCTGGTTCTGTAATCTGAATTTAGGGGGGGGGACAGGGCGACTCGGGGAGAAGTAGAGAAGTAGAGGAGACATTGCGCTAACAACAGAGGCAAAGAGGTCCTCTTCTACCCTGTAAAATCTACCCAGATCAGTTCCAAGTGGAGGGAGCCCTAGCACTTGAAATGGTCTCGATAACCTCAAGAGAAAGCCCTGTGAACCTCAGTTGGTACCCTTAGGGGCCAAGCACGAAAGGTTTCACAATTCTTGATTAAAGCTGAAGTGTAGCCTAATTTATGGTCCCAGATTTGTTCACTACTTCAGAGTAAATCTGCTCCCACACACATAGGCATCCAGGGATGAAACTGTCCTGAGTGACAGGAGCTGCCCTGGGCCCCAAGGAGAATCCAACATGCCAGAAATTCAGCTGACATGAATGTGGATCCCCCCGATGGTTTATGTAAGAGGCTACCACTGTATTGCCCACCCGCACCAAGACATGGCAGCCTCAGGAGGAAGTATTTCAGGGCCATAAATAGGCCATCAGCTCGAGACAGTTACTGTGACAACTGAACTGACGACCCTCCTATCCCTTTAAGCCGGACGACCACTTAAGGCCGCTACCCAGCCCGTCAGGGAGGCATCTGTCATTAGCAGCCTGCGACGACAAGATGCACCTAGAGTGGGACCCAAGGTAAGAACCGGGGTCTGAACCACATAGAAAGGGAACGAAGCACGTGGCGCTTAACCCTTATTTGCCTTAGGGGACCGGCCCTCGGATAGAACCCCCAGGCCTCTAGCCACAGCTGAAGCGGTCTCATGTGTAGAAGGTCAGAAGGGATCACCGCGGACACCAACGCTATGAGACCTAGTATTCAATGATACTGACGAGCAGTGCAACCTCGACCTAACCTGACCTTGCTCAGGGTGTTCTGAGTGGAAACGATTCGTGCGGGAGACGATTGTGCCTGCATCGTGACCGAATTCCATATAACCCCCAGATGTGCTGAACTGCCAGTTCTTGGAACTGCGCTAGGATCAGCCAGTCATCTATATAATTCAGAATGCGGATGCCCTGGAGTCGCAGAGGAACCAGTGCTGCATCTATGCATTTCCTAAATGTGCCGGTTAATAGGGCTAGGCCAAATGGAAGAACCCGATTCTGGAAGGCTTCGCCCCCGAAAGCGAATCTCAGGAACTTCCTGTGCTGTGGCTCTATATGAAGATATACGTCCATGAGATCGATGGTGACCAACCAAACGTGGTGTTGGGCTTGTGACACAATCGTCTTGATAGTCAGTATCTAGGACTTGAACACTGAGTGGTTCAAGCCTCGAAGATCTTGAATCGGACGCAACCCCCCACCCTTCTTGGGAACCAGGAAGTATCTGCTGTAATAGCCTGACTCTTTCTCTGGAAGGGGAACATGTTCTATGGCCCCTTTGACCAAGAGATTTTGCAGTTCTGCATGCCTGTCCTGGTTTCACGGTAGTGGGAACCATGCTGTTGAAATGGGGAGGACGGCGAGCAAATTGAATTCTGTAGCCTCTTTCTACAGTCTCTAGAGCCCACATAGAAATACCTGGCAGAAGCTTCCACGCTGCCAGGTTCTCTGAGATGGGTATTATTTCTGACACTTCCTGTTGAGGGGATGTCGAGTGTTGTGCGTCCTGGATCAAGGCAGGAAGCAACGGTACACCCAACTCTTTGTTGGAAGCCTCTATCACCTGAAACACCAAAGGTGGCGGGAGTGAAGAGGTTTCGTGAGGGTATCGGGAGGGCCGAAGTGGATGATACACGCACCCCGTCCCGAGGGGAACTACCCCCACAAGGCTGGGTACAAGACCGTCAGGGTTTCTTTCTCTTAGAAATCACGCCCCTGAGGTCTTGCATTGGGGGCTGCTGAGGGTGACGAACTGGACCCCAGTCTTTACGAGGGGGAGCACGACTCGCCATGTTTTGTTTTAGAGCCTCCCGTCTAGAAGGACCGGGGCGGGGCTGGGTGGCTGACGGCCCCTCCCCCTGAGTGAGGTGCCCACACTCAGGTCCTTCAACAGATTTAGCCTAGTGCGCTTGTAACACTGCCATTGTGTGCAGGGCAACACCTGACCTGCTGCCTGATAAGCTTTCCCCACAAGCGTGGAGGTGGTCCTGCACAGCTTTGTAGGGAGAGTAGGTCTTTTTAGCGATAATGCCGAGCCAGGCGAGAGAAAACCCGCAGGTGTCTCTTCTACCGGCGGCATCACCAAATAGCCCCGAGCTTCAGCACCCACGATAGTTGAATACACCAACGTCGAGGGCACGAAGACACGGGAAGTATAAATTTCCACCATAAAGAAAATACTTGTTATGGAGGTCATAGAAGAAAGGAAGGGACTGATATAGAGTTCCATTCCCTCTTTTATTTATTTAATTATTTTGGCCACCAGACAGAAATTTGTCTTCTAGTTTAGAGTGTTTGGGGAGGGTCTCTTGTTCGCGTGGCCAGTCTAGCTGTAGTCTGGCCACATCTCGCGTAATCACCTCAAGTAATTTCTCAGCCGCTTTATTATTGTGCGTGAAATGTACAGAGGTTCAGCGCCCCGCCCCCCCTCATGGACCGAAGAGGCGCCGAAGCGCACTTCGAGATCACGGGAAGGACCAGCTGGGTCTGGGGAGAGAGCGAGGGAAAGGGATGAACCCGTCTCTCGCTCCTCAGCCAGATCCATGCGAGAACCCCACGAATGAAATTTGGGCGTTTACTCCCGGAAGTAAGCGAGGCGAGCGCGAAGCATTTTGCCCGAAAGCAGATCGTAATGCTCGCATTTGTCTCTTAATTCCACAGCCGCTTTATTATTATGCGCGGGATTTACAGAGGTTCAGTGTCCTCGTGAACCGAAGAGGCGCCGAGGCACGCTTCAGGCTTACGACGATCAGCTGGGTCTGGGGAGAGAGCGAGCAAAAGGGATGTACCCGTCTCTCGCTCATCAGCCAGATCCATACGAGAGCCCCTCCCAACCAGAGCAAAACTGATGTATCCTCTCCAGCTTTAGAGCGAGAACAGAGGAGCACGCATCATTTATGGCTTTCAGTCATTCTCTCTTTCTTTTAAAAATATATATATATTTTCTAGACAGAACAGAAAGGATAAAAGGTTCACTTCACACTGCCTCACAAATTCTAATTCCTAGCAGAGGAAAGAAAGTTTTGACAGGGTTTGTAAAACACACACACAGAATCGCTCTGAAAAAAAGAGGATCTGACGACACCTGGTGATGCATCCATTTATAGCCTGGCCTCAGGTGCGTCTAATGATTACATCAGCCGACGCTATAAATTCCGGTCAATGTTCATTGACGTGTTACACACATATTCACAGCTCGTTCACAACTAGGATTGTTCCCAAAGCGCTTAGCAAAGTGCAGCATCATAGTGAAGCTTTTTGTAAAGGGAACAAACAGGAATCTCACCCCAAATTCACACCATTTACATAAGACTTTGGGATTCCCCCTGCCAGTGTTAATTTTTACTATGTTTTTTGTTTTAGTCATAGTTTAAGTATTTTTATAAAAATGTCCTTTAAAATTAGTCAATAATTTGTCATGTCATATATAAGCATTTTAATCAGTTTTACTCATGTAATTTAGTCAACAAAAATAATATATTTTAGATGCTAATGTGCAAAATGTCAAAAACGGGTCAAACTCTAACAGACCAAACTTTAATCAAATATTCAAACATTTAGAAAAAAAAATACAAATGTTCTTAATTTAAGTATGTATTAAACATAAATGATAGGCTACTTACAAAATACTGTACAACTGTCTTTGTTGTGAAAACCTGTCCTCCTGTAATAATAGCATATACTGTAATGAACAAACTGAAGTATTAGCTTCTCTTTAGAAGTTATACTGTATTCTGAATTCTTCATGCTTTAAAGTCTGTTATTAATGTTATGTGTTTAGCCAGTTAAGAATTGTGCATTGTGTGTGGCACGTTTTTTTATGGAAACAAACATATTTACAATGCAAATTGGACATATTATGATTAGCGCATTACTTAGTTCAAGTTTACCTGTTCTCTCCCTTCATTGTCTGTGCAGATGAAAGTTGTAATATAACATACTGTATATGTTGTGGATATAGTGATTAATCTCATGTATAAATAGGATGCGTTTGAGTGAGATAGTTAACCCATTTAAAGCAGTTAATTTTGCTGGTTTTTAGCACATTCAACATTACTCATCTCGACGTGCTCAAGTGGGGAATCCCCAACATACTGGATTATTGGATTAGATGAAACAATATCTAATATCTTCTTCTATAAACACCATTACAAGACAGTATAGTTGTTTCTGCATATTAAGCTTGAATAGGAGTATTTTAACTTCCAAAAATGTACACACTTCTCTTTTAATAAGCTCTTTAGCAGTGAAGCTAACACACACTACTCTCCATTCTTACAGAATAAACACAGTTTGGTCCCAACCTTTTGACATAATTTTTCTGTGAATCTCCTGGACATCAATATCTCCTTTCCGAATCCCACGAGTGATCCATAATCTCCCACAAATCTATCAATGTCACTGCAGCAGCCATAACACTACTTCAATGTTGTGTTACACAACAGCATAAAAATGGGACAAAAACAGAAAGTGTATTGTTTGCTTATTATAGCATATATCTATTAACAAATTATTTTATTACATAGTAGGATTGGGCAAAAATCAGAATTCAATAATTAATAGATTATTTTAATTAATTAATTTTGTATTTATTTATTAAATTTTTTATAGGAAATGCAACACATAACATGTTAATTTGGATTTTGAATTGTATCTGGATTTGAGCTCTTTGAGGACTGGTTGGGAATTTTATTCTGAAATAGTTTTGTGTGCCCTCAAAATAGTTTTGCATTACCTCGCAATAGTTTACGTTCACTTGTAATACGTTTTTAGTTCCAGCAAAATTAAAACTTAAAAATAAAAAACTACAAAAATTATAATAATCAAATTATTTTGTTATTTTTATTTCTTTTACTAATTATGCATATTTATTTACTAATAAATATGATTGTTTTCCTCAACTGATTAGACATATTTCTCTAAATATTAAAAGTTTAATACTATGTTTAATACTTAATACTATAATTAAATAAGATTAAGTTATCAAAACAACTAAAGAAATCATTACATTAATTATACAATCACTAAATAAATCAATACATGTCCTTTTGCATTTTATTTTAGCACTAATGTTCATCCATTTTAATTTTATAATTACCTTTAGGTTGATTCGTCATGTCTTTACATTTACATAGTTACGGTTATCGGCACGTCACTCAGTGATGCAACTTTCAAAGTTGGACATCCTCTTCCATAATGACGCACTGTCACAGAATCAACATAATGTTGTGTATTTTCAAGTCGAACATACTACTCAAAGCTGTTAACAATGGTCCACACACCTAAGCCAATGTTACATTTTCAATATGGGTTAAAAGTATGTCATTGTCAACATTTTGAATGGAAACATTATCTGCAAGTATTAAGAAGAAATCTCTTATTGTACTAAGCTCAGCTGAAAAAAGCCTAAACCCATTAACCAGAAAGTCTAAATAAATCAGTTTTGAAAGGTGATGATGCTGATAACTATAACCCCGCAAATGAAAATGAAAAGACCCAAAGCTCAAGCTTTAATGAAATATAATCCCAAAGATAATGCAAAAATGAAAATGGATGCAAACTAGAGCTAAGATGAAATACAAGGAATGTTTTTTTATTTGGTGATGAGTAATATAATGATTCATTTAATAATTGTTTTATGCATTTAAATATTTATTTAATGAATGCATTTTTAGTAATTTGGCTCTCCTTACAAAATTTCAACAGCAATATTTTCAGATAATTTGAATGTACTGATTATGTAATATACTGTATGGTAAATGGTAAATGGTCTTCACTTATATAGTGCCTTTTTTTAACCTTAGAGGTTACCAAAGCGCTTTACACGGTGTCCCATCCACACTCGCACTCATACACCAATGGCGGCAGATTATAAATATAAAGTATAAATGAAAGTACTCTGGCCCTTAAAATGAAATCAAATAGAATTGTTTATAGGTGGCATTTCAAACATTGATTATTAATATCATGTAGCATTTCTGGAAGTACCGTATACTAACATTCTGAAATGTGTGTTAATACTAATTATTATTTAAAAAACACACTTACACCAGTTATACAATCATTTCTTTAAATTTCATTACACTTGGATTCCAATTATTCAATTTGAATTAATTTGGGATATCCTCTGTTAGGTTAACAACAGTGGATGGTGTTAACAATTTAATAGTATTTTTCTTATTATTCATTTTAATCATTTAAAAAAAATGTCACATTTATTTTATTACTTTTTATTCTTATTTCATGTTCGTAGTTGTTTTTATTTTTTATGTATTTTGTATTTTCTTTACAATGTATATGTAAAGCACTTTAAATTTCCAATTGTGTATGAAATGTGCTATATATAGACTGCATGGTGTTTGCTACCTCGCTTCAAATTCTGAAATTGAATTAAAATTTAAAAGACATTCTCAATACTGCAATTCTGAATGGCACGCCACCCTGATATATAGCTATAGTTTCTTTTACAAGAATGGATGCACATCCCTGAAATTTCCCAAATTGGGTTTTTATTTGCTTCCACATTTCTGTTATCCTTTGTAGGTCACCGAGCCCCATAAAACAAAGATGTACTGTATAAGGAGGCCTGACTTATTTTGATAAACCTACAAGAGCAGCGTGGCATTAAATAGATGTGCTAGGGCAAAGGCGTTTGGTAATTCAGTTATGAAATTATGATTTATGTGAACATGTAGGATGACAGTTAAAATGTATCACCCTATGATTTAATGGCACTTTATCAGGCAAAAACAACCCCATACTAAATCGTTTGCTTGTTGTCTTCTTTAAATCTATGCAACGGCCTCATTGGATGACCCTACATGAGCAATACATGTCACAGCAGCAATAACACACTCATCGTGTAAAGAACAATACCAACGTAATGAGAATTCTGTAAGAGCTAATAAAAAAATACTGATGAAAATAAATTGAGCTGATAAATAACTTTGACAAGGGCCATTAATAACAGCCTCTCTGTTCCCTGGGCTCTTACAAGGACTCCTGAACAACCAAGTTCTTGTCTGTAACTGCAAACAGCACGCATGTTTCCTGCAGCTTATTTTGGCATATTTGCAATGACGAAGCAATCTGAAAAGCCATTCCAAGTTCATGGAAATAACTTTGTAAATCTCATTTCATTTAAAAATGTCCTTCTGAGCTGAAGTCTTAAATTGTTTTTATGAAGGACTCGAGCCGCAACATTTGGTGAGAATCGGTTGAGAAATCACTGACTCCATAAATCCTTCTTCAGAGATAAGGTTTTGAGTTTACTCGCATGAAAACAGTCTATCTAGCCCCGCCTCTTGTGGCAGCCCGAGGTCAGGTCCCGCTGCTTGTTTCTTAGTTTGCTTTTCAGGTCTGCTGATTCTTGATCAGCTTATCTATATAGACAGCAGCAAGAAGGGCACTCAGCCGCAAAATGAGTGCTCCTAAAAATACACACCGCACCTTCGATACTGTGCAAGCCATCTGATAAAGCTCAAGTATACTACACGCCCAAATCCATCGCATTGAGCCTAAGGCTTAGGATTCTTGACTAGAAACTAAAACTCTTTAGAGAGTATTTATAGAAAATAAATCATTAAAAATACTATGAATTCATGACCAGGTCGAGTTGTGAGCTGTTTAGTTGTGGTAGCTACAGGTATCATTAGATAGCTTGATTACCATTTTTGACAAGACATCTATGTCCTTTCACTCCCAGCCAAAAACATTGTTGTTTTCCAGTAAAAGAAGCAAAAATGTGTAAGATAATAAGACTACTCGTCAGATAATATATCTTTAATTAAGTGTTATTAATTTTTTTTACCAGGAAAATGAGATAAAAATATTGATTGTTACTGATTATACTGACATATGTATTACTGAATATTATGGCTGGGTATTGATACAGTTTCCCAATTCGACTCAATTTCGATTCACAAGCTCTCGATTTGATTCAATTCCAATTTGATTAGATTCTGATTCAAATGGGATTTATTCATATATGTTTCAGATATAATGTCCATCTTGCTTACATATGAAAGAAATTATCTCAGCTAATGCCAGTGGAATTCAAGCTTATAAATCATTAATAACCTGGTGGTTTTCATCTAAAAATACATTGTAAGTCATTTCTAAGTTCTTAATTGTTCAAACATGTAAAATTATTAATATTTTTGGCATGTTAACTGACAAATACAGTAAGTTATAAATTAATATGCGTTTTTTAAATAATAAAATGTATAAATTCTTTGACATTTCAAAATATCATTGTGTATTTTGATAGTCTTGACAAAGTAACAAAGTTTGGTTCCCGTTCTAAAAACTATGTATTTAAAAATTATTATGTACCTCTACCGGGACAAAAATGACCAAAACGTTTTAAAAATGTTTACAAATCCATGTGTTCCATCAGTAAGTATGCTGTCTTGAAATTGTTATACACTTCCTGGCCAAAACAAAAACAAAAAATGTTGCCTTTTGGATTTAAATAAGCAGATATTTAAGAGCATATGATTGGATCATTATTGCAGTGATTAATATGATTCAGCTGGCAACAATTCTTCTAACCCTAACTGATGCCGTGTGTAGCTTCTCATTTCTTAACCATGTTGGAAGAAGTATCCTGTGGTCATGGAAAAGATGTTACTTTGTTTCAGAAGGGGAAAATGATTGGCCTGCATCAAAATGACTATGTTTAATAGTGAAAGTAAGAGCATTTCCACATGAACAATTTGAAGAGAACTTACAGGACTGGGACTAAACAGCTGTGTAGCCAAAAGAAAGCCACTTTTAGAGAGGCTAATCAGAAAAAAAGCAACTTCATTTTGTTTGGGAGCATAAAGATTGGACTGGAGTGATGGAAAAATGTCTAGATTTACCCTATTCCTAAGCAATGGGCACATCAGGGTAAGAAGGGAAGTGCATGAAGCAATGAACCCTTCATGCATACTGCCCACTGTACAAGCGTCTTGAGGCAGTGTTATGATCTGGGGTTGCTTTATTTGGTCAGATCTAGACTCCGCAAGGTTATGTGGCAATACAGTGAAGTCAGCCGACTACCTGAATGTATTGAATGAACAGGTTATCCCATCAATGGATTTTTTCTTCCCTGGCAGCACAGGCATATTCCAGGATGACAATGCCAAGATTCATCAGGCTTAAATTGTGAAAGACTGGTTCAGAGAGCATGAGGAATCATTTTGAATTGGCCACCTGTCTTAACCCCATTGAAAGTCTTTGAGATGTGCTGGAGAAGACTTTAAGGAGTGGTTTGACTCTCCTGTCATCAGTATAAGATCTTTGTGAAATATTAATGCAAATCTGGACGGAAATTAATGTTGTGACGTTGCATAAATATCTAAACAAAGCCATGATGAATGGGTGCCATAAGCTAAAGGTGGTCCAACAAAATATTAGTGTATTTTTGTTGGCCAGGCATTATATATATATAAATAAAAGAATAGCAGCAGTTCAGCAAAGTCTTTTGAGAGCATATAAAGAAAGTAGAGTCAAATGGCTTCTTTACAGCATCCTTGCTATTATGATTAGAATTTTTTTTATTTATTTTTTTTTACTATAAAGAACAGAAAGAATATAAAAGAGACTTCATTTAATGACAAATGGATTGTATGGATTTCATATTTGGACGCACATTATATGGAACGATTATTAAAAACTTTTATTCTCAACCAGGGACCTGTAAGACGTCTCGGAGTGACACATGAAAATAAATCCCTTTAGACAATCACACTTGTGGTTGAACAAACAAACCTAATTATATTATGAAGAACAGACAAAAGAAAAGCTGTCGGTGCATGTGTCTGAGTCGTTACATTTTCAGAGATTCAGAAGCTCTCTACCACTCATGCGCACAGCGTGAGCATCTCTCACGAAGCACTCTGAGTTTTCACTCTTTTTTCTCTTTCAGTCATGTGGAAACATTTCACAAGAACAGTGTTGTATGTATGAATGCCACAAATAATCTCCGGCCATCTCAAGAGGGGCTCTGTGTTTAGTTTTATTAGCTTATAAATCTGCAGGTTCACTGTATTTTCACATTATAATTCTAGATATTTGGAGCTATATACATCACCATATGAAGCAAAGGGCATTCAGTGACATTGGGGCTTCAGGTGAATTGTCACGTGTAATCAAAATATTTCAGTGCAGACTCAGAAATGGTGCTTGAACAAAACATTTATCTTTTGTTCTTATCTACTTTTTTGCCTCTATGTGTATGCTGCAAATCATGACCATTAAGATAATAATAATTTTATGGTAAATGATATATTTTATGGTGTTATATATGCTTTCATACATACAGTGTGCTCTATTTATGTTTATTTCCTCTATATTTAATATATATACCTGTAGTAGAAAAAAAATCTATACATTATATGAAAAAAGTGCCTGGTAAAATTGTGCATTCACTAGCCACTGTGGCTGAAAAGTTAATTTCATACTCTGCTCTCAACACACAGTGAAAAGATCTAAGTTCTGATCTTCTTCACCACTATACTTCTCAATCACTGGTTAGTAAAATCTAAATATTTGCATCCAAAGTTTGGTTGCATATGCAAAATATTTACTCGTATTGTAGAGGCTTGCGCAGAGTAAAGAATCGACCTCGGAAGTTTAAAATCAATATTGAGAATGTTCAAATGATGATTGTGATGTGTCTAAAAATCAACATTTTAACCCCTACCGACTATACTGAATTATCTTTGCAGTGTAAAACCCCAAACCAAACGTGCACACACTTCACCTCCATTTCTGACTCTTCCAGCCATAATCTCTTTGTTCCCCTCAAGGTGACTGCATTCGGGCTGGATCTGGCCGAAGCACAAGGAAGATTAAGTGCTGCTGCAGTAAGTCACCTCTCCCAACCCTTCCAGCACCTCACCATTGACTCCCACCATATGACTTCCTCCACTAAATGCCACTTAAGCTATTACATCTCTCTTGCCCAGGGCTGCTGGTGACCTCAGAGGGTGAGGACAGTGAAAGGGCAATGGGATGAGAAGCCAGCGCAGCAGCGCCCTTCCCTGTGACAGGGTTTACACATTCAGTCTGACAGCACTGAGACTTTAGAGAATGGGTTTGGGGTACATTGAGGGGAAGCTGCTTTCAGCATTGTATAGTTCTGCTGACTTGAAGGTGTTTAAACGTGTATTTGCTGTGGCAGCATTTGCCGATGTGACTTCGTGGCATGTCAATGCAATCCAGTAGTGCTTTGTCACCTTTGCAGCTAGCGTTTTTTTCTAGGTGAGTGGATGCTGTGTTAGAATGAATGAATGTTAAATTTATATAGTGCTTTTCTGACACTACACTCAAAGCACTTTACACAGTGATCAGGGGACTCTTCTCAACCATCACCAGTGTTCAGCATCCACCTGGATGATGCGACAGGAGCCATAGTGTGCCAGTACACTCACCAGCTATTGGTGGAGAGGAGAGAATAGCATTATAGAGCCAATTAATGGATGTGGATTGTTAGGAGGCCATGATTGATAAGGGCCAATGGGGGGGAATTTGGCCATACCCCTACTCTTTTCGAGAAGTGTCCTGGGATTTTTAACACATACCACACAAAGTTAGGACCTCAGTTTAACATCTCATCGAAAGCACTGTGCCTTTTTACATTATAGTGTACCCATCACTATACTGGGGCATTAGGACCCACACAGACGGGAGTGTGAGCACCCCCTGCTGGCCTCCCTAATACCTCTTCCAGCTGCAAACTTGGCTTCATTGGGCAACCAGTCTTGAGCTACAGGGTGATATGGCTGCTGGTTAGAGCAAGCAATATGTTCAGTTAATTACATTAATGTGTCATCTTGACATTTTGTTCAGGCATCAACAGAGTATGTGAGAGGAATGTATGTGAAATTACATGATTTTTCCTGTATTGAGTTTTTTTTTTTTAATTGGTGCAATTGTGTTCTCTCTTACTCCATGATCAATCCAGTATTGGATTAGCATATATATAATACTAGCATATATACTCATAATCAGCCAATCATTTGACAGCAGTACAGTGCATAGAATAATTCAGATACAGGTCAGTAGCTTCAGTTAATTTTCATATCAACAATCCAGAATGGGGAAAACTAGTCTGGTGCCAAAACAATATCCAGTGAGCAGCAATTAATTAATTAAAATAAAGTAGCTTTTCAATAGCAAAGTTAATTTTTGACAAGGTAGTGGTGTACCTTTGACAAAAGCTACATCGCTACATCGAGCCTTGTACCCGGTGTTTACTAATGCCAGTTTGAATCAGAACTAAAGGTGTCTGACTCACAAATGAATCTCTCATTTGAGTTGGTTCTTTACAATTAATTGGTCACACGTGATAAGAAAGAGGACTGAATCGGTTTGCGGTTTAATCTAAATTACTCAGAATGCTTGCACTTGCGATGCTGAATCATTTATTATAAGCTCTCACTTGCCAACAAGCTCATGGAATATTTTATATCACGGCAAATAAATATAATGCTGGTTGCAGTGGATCTACAATCAATATATGGAAACAAAACCTGCAAATGCATCCTATCGTTTGACAGTGATGAAGAAAGTCTTTATTAAGTTCAATACATGTGCAGCTTGTAAACGACTTCTGCTAATAAAGACATTTTCCAACCAAAAGAGTATCAAACCACTTATTAGCTTACATGATAACACTTAAAAAAGTACAAGTAAATGACCTTGATTTTGGACATGTACCATTACCCGGATGCACCATGTAAATACAATAGTATATGAATATGGTAATCATGTCTAAAATTACCATAGTAGTAACATGTTATTCTTTGAAGTACTTTGAAGCTCCATTCATACCGAATGGTCCACAAATAGTTCAATAATATATTTCTGATATATCAGTAATCACATTATTACAGTTGCATTGTTCCAGTACATACAGAAATACAACAGCTAGACACAGAATTACAGGACAATATGAATAGTATTCTGTATGTTTATTATACAGAAATGTGCAAATTAATTTACAATTAAATGGGTATGGGTTTGAAGAGGTAGTAGTATAAATATGAAAACTAAAATGTAAAAATAGTGATTTTATATGTTGAACACATGAGTTTGAATAGAGAGCATGTCTAAATATGCTTAAATGTAGCATATTTGCAGCTTAAATGGTGTAAGCTACTTTGGGCATGTAGCTTGTAGTGTAATTTGCAACTTTTTCCGAAGTGTAGTTTTTAAAGTTTTAACACATTTTCTTGTTGATTAAATGGGTATGGGTTTGAGTAGATTGAGTAAATGGGTAGATTGCCCAATCAGTAGAATAGCTTCACATGAGAGCGAGAGGACAGTTTAGGAGAGCTTAATATACATGATTTGTCGAAACAAACAGATTCACTAAAATTAATTTGACTTAATAAAGATTCATATGAGAAAAAGGTTTAGAAGAGCACGTCTTCTTTTTGAATAGAGTGCACAAAAATAAGTGCTCATATGGGTGAACGCGTCAGGAACATTTTCACATTTCAGGACAATATGCAATTGGATATTTATTTTTCCAGGAGAGCCAACTAAAAAACCAGAACGATCCCAGGAAATCCTTGATGGGTGGCAACTCGACATGAGCGCTCTTTACAGCACACACAGACATGTGCACACATTGAGAGTTTAAAAGCAATAGACAAAAATGGCATGTACCAAATTGAGTCAATACTTTTGTGGTACCGGTCCTTTAGAAAGAACCACAATCATGCAGCTCACAGTTTTCTATTCATCATTATTCATGAATGAAGTAAAATCATGTGGTAAAAAACACAGACTGTCATTATCCCAAAACATCTTGAGTCATCCATGGTTTCATTGGTTCCTCGTATACTGTGACTTATATACTGTGATGAATAGGTTTAGATATTTAGGTTTGTACACAGTGATGGTAAATTGTGACATATTTTTTCTTTTTATATATCAGTAAAAGCCATACATGAAACATAGAACCAGCATTAGTGGTTCTTGTAATTGTTATGTAACCGCTATGATGCTGCACAATTGTAAATACTCACATGTTCCATGAGCTCTTTTATCATGCCATTCCACAGGCCTTTGTCATCTTGAAAACCATATTTCCCATCTGGCACCAGGTGGATCTCATAGGAAAATCCTAGAATGCTGGCCAGCTCTTTAAGGAGGTCGATACAGAAGCCCTCAAAGCGGTCATTGCCAACAAGTGCCTTGTCAGACTTCTTAAGCATGACATATGGCTCCTCCTGTACAAATACAAAATGTCAAATGAGAAGTAGCTTCAAATTAAACATGTTTTTTGTTGTTGTTGTTATTTTTCATACTACTCAGTTGCTAAATAATTAACTAGTAAAGTTAGTTAATTGAGTAATCCCAACTGACAAACGACTGAGTGGGTAAAGGAAGTCATAGACAACACAGGCTTGCTGGTCATGGCATTACAGTTTGATACATACAGCTCTTTGATGATAATGGTGAAGCTAACTGTATTTTTCACCTTCACGTTTAAGCTTTTGTTTGTAATATTTGTGCCACTAGTGACACCATACATAATTACAATTTGTTTAAGTGGCTCAGTATAGCAACATTGGCTCAACAAATGGCATTAGCTTGGGGCAGGATGATTTCATAATTTGCAAGGTTAGCTTAAGAAATATTGATTATATACATTATTTTTGCAGCCCAAACAAGTGTTGTCCCTTCCAAGTCCAACCAGTCCCAATCCGTACTGTTCGGTCCTTGCTTTCTGAAAACCAACACATTCAATCAACACTTTCAGCTGAATACTCAAGTTGTCAGTGGCATAGTGTCCTAAACGTTATTATTTTATCCTACCAAAGGTAGCACCTTGAAAAGGTGGCCAGTCCATTCAGGAGCACTCAGAGGAAACCCATGCCAACATGGGGGAGAACAGGTAAACTCCACAAAGAAAAGCCCATGTTTTGCTGTGACTCTAAAGAAATAGAAAGACTGTCAATAGGCCCTTTTCCACTGGCAGTACTAAAGCCCGTTTTAGGTACTTTTCCATTGAACTAGTACATCCCGTTGCTTTTGTACCTGAGATATTATAGTTCTTCAAAGCCATTTTAGGGTAAAGTTTTACCTCCTTTTACCTAGGTACTTTTGGTGCATATTGGCACTGTGGCAGACTGTGGGAGGTGCTGCAGCCTGTGATTGGTCAAAAACCTATGATACACAACTAGCTTTGAAAATCTCAAGGAGCCCACAGCCACCATTTGTAAACTAATTTTGAGCTGCTAGTCTGCTACTCAGAGGACTGCACTAATTTTACCATTCCCTTCTGAAATTACATATAACAAACAAACTATACAAAGAGGATCACCCTTTTCACATGTGCGAATGTGTTTTGAGTGGCTTCATTGCAAGACACGCTTTGAGTTTATATCACATCTGTACAGTGTGTTCTGTGTGACTACACAGAAAATAAAGTGATTTCTGGATTACTACATAATCTTTCTGGTATGATGAATATAAATAGATGTTTATTGAGAGCGGGTAACTGAACTCTATTATACACTAAACCATCATGTAATCTAGTTAACATGAGGGAAATATATAAACTCATTTTACTTAATAATGTGTGATTAACTTGTATCAAGACATCTTTTTTAGTAAATGAGTGTACAGTATTTTATGTTGAGTCATAAAAGCCTTTATTGTATAAATAGGTTTATAGTGCATTTTCAACATGTTCATGGTTAAAGAGTGCTTTTGCTGCCTTGTCACTCTCTCTGTCCCTCTCTCTGGCTGCAGGGACAATTTACATGAGCCTCACTCGCCCAGTTTAAACTGTAACCTGAAGACACAGGCTGCATCAGAAAGCTCAAAAATGCCTTCAGAGGCTGTATAAGGATTGATAAAGATAGGATAAAATAAGGTGCTTTTTAAACTGTTCAGAGAGTTCCATTTATCATAAAACTCATTTAAACCATTAACTGAACAGCTGTCAGCATTTCAAATGCAGACAAAGCTCATATAAAACAGCCCTAACAAAAGTGTAGCTCCAATCCCTCCATTGTGTTGTTGATTTTGTTGTTGTTGCTCCTGCCGTGCAAATATTATCAAAAAAAAATGTTCGATTCTAGATGACTGTGTAGTTCCTGGATGTGGTAGAGTGCTCTCCGCTTCAGACGCCACAGGCGTTGTCTCGTGTGTCTGGGCAGCGATCACACCGAGGCAGCGTTTGTGGATGGTTCATGCTCTCACTGCGAGGGCATGACCATGGCAACATTGCGGTTGCGGCCGCTTTCAATAGAAAGCATGCCACTCCAGCCACCCCCCACATTGCTCCTTCTTCCCACGGGATTGACGACGTTGTGGCTGGCGATGGAGACGATCTGGGGATGGCAGCAGATGCAGCTCCACCGAGTACGCCCCCTCGGACCCCCCCCCCCCCCAGTGTGCTCGTTGACTCCCGTCCGTGCTCGAGGCGATAGCGGCTCGCCTCACAGCCAGCCTGATTATCCTATAGAGCTCGAAGTGGATGAGCTCACCGCTGCATCGGAGAGCACGGCGTCTGACACGGATGACTCCCCTGGGCTGCCTCCTTCGGGCCAGCACGCCCAGGCTGAGGCTGATGCTCAGATGACCGACATGCTTTCCTGGGCCGCCACCAGCGTGGGCTTGGACTGGAACCCTCCGTCCTCCCAACAGCCATCGCGGTTGGATAACTGGTTCCTGGGGTCCGGGCGCCGCTCACTGCCTCGCCCAGAACCCCCCCTCCCCTCCCCCCGGTTCCGTTTTTCCCGGAGGTGCATGATGAGCTGACGTCATCATGGAGAGCACCCCTCTCCACCCATCACAAAGCCACTCGCTCATCCGCTCTCGCTACCCTCGACGGCGGAGAAGCCCACAGGTACACGGCGATTCCCCAGGTGGATAGGGCTGTTACGCTCCACTTATGCCCCGGAAACCCTACCACCTGGCGGGGTCACCCTCTGCTCCCCTCCAAGGCCTGTAGGACAACATCCTCGCTGACCGCGAAGGCCTACAGCGCCGCCAGACATTTATTTATTTTATTATAATTTTTTATTTCATCCTTTATTTTACCAGGTGATGTCCCATTGAGATATTTAAATCTTTTTTACAAGGGAGCCCTGGGGCAACAATTGCACAAAAAAAAAGAAAAGAAAAATGACATGCTGCTTCCACCCTGCACGCCATGGCCCTCCTGCAAGTCCACCAGGCCAAGGTGCTCAAAGATCTGCACGGGGGTAGCCCTGATCCCGATGTGCTGCAGGAACTGCACTCAGTGACCGACCTCGCCCTTAGAGCCACGAAGGTCACAGCGCAGTCACTCGGGCAGGCGATGGCCACGTTCGTGGTCCAGGAACATCATCTGTGGTCAAGATGCGTGAGACCGACAAGGTTCGCTTTCTCAACGCCACTGTCTCCCAGTTCGGCCTCTTCAGCGACAGTTCTCCGCGATGAAGAAGCAGATGGAGGCCATATCTCACATCCTGCCCCGCCGCAAGCCTGCCGCCATGGGCCATCCCCCATCTGCTCGCCGAGGGCGTCCTCCTGCGGCAAAGAAACACCCTGCTCAGCCTCAACCCAGGCCCAGCTCTCAGCCCCAGCGTTGAGCACTCCGCAGGAAGCTCCAGAAGGCTCCCAGGCGCACCTGAGACGTTCGACCCAGAGCTTGAGATGTTAGCTCCGGAGCTGGTAAGACCACTCCGTCCCCCAGTGGATTGCCATGAGGAGAATCTTTTGTTGGATTTATTTCATTTGCCGCCCCCTCCCCCCTACACGGGGCTGCGGTACCCGCATTCTCAAAAACAGAGCTATTTCCTTTGTCTCCGGGTCACCTGGCCCGCAAATGTTGTTAAATCCCTCCTGGCCAAGCCTGTTCCCCTCATGGGACCTCTCAGTGGTCCTCTCGGGCCTTCAGAGACCTCCCTTCGAGCCACTAGAATCAGCTGGACTCAGGGCCCTCTCTCTAAAGACGGCCATGCTAATCACGCTCGCCTCCATCAAGAGGGTTGGGGACCTGCAAGCGTTCTCTGTTAGCGACACTTGCCCGGAGTTCAGTCTGGCAGACACGTTTGTGATCCTAAGACCGCGACCGGGTTACGTGCCCAAGGTTCCTACCACGCCCTTTAGAGACCAGGTAGTGAACCTGCAAGCACTGCCCCGGGAGGAGGCAGACCCAGCCCCTTTGTTGCTGTGTCCGGTATGTGCTTTGCATACCTACTTGGACCGCACGCAGACCTTTAGATGTTCTGAGCAGCTCTTTGTTTGCTTTGGTGGACAGCAGAAAGGGAACGCTGTCTCCAAACAGAGGCTTTCACCCTGGCTAGTGGACGCCATTTCATTGGCCTATCACACCCAGGCCGTAACCCATGATGAGATGTTGTGTTCTCCTGGCTACGTCGCTGAGCCAAGCCACTGTAGTGGCCGGACCATTTCCGGCTCCTCAGAAAAATCCTGAATGAACTTTATACCCGTATGTCCGGGGGCGGGGTATGCAAATACTGGCTGCCAACTTCTCATTGGCCTTTTTTCATAGATCAGAAGCATATTCGGCGCTCAAGAGAGAACCCTAGTGTCGCTTCTTTGACACAATGTCTCGTTCAACATCAGGGAACGGAGGTTACATCCGTAACCTAGACGTTTTCTGCCTTTCCAGAATCTTTAATACTAACAGATGCTATAAAGTGCTTCCATTTGCATGGTTTTCTCTTCAGAGAGTTGCTGTGTATTCACTGCTGACAAACATGTGAATTTAAAATACTGTATACTGTATATAATACTGTACATGGAGAGCTTTCATTAACTCTGTGGCCCGCTTACCTTACATTTCACACAGAACAGATTTTGACCAATGTTTCAGGTGGGATCTGTAAGGAGATTTATACATTAAACTGGTATTCTTTAGGGTACTCCACAGTGTAAAATATACAATATGTTGCATTGTATAAATATAAAGTTATGATCCTATTCTGTTATTGTTAAATTCATGTTCTCACACATTTTTATTAGAAGGGCTGTGATTGGCTCTTAGTTGCTGGGAAAAACACCTTCGGGGTTAAGGGGAAGTGTTACACGACAAAAGATTGGAAAGGGCTGGATTGATTTTATAGAAGAGATTATAAGACAATAGATGAAAATGGTTAATGATGTTTACATTCTCTATAATTTAACAAATCTTACAAATCCTGACGAGAACCACATTTTCATTGCGTGTAAAAGGAGCATATCACTGTCAAAGAAAAATGCCTGACATTCAACTTGGATGCAGTTAATGCATAAGAGGTAAATCCATATTTCTGTTCTTCTAATTTATTGCATATAGTCCATTTTTACACTTCCATGTTCCTTTGAATGTGCTGTCTTTGTTTAAATCATTGGTACTTGAGGGAATGGACTATATATTAGGACGCAGACACTGCAATTACCAGAGAAGAACCTCAGAGTTAAATTGCACTTGACCCAGTCCATTTAGCGTTTTGCGTGCATAGTTTTGCAAGACCCACTAGCGCCTAAACTTAGCACATGCTCTCACGAAAATACCAAAACTTGACCATGCCCACTGACTTTTCACTTATGACTTTAAGCATAGTGCTATACTTAGCAGTAGCACTCTTAAAATAGGCCCCTAAGACTTTAATGTGTGTGCCTGTACAGAAACTTACTTTCAAAAATAAACTTTATATGGAGTATATTTGTACATGTGGAGTACAACATGTTACCACTAACCCTGGTCACCACTATATATGAAATCAAAGAAAAATGTAAGTTACATTAATATAAATATAAATTGACATGTGCTTGTAAAAAAATAATGATGTGCTTGGATGCACAACCATGACATTCATGAGATGGATATTTTAGGGCCCTATGATTCTGCATTGCGGAAAACACAGACAGAATCGTGGAATCCAGTCATAAAACCTGAATTAACTATAAAACATGGAATGTCACAAAATTTGACATTTGGGATATGAATGTAAACTTAATGTATAAATGCACAATTAATTAAATTTAAATGGTAATATGTCCTAGTGTGATGATTAAAACATAAAAGGCTGAGATTTAATTAAACAAATATTTCGTTTGCACTTTAACAGTAAGTGAATGTGTTTGAAGCCACTGCTTAAACACTAACCACATCACTAACATCATGTGTATTCTGTGTGTGTATAAATGACAAAGAGGAGATAATTTTATTCAATGTGACATGCAACAAACGAAACACATGCATACTACATATTTATACAATTAAATCAGCCTTTAGCTATTTAATAAGTACATTAGCCCATATAGCAAACGGCTTTTCCGGAGGTGAGAAGTGAAGTTGTCGACAGTGTTGGGTAAGTTACTCTAAAAAAAGTAATTAATTACAAACTACTGTTTACATCTTATACAGTGTAATTAGATTACTGCACTAATTACTCTGTCTGAAAAGTAATTTAAATACTTATTATTAATTACTTTCTAAAACCCATATCAGCCTCGACCAGATGAACAAACCAAGGACAGACATGGAACTGTTCTTTTAAATCTTTCAAATAAAACATCAGCGATAAATTAGAAAACATATTTTTACATTTAGATGTTAAATTTCGATTTTAAATTCAACATTGTTTCATATATAATTGTTCTCTAGCCTACACAGTATTTCATTCAATTACATTAGAAGTAACTGTAATTAAAATACTGAAAAAAGAAGAGTAATCCCTTTCTTTATTTTTTTCAAGGAAAAGTCATTTAATTACTTAGTAATGCATTACACCCATCACTGGTTGTCGAAAACATTCAGTTGTGCAGTAAATTGTCAAAATAAAAGCCCTATTTATCTAGTTGCGTGAAACTGAAAAAATGCGACAAATATATTACTTCTGTATAGCAAAAGGTAATATTCAATGTAGTAGTAGTGGTGATAATGATAATAATAATTACATTGTATTGAAGCAATATCTCACAAGCAAGTGTTTTATCACTTCTTTCATTAATAATGTTATGCTCCACAGTGCAACACAGAAGTTGGGAAAAAATAAAACACAATTTGGAAATAAAATTAAACGGATTTCACTGGCCACTAATATTTATATCATTTTTGTCTTTACCATTCTACTTCTCTTAAAATATTCTATATTTGCATAAAATGTCAATGAAAATACTAAAATAAAACTCTTCTAATGGGTGTAAACATGCATGTTAAATCAATCTATGAGTCGATAGAATCTTCATTAGTGCATGTAGAATAGATGAATTAGTTGTCCAATTACTTTCATCAAAAAGTTTGTTGCAAAATTCCCTTCTCTAACAGTTGTTACCATCTGTTCCAAGCCCCCAATCTGTAAAATTCCCAAAGGTTTGCATGCAAAAGTACCTTCTCTCTTGTTTGCATGAAAATCTATGAAGGGAAGTAAACAGTTGCCAACAGTAGCCGGTGCAGTGAAGGATGACATTGAAGAAAAATAATTAATAATAGGCAGGAATGTGCTAATTAATGTCTTAATCATTTAAAGAGTGCCAGATAGTGGCCCAAAAGTTTCAGGTTTCTTATTTGTAAGCTGATGCAATGATATGATATTGCACTCTTACCGGGTACCACAACATTACATTTGGAGTGAAGGCAAATGCTTTGGATATCTTTGGACTTGTTTGGTAGAGGAATTGTTTGCTGAAGGAGTAAGTTGCTGTCAGTGAACATCTAGGGTATTAGAATACCATCATTTCTGTCTGTCATAATTCTTATGACTTCTGGCTGGGTTAGAATTCATTACAGAGTTACTTCACATTCAATAAACTAGTTTAAAGAGATTTACACCTCTCATGTGTTCGAAACCTGTATGACTAGGTCAGAAGATTACCAGGACAATTTTTATATACCTCAAAAGACAGAAAGTCATATGTGTTTAGAATGACATGAGTGCTAGTAAATGATGATAGAATTTTCATTTCTGGGTGAAAAACAAAAACGCAAAAAAACAAAACAAAGAAAAAACAAATCATCAAATACTTTTTTACTTTCTTAAGCCAACAAAGTGCAAGTCCACTGGTTGATGCTAGAAAAGCTCTGATTATATCCTATCTTGATATAATATAATAAGGTATTGACCTTAACTCATAAGTATAGCCTTGCCATCCAATCCACATTTAATGACAGTGTTTCTCACTGTGATAACTCATATGCCTGTACAAAATAAGTCCACGGAGGGTGTTGACAATGCAACACAATCCACAAACTTTCTTGCGACATGCATAAATGCAGCCCTGATGGGGGCAACTGTAAGAATACAGTGTTGAATTGGACACACATTTATTTTAAGACATGTTATTTGTGCTGTTATTTGGCAAATGACATTGGGTAAAGTAAGATTGCACACAGCATGCATCTGCCTAACAACAATCATTTAAGGTAGGGTTGCTCAGATACCAACATTTTGTGTTGCATTCAAATGAATACATGAAGTTGTAATCAAATGAAAATGTAATAATTAATTTTCATAAAATTTTTATTTTTTTATTTTTTATCAAATAAAATGCTGCACAACAGAGTTTCCCAGTGTTGATACTCAGTAGATACACTTTCTTTTATAATAGCGCTTGAATACTCTTCTTCTTTTTATTATTATTATTATTATTATCATCATACAACTTATACAACCATTACTATATTGAAACTATTGACATTATCGGTAGCATTATTGCTACTACTTTGAATATATATAAATATATTATACAGTAGCAACATTTTTCCTCTCATAATGTCTTTATTTCATGCATCCATTTAAATTGAGTTTTTATTTTGGGAGACTTTTATTTTGAAGGACCTTTGAGTTCTTACGGTTTTTGACAGTTGTTTTAAACAAGCTCCTCATTTCAAATGAAATACTGAAATACTCGCAAGCTGAAATCTCAGAGCTGTACAGAAGAAGTTTATGTGAGTGTTCACAGCCACTCATTCTGCAAACACAAACGCTATTAGGATTGCATGGAATCTCTGTGTGTGGGCTGGTTTAAGTGGTTTACGAGGCCTTTTTTTGGTTACAACTGGATATTAGAATGTTATTATGCTATAAATGTGTTTTATAAGGATATGTCTACTGTACCCATAATTTAAATAGCTTAAAAATCATACTAAACAATGTTTTATTGAAAATGTATAAATGCAGAAAGTTTTCTGTGAGTGTTAGGTTTAGGGGTACGGTTAGGATTAGGGGTTGTATTAGGGTTAGGGGTTGTGTTATGTTTAGGGGATAGAATCTATAGTTTGTACAGTATAAAAATCATTATGTCTATGTATGTATGTCCTCATAATGATAGCCGCATCAACGTGTGTGTGTGTGTGTGTGTATGTGTGTGTGTGTTTTTGTGTGTGTGTGTGTGTGTGTGTGAGTGTGAAGTAGATGACAGAGAGCACAGCGGCACCTCTCGTCCATTCTAAAGCATGCAGTGCACACAGGCTGTATATTATTTAATTAAATGACATCATTTTGCTGTTTCATGATCACACTTGGCCATTTCAAGATTTTAATTTGATTAATGGACCCTTTTCACACTTCCACAATCGAAAACTGGAAGTCGTCACAGTTGGGTATAAACTATGGCGGCGATCGGGAAGAACAGAAACCAGTGCCACTACAGTGTATTTCTATTTGCGTTTACCCAACTACGATGACTTCCTCTTCGCAAACGCGGAAGTGTGACAAGGGTGCATTGTCAAATTGTCACTGATTTCAACTCAAAATGAATTCCGTAATTTTAGCAAACGGCAACATACTGTAGTACGGTACCAGTGTTAGCAACAAGATGATATCGTACCATTTTAAATTGTTTTGTAAAAATAATTTGTTAGAAAGGGTATACCGCACAACACTACAAGTAGACATCAAGTACACAGTCTTGCACCTTTGTCTTTTTTATTTATTTATTCTTTTTTTTTTTTTTTCAGATTTTCAAATACTTTTTTGCTTCAAATCCATGATGCGATTCACCTCAGAGCTAGTTGGTTTGGTCCATGGCTTAAAACTCTTATGAACGATTTCATGAAATCCCAGTGGCAAAAATACTGAAACAATGGGCAGGCACTGTGGTGCTTTATTTGAATGTGTCAGTGGCAATATCCAATGAGTGGATAGATTTAATTATTTAACATGTTAACCTGCACCCTCCCAAACCCAAGAAATGGCATACCCAAACTAAAACATTTGCAGTTCATTAACCCTGTGCAAAACTATGTAGTACAAGTCAAAGTCATTTTTCATATATTAATTAGATTAGTGCTAGAACAAGGGCTTGACGATAGATCAAATCTACATTATTTACTTGCAATTATCTTACTTGCAATATAAAATAAAACAAAATTGTGAATATTGTGATGATTTTAATGCGCTTTTAATGTGGCCATTAAAGAAAATTATGATGGAGGGTTCCTCTGATTGTGTGCAAAATGTAAATTTTTTAGCATTTTCAGAGCAAATGTATCAATATCAATATATACTGTGTACTGAATATTGTCAAAAGGCTGAAAAACAAAATCTAGATATTTGTGTTTCCAGCTAGTATTTTTTTCAATTCAGCTTTCTACAGAAGTCAACACAAACCAGGGGAGATGGTTGAGGCTCAAACTTAGTTTGAAACAGGGAAAGGCATCTTATGTTGTTGATTCAGCCAGGTCAATTTATTTCAAGGACTGAAACACTGAAAGGGACTGCGCTACTTGGCATTTCTGTGAGAGGAAATGAGAATCTAGAGCAAGTACGTTTCATTACTTGAAAAGCAGCTTGAACACTGACCTGAAAGAAGGATCAGAAAGGAGAAAAGAGAGTGAAATGTGGACTAAGACAGAAACAGTAAATTTGAAAGAGAGAAAGCAAGAGGCATAAACGGGAACACATCCACTTCAATATGTGATATTTGCATCGAAAGAACGCTGCATCGAACAATATTTAAATTAATTGTCATTCTTTTAAGCGAAAACACACCTCTGGGCTTATTAAAGATGTATCATATTTATTAGTCAGCACTCTTTTCCAGGCACTATTAATGTTGCTCTATTACAGCTCATGGAAAGCAAGATAAATTTGATTTCAAAAAGATGTTCCCTTATGAAAATCAAGAGTTCATGGCAAAAGAAAATTTGCCACTGATTATTTTCACATGCAAATGAGCTTGCAGCAAATTGTCTATTGTTGCCAAAGGTTTTATGTATACCACTACCCGCAAAGAGCTGCTAACTTCTGGCAAACATTTGTGGCGAATCAAAAGCGCATTTGCATGTGAACATATTTAGCGGCTAATTTTCTGCAATTTTGCGGCTAGTTTAGTTTTTTTTTGTTTTTATTGATCATGGCAACAAAAATGGATGTATGAGGGAAAAGATCATTATTACCTTGCATATATACAGTCATTCAGTGTTGTTTAGCACATTTTAGCATTTGAAAGAACCAACATCCTAGATCAAAATGGTGACGCTGGACAGTCTGAATTAAGTATACTAGATAGCAGATGTCTGCTGCATCCTCTACAACCTACAAGATATGGAATTGCGCTGTGCAAATTATGCTCAGCACTAAATGTTTGGGTGCGTTTGCGAAGTTACCCAATTTACATAATTCGTTTGGTGAATCAGTTCTAGCATGACGCATTCAGTGCGTATATAAATAGCTCAATATCTTAGTGAATTCCCCTAGAAAGAGCATTGTCCTTTGCAATGACCTTACCAGGATAGTGGTGATGACCAGTGAGCGGTTTGAAAGTGAGTCTGTGATGTTCATGCCATTCTGTCGGGAAACCTCCGTGATGTTGAGCCCTCCAGATGCACTCCACTTTCCCACCTAGAAAATATGAAATTTATATAGTCAAATTGTGTTTCACTTACCTGTTTCACCCATCCCTATCGCAATGGCCCCTTTGACTGCATTAGCAGCCCTGATCTAAGCTCATCCAGAAGCATTAGTTGATTGGTTCCTCTGTTTTATGCCAATAGATTGGTGGTTGTGTTCATGAGTAGCTAGGCCCTTGCATACACTCTGAATACATTAACATAAGACGAAGGGCAATTTCATGAAAGGAGATTGCTTCTCAATTCAATTTTGGAAAAGAAAATGTTGAACAAAGGAAAAAGCTGAACTTACCATTGCATGAATTGCAAACTGTTTTTTTTTTTTTAGATTGCACTGTTGTTCTATCATTGTTCAATGCATCAGAATGCATTTGGAGGGGATGGATTTTTATTGCTTAACTTTGTTGTGCTAAATTCCTTTTAGGATGAATTTCAAATAAATATATTTATTTTTTCTTGTAATGCTTTGTCATTCCAAATTTTCTTTTATAACTTCTGTCTTTTTATATCAGTCACAAGTGGGACAATTTGGTTGCTAACCAATTAAAGCATTAAATAACATTTGTGAAAAGAGTTTGGGCTCAATATTACCCTGCAAGCTAATTTGTTTAATTCTGCAGTGGGACCAATTGAGTTGATTGTCAATCAATGAATCTGTTTCAGCCCAGAGTATTCTATCTGCCTCCAGGGATATTGGCAACGAAAAATGCTAACAATTAATTAAGGTACACACACACACACACACACACACATACACACAGAGAGAGAGAGAGAGAGAGAGAGAGAGAGAGAGAGAGAGAGAGAGAGAGAGAGATTTACTTAGCTATCTAAATGGGGACATAACATAGACTTACAGTATATTGCTTATAATGACTACAGACCAGGAGTAGAAAGACATGGGGGCTCTGGGCAAAAATGCTAGTGAAATGGACAAAACTACACCCAAAATTCAAAATTTGGGAGCAAAAACTGCCCCTGTAATGACCTCTGTGTGTATCATTTGCTATGTTTTATTCTAGGCCTAGTTAAATATACGGTTTTATCATAAAAAAGCTATAGTTTAATCCTAGCCAAAACATAATATTCCCTACAAAAAAGCTTTAAACATTTTTAGAACTTTAAAGTCCCGTGAAATCAAATTTGGAGTTTTTTGGCCTGTAATGTATGTCTTTGGTTTTTAGGCCATCTGTTTGCTAGGTTACTACTAAACATTAACTAAGTTTCCATCCACTTTTTGCACTGTTCTGTTATTGACAAAGTGAAAATTTTACTGATGAAATGGATAAAATGGTGTGCGTGATGATGTCATTCTTAAGAAAAACAAACAACACTTTGTCGCATAAGTTATGGTTTAGCACAAAATAAATATGCCTTTGAGCTGTTTCCATACATAATTTTGTGTATATCGCAAACTGTGTAGCTTTCGCATCCAAGATGTCCCCACATTAATGTCAAATAGACATAGTATTGAGGTAGTATTGAGGTAATTTATTGAAACTGGCCAGTTTATGGCTGAATCTGGTCGAGATGAGGGATGTCGACAAGGTTTGTTTCCTGAAGGCACCCATCTCCCAGATCGGCCTATTCGCGACACCATCGAGGACTTTGCCCAGCAGTTCTCAGAGGTGAAGAAGCATACCGTGGCCATACAGCACATCTTGCCCCAGTCCCGTACCCTCCCCCCTGAGGTGGCGAAAGCCCAGACAGCTCTGCCTCAGCCCGAGCCAAGTCCTCAGCCCCAGCATAGAGCCCCCCACAGGAAGCTTATACCCCCCGCCTCACGGCCCGGTGCTAAGACCCAGAAGAAGGCTCTTAAGCGCCCCTGAGATGGATGACCCAAGGAGGAGACATCCACCGAAGGTGATGTCCAGACCACTCTGTCCTGAGGGCCGGGAGGAGAATCTTTTGTTCCATTTTGTTTTGTGTTAGACACACCCCGTATGGGCTGCGGTATCCACATTTAAAAAAAATAATAGTTTCCTCTCTCCTTGGGTCACACTGCCGGTGTTCATGACCGCTGTATCACGGCGACCAGGCCGCTATGAATGTGGATCGCCTGCGTGCATTCGGCCACACAACATAAACAACCCCAGGCTAGCCGGTTGTGACGTGTTACAAGATTCAGTTCGCCAGGCATCCACCCCGGTTCAGTGGCGTCAGCTTCACCTCAATGAAGGGCATGAACGCCATCACCGTGCGTGCGGAGATCTTAGTCCTTCGGCAGAAGATAGAGCCTGTCCCTCCAGCCGAGATGATGAAAGGGTTTTACAGAGCTTACTTCATAATGCCAAAGAAAGGTGGTGGTTTGCGGCCAATCTTGTACCTGTGAGTTCTGAACCGGGCCTTGCACACACTCCCGTTCAAGATGCTGATGCATTCTATCATGTGTCTGGCATCAAGATTGGTTTGCGGCGATAGACCTGAAGGACGCGTACTTCCACATCTCGGTTCTACCTCGACACAGACCCTTCCTATGGTTTGCTTTCGAGGGCCGGGCATATCAGTAGAAGGTCCTCCCCTTCAGCTTGTGCCTGTCGCTTCGCGTCTTCCCGAATGTCGTGGAGGCAGCCTGTTTGCAACCTCAACTACCTCGATGACTGGCTGATTCTAGCTCACTCTCGAGACCTATTGTGTGCGCACAGGGACCTGGTGCTCAGGCACCTCAGCCCCCGATTCAGAGCATCTCTTTTCTCGGCATGGAGTTAGACTCAGTCTCAGTGATAGCGCCTCACAAGCGAGCATGCGCAGTTGGTGCTGAACTGCCTGAAGTCATTCAAGTGGAGAACTTAACTATTGTACTCCCAGAAATGTTGAATTCATTCACGCACATGCGCACTCCTCAAATACCTGGTAGAATGCCGCTTATGTGTTTTCATGGCCTCATAAGCAGTGTTATCCGGTAAAAACATGGGTGTGTTAAGCCGCTTTCACTAAATCCCTTAAAGCAGCCTTAGGAAACCGACATTCTTGTTTATATGACGTTTCAGAATGCCATTTTCAGCAAAAAAGCACCTTGTGCTTTTGTAAAATAAAGAAAATAAAAAGGGTGAGCTTTCAACAGTCTCTGTGTACGTGAGCATATATCTGAAACACGTCACAAAATGAACTGAAACTCTGCGAATACTTATCACACAAATGTGAAACATGTCTAAAGAAAGCTTAAAATGTCTACTTTTAAATAAAACAATTCAAATTTAAAACAAATATTCTCCTGCAATGTAATCTGTATGAAACAAAGCGAAGTACAGTTTCTCCTGGCTCAGCTAATTATCCCTAATGTGATCACACCGACAGGCAGATGGCACTATTCATACGGTAATGTGCTGAGGTGATCAATGCAAATGGTAAACGCCACCGACTGTGTCTTAAAACCATCAAGTTCATTAACTTTTCTGCGCATTTGGAAGATTGCACAATACACAGGCGAGGAAACTCCTGGATAGTGACGAAGAGTTAACATTTTCCTCAGAAGAACAGCGGGACTCCGATGAACGCTTGTATTTTGAAGAAAGACTTGATCCAGCCGAGGATACAATTTCGGATGAGTAAATCATTTACTTTTACTTACATATTAGTTGACATGCTATTTTAAATAAACATGTACATATTTTACTAGTGGAACTGTTTCCAGACTTGCCAGCCAGGATTCAGTGTATTGAAATTTTAAATATGTTCTAATAGGCAAGTTTTAGTTACATTTAAATGTTGTTTCAGCTAAAGTAGGCATTTAAATTGTATGCTGTATGATATACAGTAAATATGATATGTAATATGGTATAAAAATAATATGAATGTTTAGATTATATTTTAACTAGTTTTTATGCTGCCTCATCATCAACAAAGCTTGTGCTTGCAAATATTTGTTCAGGTTAAATTAGTAAAATGCACTTTAAATATTCCCATATTATAAAATCAGCATATTATTATGATTTCTGAAGGATCATGTGTCACTGAAGACTGCCGTTGATGCTGAAAAGTCAGCTTTGATCACAAATTGCATTTTCCAATATATTTAAATAGAAAACGGTTCTTTTAAATTGTAAAAAAGAGTTCACAATATCATTATTTTTACTGTATTTTGATCAAATTAATGCAGTCTTGGTGAGCAGAAGAGACTTCTTTTAAACGGTAATGTAGGTCTAAAATTAAGTAAGTCTTTATTTAAAGAAAATGTATAATCAGATTACTACTTTTAACTTAAAACTTGATTTTGATCATTAAGTCTCCTCACATTCATTATCTTTCTATAACATTCCTCATTGATAGGCCCAGTGGAGGGGTCTTTTGTCTCCTGAGGTGTGAATTACAATCAATAGTCATATAGTTCACGCCTCCTCGCATATGACCTTTCTAACACTAAAAGTGTCTTACAAAAGTTAAATTAGTATATTGTTTTGTATGAATGAGTGATCAGGATGGTCTTTACATAATTTTTTAGCAAAAACTCTAGGTTACAAGATCCAGTTCTCAAAAGGCCTGTGGACATAGTATGTGTTATAAGGCTTTATTTTAATTACTTAAAAAATTTGTTTTTTCAAAAACCACGCATAAACGTTATTTTCTCAAAAATACAAACATGTACACACGTTGCTTACATATTATTGTAGCCCAGTATTGTAGTGCTGAATACAGTGTTATCAGACTTTAGCCATTAATATGTTTTTAAGCAACTGAAAAAAACACAAATGTCAAGGCATGTCAAAACTTCTCCGGGGCCAAAAACACCCTCAGACCCCAGAGGGTATAAGACTCTTCAGACTTCTTTTTTTTTTAAATAAAAAAATTACTATTAATACTGGAAAAACAAAAACCCTGATTAAGAAATTATTTTGCAATGTACTCACACATCTTTTCATAAAAGAGAGTGCAGCTATATTTACACACCTCATTACTGCAAAAGAGCATGCTACGTGTAACTTCAGCTGGTCATTAACGAACGCTTGCAATTAACAGTGCTGTTTACCTTAATCCAATTTGCTTTATGATCCACTAACTTATGCTTATGTTTAAACACCTCATTTGCTTCCTTGTTAGGAGGTAAATTAAACGTAAGACATAGATTGCACTTTATTTGTACAGCAATGGTACAAGAGAACTACACTGGTAGATAAGGAATGGTTATTTGAGAATACAATTAAATCCTTGTTATTGTGCAGTTGTTGTTGTTGTTGTTGTTTTTATTTTTGTCATCGTTTGGCAGAATGGAAGTACTGTTTCTGGCATGATCAATAATGCAAAACTGATATCGAAGGTTTTTTAATAGCCAAAATTCTGTAGATTATGTCACAGCCATAAACCATGATTGCAATTGCTATGAATTGCTATTGGCAGTCAGAGGCAGGTGGTACTATGATGAGGAACATTCCCAATCTGTAGAGCATTTTATTGTACAAAAATTTGAAATTGAATCATCATTAGGTTCCTGTGAAATAAATCTATTGTCTATTGTCTAGATGTCTAGGCTGACCACCAGTGGAAAAGTCAGTTCCCCATCTGTCGCTCACTTTGACGTTGTGACGAAGAAGCGACACTAGGGGTCTCTCTCTTGAGCACCATGCCTCTGATCTATAAAAAAAGGCCAATGAGAAGTTGGCAGACAGTATTTGCATACCCCGCCCCAGACATACGGTTATAAAGGCGGGGCCGATGGTTGTGTATACGTCTAGTTCATTCAGAAATTTTCTTCGGAACCGATGGTTGTATATGCAGTGTGCAGTCACACACCTGTTCCTCTTCCTCTGAGCTGATTCTGCTGTTAGATCTACGGCGCACTTAAGCAGCTTTCTCCTTCTCTGCACAGAAGTGCAGTTTGCCCATGGGTGCTTCGACAGTGCAAAACTTAAAAGAGTTTATTGTTAAAAGAGTGATTTCCTCAGTATAAGAGTATTTTCCTCTAAAAGAGCAATACACAGCAGCGTTGAAGGTCCTTTTCAGGACGCATCTTTATACAGATGCCCTTCCGCTCCTGTGTAGTTCCTGGATGCGGTAGAGAGCTCTCTGCTTCAGACGGCCACAGGCGTTGTCTCATGTGTCTGGGCTGTGATCACACCGAGGCAGCATTTGTGGATGGTTCATGTTCTCACTGCGAGAACATGACCATGGCAACGTTGCGGACCCGGCTTTCCTTCAACTGATGGAACACCACGCCAGCCGCTCCCCGCGTCGCTCCTTCTTCCCATGGGATTGAGGACGATGTGGCTGGCGATGGAGGCGATCTGGGGATGGTAGCGGGTGCTGTTCCTCCGGGTACGTCCCCCCGGACCACCCGTCCCCCGGCACGCTCGTTGACTCCCGTCCGTGCTCAAGGCAACAGCGGCTCGCCGACTTGTTCTAGATGTGAGATGGACAGGATACGCTTCCTCAATGGCCCTGTCTCCCAGTTCGGCCGGTGGAGGGCCGGGAGGATAATCTTTTGTTGAATTAATTTGCCGGGTACCAACATTCTCAGTTAAAGAGCTATTTCCTTTGTCTCTGGGTCACCTGGCCCACAAATGCCGTTCGGACGGCACACCTCAACAGTCCCGGCATGCTAGACGCGGACCCCCGCCCTCAGCCCCACGACTGTTTCCCCGGCTGACTGGTTCTGACGAGTCTAGAGCCTCCACCGGACCTCCTCCTCAGTCAATAACCTGCCCCCTGCCGGGTGTGCGGAGCAAGGTAAGAGCTTCAAATCTTTTCTCAGCACCAGAGCCTCGGGATGCACATTCGCCTCCCGACGCCGTATTACCTGCTTCGCTCCGCTGCTCCGCCCTGCCGGGTACGACATAGATAATTGTCCCATTAGTGCCCCTAGCGAGGAGTTTGGACGCGTGGCTTTCACTTCCCAACCTGTCACGCTGGCTGGCCAGGTCCATTCGACTCGGTTACGCAATTCAGTTTGCCACACACCCCCACACCCCCCCCCCCCCCCCCCCCTTTGGTGGTGTCCGCTTTACCTCAGTACACCGCAAACATGCCAAATCCCTGCACGCGGAAGTCATGACCCTCTTACTCAAAGACGCGATAGAGCCTGTCCCTCCAACCGAGATGAAGAAGGGTTTCTACAGCACTTACTTCATTGTACTCAAGAAAGGAGGCAGCTTATGACTGATCTTGGACTTGCGAGTTTTCAACCGGGCTTTGCACAAACTCCCGTTCAAAATGCTCACGCAAAAACACATATTAACTTGCGTCCGGCATCTAGATTGGTTCGCAGCGGTAGACCTGAAGGACGCGTACTTCCACGTCTCAATTCTACCTCAACACGACCCATCCTGTGGTTCATTCAGCGGCCAGGCGTATCAGTACAAAGTCCTCCCCTCGCGTCTTTACGAAAGTCGCAGAGACAGCCCTTGCCGAGAAGCCGCATACTCAACTACCTCGACAACTGGCTCATCCTGGACAACTCCCGAGAGTTACTATGCGCTCACAGGGACCAGGTACTCAGGCACCTCAGCCGTTTGGGGCTTCTGGTCTACTGGGAAAAGAGCAAGCTCACCCCCTTTTCTTGGCATGGAGTTAGACTCAGTCTCAATATCAGCGTGCCTCACCAACGAGCGCACGCAGTCAGTGCTGGAATGCCTCACCACCTTCAGGCCAGGCACGGCCAGAGGCTCTTGGGGCATATGGCAACCTCCGCGGCGGTCACACCACTGGGGATGATGCATATGAGACTGCTTCAGCACTGGCTCCAGACTCGAGTCCTGAGAAGAGCATGAAGCCGCGGCACGCACCACGTGTGATGGTCACCCCCGCCTGCCACCAAACATTCAGACCCTGGACAGACCTCTGCTTTCTGCGGACAGGAGACCTTTGCTGCAGGTGTCCCGATGCGTCCTGGTCACGACCGACACCTCCAAATTGGGTTGGGGCACCATGTGCAAAGGGCACGCAACCATTCACATCCTGTGCAATCTATATGTGGTAGCAGACGCGCTGTCATGACAACGCTTGCCCAGTGGAGAGTGGAGTGTTCACCCCCAGTCAGTTCAGCTGATTTGGATACGGTGTGTCAAGGCTCAATTAGACCTGTTCGCCTCCCGAGAGACCTCCCATTGCCCGCTATGGTATGCCCAAACAGAGGCTCCCCTCGGGGCAGACGCACTGGCACACAGCTGGCCCTCGGGGCTGCGCAAGTAAGCATTTCCCTCAGTGAGCCTTCTTGCACAGGTGCTGTGCAAGGTCAGAAAGGATGAGGAACAAGTCACCCTAGTGGCTCCCTACTGGCCCACCCGGTCTTGGTCCTCGGACCTCGTACTCCTCGCGACAGCCCCTCCCTGGCAAATTCCCCTGAGGAAGGACCTTCTTTCTCAGGGATGGGGCATGCTCTGGCATCCACACCCAGACCTCTGGAACCTCCACGTCTGGCTCCTGGACGGGATGTGGAAGATCTTGTTGATCTTCCAACTGCGGTCATAGACACAATCAACCTAGCCAGAGCTCCCTCTACCAGGCAACTTTACGCCCTGAATTGGCGCTTGTTCACAAATTGGTGTTCTTCCCGGGCCGAAGACCCACAGAGGTGCGCATTTAGGTCAGTGCTCTCATTTCTGCAGGAGAGGTTGGAGGGGACACTGTCACGACTTAATTATCAGGTTCCTAAGAGGCTCCCGGAGGTTAAATCCCTCCCAGCCAAGCCTGTTCCCCTCCTGGGATCTCTCAGTGGTCCCCTTGGCCTTCAGAGACCTCCCTTTGAGCCGCTAGAATCAGTTGGACTCAGGGCCCTCTCCCTGAAGACGGCCCTGCTGATGCACTTCCATCAAGAGGGTCGGGGACCTGCAAGCGTTCTCTGTTAGCGACACTTAACTGGAGTTCGGTCCAGCAGACACTCATGTGATCCTAAGACCGCGGCCGGGCTACGTGCCCAAGGTTCCTACGACTCCCTTCAAAGACCAAGTAGTGAATCTGCAAGCGCTGCCCCGGGAGGAGGCAGGCCCAGCCCCTTGTGTTGCTGTGTCCGGTACATGCTTTGCGTACCTACTTGGAACGCATGCAGAGCTTTAGATGTTCTGAGCAGCACTTTGTCTGCTTTGGCGGACAGCGGAAAGGGAACACTCTCTCCAGAGGTGAGACAGAGGAAACAGAGGCTTTCCCACTGGGTGGTGGACGCCATTTCATTGGTCTATCACACCCAGGCCGTACACCCCCCCCCCCCCCCCCTTGCGGGTCCGAGCACACTCAACAAGGAGTGTTGCATCCTCGTGGGCACCTCCCTGGCAGACATATGCAGAGCAGCGGGTTGGGCAACACCTAATACCTTTGCGAGATTCTACAATCTCAGGGTTGAGTCAGTATCGTCCCGTGTTTTCTCAGGTCCGAGCTGGCAGAGCTCGGTACACGCTGACGGACCTTTCCATTGGCCGAGGTAAAACTGTGCGCTTTCTCTCCCAGGAGATCCCACTCATTCGGATCCCTGGATGACTCCTCCCTAGCCCTTTTGGTCCACAGTTCAGTGGAGGAACTCGCCGACCCAATCCACTGTGGGTTCTTAATCTACCCTGTACTGGAATAGGTGCTCCACAGCTCAGGACTCCTACATGGACTCCCCCTGTGTGTATTTTCCATGGTACGGTCCCCTTACGAGCGGACCCACGTCTCCCTTGGGTAGTTCACACTGCCCCCTTGTCGCCGTGTTTGTAGTAACTCCACCCCTCGTGAGAGGTGGGATCTACCACCGCGCCACATTCCACATTTACTGAATTAAATTGCCAAAGATTTGAAAGATACGGTGGGTAGAGTGGAGGAAGCTGAACAGCGGGTGGCAGACTTGGAAGAATGAGTGTTAAGAATGAGAGTTCTGAAGCTAAAGATGTGATATGTCAAGCCCTTGACATCCAAAAAATTTCAAACAAAACTGACAGATCTCGAAGCACGGTCACGACAAAACAATATATGATGCTTATATGTATTTCCGGAGGAGGCCGAAGCAGACAACATAAAGGAGTTTATTGACATTATCTTCAAGATGGAACTGTCCCTCTCTGATACAGAAATTGGGATACAGTGCTGCCATAGGGTGTTCGGCCCCAAGCTGCCGCCAAATGCTAACCCCCAATCAGTTGTAATTTAATTTCTCGAATATAAGATCAAAGAGTTGGTGCTCTGTTCAGCATTGAAAAAGAGGGAAGTTCACTTGAAAGGGAAAAGAATGTACTTTGACCAAGATTACCCCACGGAGACTCAAAGGATGAGGAAGGCATACACCCCTATCAGGAATCTATTCAATGAAAAAGGTCTCCATTTCCAGATACCACCTCCAGCAAAACTTTGTGTATGTTTTGAGGAAAGTCCCATTGTTTATAACAGCGTAACGGAGGACTTAAAAAAGAAGGGATTAACCACAGAGAGCATCAGAGAAGATAACACCACTGCATCGGCACCCATGGAGAGGCTGAGTAAAATCTCCTAGGAGACGCTGGGTGCAAAAATGCACCACAACCAAGAAGCACACCAAGAAAGAGAACAGAAAAGACTCCAGGGTTTCTGCCAGGACACCGGAGAGACTGTTTTACTTCTCTTCAGGGTAAAATACAGTTAATGATTAACCTCATCCATGATTAACTCTACCAAAAAGACAGACTAATACAATATGGAGAATATTCATACACTGTTATGAAAGAATATCTGTATATTAACTCTTCGTCCAATGAAGGTTAGTTTTACAATGGGTCAATTTTTTGTAGCTATAGCCATAATAGATTCATAAAAACTAAAGACCTCTATGTTTTGGAGTTTTAGGAAGAAATATTGTACTAAGTGTGCACTAATTTATAATATCAGTTTGCACTGGAGAGGCCCTTCATTAATCAAAGATTTTCCTTACCAAACAGAAGTTCCTTTAAAAGAACCTTGATTACCTTGATAATCTTCAGTCATTGAAAGTTTCCTGGAATCTCTATATTTACCATCGGTAGGTGTGGAACAAAACAAATTGGTAACACAAGAAATCACAGAAGGTGAAATTGATGGCACTAAAACAAGACTAAAAACAAATAAAGTACCAGGAGGAGATGGGTATCATGGAAACAAGCTGTGATCCTAAAACCTACAGACCTATTTCTGCCTTAAATATATATTACAGATTGTATTCTTCAATTATTGCAAAATTATATTATATTGTTATATTGCAAAAAGATTAGAAAATATAATTCCTGACTTGATTGACACTGACCAAACAGGATTTTTTTTAAAACAGACAGACACAAGATAACATGAGATGTGCATTATATCTGATTGATAGCATGAGCAAAAATAATTTAAAATATCTTGCCTTGACACAGAGAAGGCTTTCAACAGTGCGTTGGGAATTTATGTATCTGGTATTACAACGTTTTGGCTTTAATGATGAGGTTATAGAACGTCTTAAACCTCTATATTACTTACCAACTGCCCAGATCAAAATAAATGGTAATGTCTCTGGCTCAATTACTCTGGAACAGGGATGCCGCCAGGGGTGCCCCTTAAGTCCCACACTCTTCACATTATTCATAGAGCAGTTAGAGAAGATGCAGAAATAACAGGAATTTCATTTAAAGAAACAAAGCATAAAAAATGTCTATATGCGGATGATATTCTTAAGATTATCTCCCAGATTCTAGCCTGCCTAAACTCATGTCATGCCTTGAACAGTTTGGTTGGTATTCAGGATATAAATAAAATTTACATAAAACCCAAACCCTGTTAATTTGACTAACAAAAATATAATATAAATTATGGTTCTATCACAAAGGAATTAAAAGCAGATTTGGACAGATGATACCCTTAACCCTTAGTATGTGTAACTGAATAGAGAAAATATTGAAGATTAATGTTTTACCGCAATTAATGTTTCTTTTTCAATCACTGCCTGTAGATGTACCAAAGAAACAGTTTAATGATTGGAATTAAATCATTTCCAGATTTATATGGAAGAATCAGAAGCCTAGGGTAAGACTTAAAACACAACAATTACCAAAGGAAAAAGGAGGACTGTCTCTTCCCTGCTTGGAGGATTATTATAAAGCAGCACAATTAAGATATCTAGTTTACTGGTGCAATGATGAGTATAATGCAAAATGGAAAGAACTAGAATTCAGTCAACTGGATTTTCCTCTCCAATCCATACTAGGCAATAAAACAGCTAAGATTGTTCATTCTAACAACTTAAATTATTGGACAATAGTTCAATATCTGGTTCAAAGAATGGAAAAAATCAGAGGCTGGAGAGGATGGGTGGCCTATGATAGAGATTTAAATCCTGCACTGCTGGATTTGAGGTTTAAACAATTGACGTTAAAAGGCATTACATCATACACAACTTAGATAAGCAGGATTTCTATAAATATTTACAGCTTAGGAATCACTTTAATAGAAATATTAAAAGTAATGAAGAAACTAATATGAGTCTCATCAATGTTTTCGATATGATATGGAGAAACTGACCTCTTCTTTAAGACTAAGTATGGATACATTTTGCATGTACTGGTCTTGTGACCTTACAAATGAGCTTACGTCATTCCCTCTCGTGAGAGCGTGTCACAGAGATGTATGGAAGCAAACATTTGTAGTTTAAAAAGCATATAAGTATTGTTTTGTTTCTATAAACAATCGTTTTGGGTTCAGAAGAACTTTATTTGTCGATGGAGTCGTGTGGATTATTTTGATGCACCTTAAATATGCATTTTGGACCGTCAAATTTTCACTTGCATTGTTTAAAGGAGGAGGCCTGAAATGAAATCCTAACAATCTTGAATTCTGTTTTAATGAAGAAAGAAACTCAGATACATCTAGGATGGCCTGAAGGAAAATTATCAGCAAATAAAAAATTTTGTGTGAACTATTCCTTTAACAATTAGCTGTATTTAGAAAAAATATTTTACTACAGAAACCGCACTCTCCTCGGCCATGTTGAAAGTTTATGACTCCTCTCATCTCGGAAACTCAGGTATCAAAATGATCTCAGAGATCCTAGTCATAATTATGACTTGATGGGTCATTCATGTGCAACTTAAGAGAGTGAAAATCGTATTTAAAATAATTCCGATAGCACCTGAAGTAGGGCTTTCAAAATGGCTGAAAAACTACATTCAAATTTCTTACTTAAATGATAGTAATATTCAAATTATATTCAAATTCTAAAGACATTACTTTGTTAAAGGAAAAAAGTACTGTATTGTCTCCTAATCCCACAAGAGGGCGCAAGTGAGCGCAATGAGCAAATATAATCCAAATCAAGCGTAGCATTTTTTATTGAAATTAAATGTTATGACTTTGTTTAAAGTGCATAAAGTTTTAAACAATCGTTCATAGATCAAATATAATTTCTTAAATGTGCATGCAAGGAAATTGAGGTAACAAAAGAGCATATAAGTGGAAGAGCATGAGTAATATGAGAAAACATGCTTCAACAGACAGTGTAATGTATTATGTTAACATAAAATGGCAAACTGTTATTCTGAAACTATCCACTCACTCATACATCTACATATTGTTTGTCAAAAACACCAGACGGTCAAATTGATCTGCAGCAAGGGCAGAGCGTTTTTGTTGACAATGTTTCCAGCTGATGAAAACACACGCTCAGCTCTGACCAATGTGCCAATAATACCCTGGACTGTTTTAATAATGGCCCCTCATCATGACATTCTCGAGAAAATTCTTTGAGATGAGAAGACTGCGCGTGTGTTTTCAAGTTAGATATTGTGGAGTAATATAGCAGCGGTTTCTTACACAACTTACAAATGACGTTGGTTTTGTCAACAATCTGGACTTCGATACTCCAGATACCGAAGAAGTGCCACACAGCACTTTTAAGATGTTTTGGTGTAAGTAAGATCCTCTCCGACTCCGAGTCCTCACTCTCTTTTTCAGCATTTAAATGAAAATGTAAAATTTTCAAATTATCAATGCAGCCGTGCCGAATCTAATGGGTTGAACTGGATAGGCTAACAAAAACAAACCGCATAAGCTACGTCATCATCATGTCTCATGCACCTCCTGACACACCTAAAATTCGAATGCACGGTTTTTGCATTCAAATGTGCTTTTTTTTTTTTTTATTCGACGAATATTCAAAATTCGTATTTTAATTTGACAGCTCCAACCTGAAGGCAGCATCATTCTATGTAGTTTGTTATACAGTGCATAATTCCTGCTTGAGTTCAAAACTACTTAGCTGTAAAAATTTTCTCAGCAGTTGTTTTGTACTCTCAACTTGCCACGTCTATTTGGCATCATCTCTACCTGTCAGTTATGTGGCACAATGGATAAATTCTGGATTAAGATGGAAAACGCTGGATGTTTAAACCCTGCAGGGGGTAATCTTACAGTTGTGCCTTTGTTGTAGCCTACTGGAGCTCTATCCATAGTTCTTAGTGAATGCTAGCAAAAAAGTACACATAGCAAAATTGTTGCTATATGTGCTTTGCTTGGTTAGTTGTGTTATGTCTGATTTGAGGCAGCTGTTATGTGTTTGTGTGATGTTTTACCTTTTGAAGGCCATCCTCCTTAAGACTCACGATGTCAAGATCAAAGTCAGTGCGCAGACCTGTAGTCCTGTTGAAGCACAGCCGTCCCGTCAGGCCATCCCAATGAGACTTCAGAGAGAGAGAGAGAGAGAGAGAGAGATTTCAACAAACAAAACACACCTGGACACACCAGGTCTGTGCCCCATTCAGAATTGAATTGAAAATAGCTATTCAATTCCTGAATTTGGATTGAATTTGCATTGAGAACAGAATGCAGAATTGCAATTCTAAAGTGAACTTACGGAAGAATTAAAATTCTATTTAATACATTAACTTTACATTAAATTCTTTATTTTATTCAATATATTATAAAGTATAAATAAAATAATCTCAAAACAATATAGTTTACATTTTGTGGTGCTGTATGGCAAAATTAAAATATTAAAAAATAATGAATTTCTTTTAAATGCAATTCATTATAATGTGGAAATTCACATTTCAATTCAATATCCTGTAGAGTGTGGCCAATTTAATTCAAATTTACACTCATGAATTAAAAAAGAAAATCTTAAATTCTGAATCTTACACATACACTTGCACATACACACATACATACACTAATACACATCCTCATGAGCACACACACAGACTTGATTTCCTTTTTAATTTCATTTTACGTCCCAGCACCCAAGACATTCCCTCTCCCCAGACCTCTGTCCTAATTAACAACCATCTCACTTGCAACAATCTCCAGAGACAAAAAATTACACTGCAACTCCCCCTCACCATTCCTCCCTCATCCTTTAACCACATAACTGCTCCCCCAAACAACACACTGATATAGAGTGCTCTCCATATCCTCTTCTAAATGAAACACCTCCGTTCATATTCAGGAGTGAGGACATTTCACAGGAATGTGTGTGCTCCACAATACCAAAAAGAGACAATACTCTCTACACAACTCCATGACCCTAATTTTCTCTTCTCTTGCATGCTACGCTCAGCAGAGCTGTGTTCAACAACTCTAATCTGTCTATTATGCGTTCTAATCAAAGTCTCTCTTGTGAGCTGAAATAAGAGCTGATTACACCGTGCACACTCACACTCTAGCGCGTAGTGATGAGAAAGTGGGACACTGCATGTCCAAGGCCAGAATGAAAAGAGTGAATGATCAACTTTAACTGCTACATTCAAAGTTTGCAGTTCAAATGGATATTGTCTGGAGATTGTTCATTAGGTGTGATTTAACGTTAAAACAAAGATAACCTCCGGGGGTTGCTAACTTTTGGATTATGGTTTAAAAAAATTTGTCTACTTTATTAAATGTTGCGGTCCCTTTGTCCCCATCTGTTTTTATTTTAAATGATCTCTCTGATATCCAACTTAACAAAATTCAGAAGCGAGTGTTTTTAGCTGGCTTGACGGCTGCCAAGAAATTAGTAGCAATGAGATGGAAACCTCCAAATTCTCTTAATAAGCAATTTTGGGTTCTCACATTTATAGATGTGGTGTATCTTGAATTGTCCACTGCACGCATTCACAGTGCAAGTGAAGATATCATTAGACTCTGGGCCCAATCTTTGGAGAAGCTCAAAGGTCTACTGATTTAAATTAAGGAGACACAACCCCCCCCCCCCCCCCCCCCTGTGCTATTCCACAGGTTTCAATGTCAAGAATTTTGTATGGACGTATTTCTTTTATATAATCTGCAGTACATGTATAGTTTTGCATATATTTTGAAGCATATTATGTCTCAAATATTATTTGACGCATCTTTGTCATTTACTCTTTTGTGTAACTGTCCAGTTTTTATTTTATTTTATTATTATTTTATTTCATTATTTATATATCAAACATTGTAACTCTTATTTAGATTTTTATCCACTCTTGTAATGGTTGATTGATTGTCTTCATCATTTTGTATGTTAAACAATATCCAAACATCATTAATGATAAAATAAAATAAAAAATTGATAAAAAAAAAAAAAGAAAAAAAAAAGATAACCATATACTAATGGCACTAATGGCTAACACAGTGGCCCTGAAAAAGTATCAGAACACTTACGTCACACTTAAAAATATATATGCATATTCCTTTAATAACCACAACATTTTCAAATACTTATTATTTTAATTTTGAAGGCACATCTGTTGTTCAAAGATATCAAACTTCTTTTAGTGAAATGTTTAGCTTGAAAAGTATGGTTGTGCTATCTTTTTTTAAAATAGATGCTATTTGGATTGGAATTTTGTTATCTCATGCATTGGCATTCATACATGTTTAAGTCTTGTTTCAGTGTCCACTATTTTGGGGGGCAATGTAAATAATAAGACACAGTTTGAATAAATAATAAAAAGGGAAGCGCAAGCTTCGATGATAAATGTACAGCAGAGCGGTTCATACTGTATTGTGTTATTTAAACAATATCTTATATATCTTATCTTGTCTCTGAGAGCCAAGTGTTTGTGACAGTGGTGCCCTGTGCGATTGTCATTACCTCCTTAATGAAACTCATGAAGCGGCCTCCAAACCTCCAGGGTTTGTGGCGGTGACACTGCAGTGAGTTGACAGTCATCTGCGGAGCATGCTGGTAAGAGACCGACACGATGTGGACTGCGTCGTACGTCAGAGCAGCATCTGTCTGGAATAAATAGGGGGGCGATATGTCAGCTGAAAGGAACTAATGTGCAGGAGAAGAGCAGGACTTCACCAAATGACAACCTTGCCAGAGAGCAAACTGGGCCACTGCTCAGGACCATTTGTATATGAATCAAAACAGAGAGAAGTACAGGGTCTGGTGCAGGGATGAAGACAAAACAAATTATTTTTATTCAGTGTTTTTTTATAAACTGGGAACAAAAATGAGCTACTCAACTTATGTAAGTAGAGCAAAATTGGAACCAACAGGACCAAATAAAAAATTCATTTGCACAGGACCATTAGCGAAGCCTGTGCATAATTAGTAATAAAGGTATTCATGATGCCTTATAATCTATACTGTAATCCATAGCCTGTAATGTGGTGTCATTCCTGTTTTTTTTTTCATTACACTTGTTATAACCATGAATATGTAAGTATAACTTATAAGGTATAAGGAGTTACAATTATTTACTAGAACATACAACCGATTATAAATTGTATGTTAAGGCTATTTAACCATTGGAAGAAAATTACAAATAATAAATGTATTTGGGTAAAAAAAAGACCTGGTAGAGTACAGAATATATATATAGTATAGTACATCTCTCTTGATTAAGAAAATTGCCATATGCTTGTCATCTATACATCAATGGTTGTACAATTATTTTGCAGCTGATACACAGAACACTAAACCATTCATTTTGAGTACAAAAAAAAAAAAGAGATTATAATTAGAAAACTTACAAACTGTATATTTTTTTTACAGAATCATGTTTTTATTCAAAAATATTTTCTGTTCAGAATATATACATCTGTCTGACGGATGAAAAAAGAGCCAAAAATCCTATAGACTTCTTTCGAAAAGGTCCCCACACATGGGGATCAGGACGTCATGGAGACTTGGGGATCACTTTTGACCTGAGCCAGTAACCATCTTAAAACAACCTATCAACACCCTAGCAATGCCATAGCAACACCCAAAGCACCCTGACATTGCATAAAAAATAATTAGAATAAAATTGTCATACAATTTGACATTTTACTTATTCATTAATTAATTGTTGTGGATAATCCAAAGGCATTTTGACCAAAAACAAGATTAAGATTTGTTTTACACTGTTTTTAACTTTTAAACAGGTCAAAAAATGACCAGTGGCTTTCTAAAAAGTGTTTCTGTATGGTTTATAGAATGTAAATATAAAAATACATTTTATATACTAGTAGTATGTTGGAATTTTTAGTTCTCTTTAACTAATAGTTAGTGATGCTTCCCAAGTTTCAGAATTTTTTTTAAAGCAAGACACTGTTTTTGATGAAACAATTGCACCAAGGTTTGCACATAAGCTGCTAAGCAAGTGATCTGTTCATTTGCAAATTACATCTCTCAGAGCTATAAATAAGGAATTTTCAGTCCATCATTGTGCATGAATTCATTGTTCTGTGATTGCTTGAACTGAGCAAGTGCTGCGACTGTTTCTAATACTTCTATAGTCCCAATAGTCTGACATAATGCTTAGTGTTTCTGTGTGCTTTAAAATGTGTTTTATTACTAGAATACTTAAAACAGCATTATCACTTGCTTGTTTCTATGTCTTGTTGTGTTTGATTCCACAGGAGGTTGTAAAATTGTATATTGTTAGTTAGTTCAATATACAGATCATTAAATTAATATATGGATCGTGTCCAGAAGGGAACCGTCAGGCTGGGAAAAGCCTTGTGGGAGACGCACAAGACACAAGTTTTTATTGTGATTATTTTGGTGTCCCACAGAAACCTACACCTACCACTACCCCTTAACTTAACCCTTCACCTTAACCCTACCCCTAACCCACACTTTACCAATAGCACATGTGATTCTCATGAGACTTTCCCAGCTCGACGGTTTCATTCTAGATATAACCTCTTATATGGTAGCAGCCATTTTCTTCAGCCTTGTTGAAAGAAAACTTGGTTGGGCAAACATAAGGGAGACTATCTGCAGGTGTCCATCAAGGAAGTACAGCATAGTTAGCAATTGGAAGTTATTTTCTTATGCCATTTCAGGGTCTTCAATTCAACTATATCAATTGCAGTTATGCTTTTTCACAATCTTCAGAAAAAATACAGAAATTGTCAAGTGCTGTAGGGATGCCCTGTTCCAGAATGCTTTACAAAATAAGTGGGAGCCCAATAATATAATTCCTACATTACCTACAAGGTAAATATCTCTTCTCACACAGAACTGCTACACTCAAGGAGAAAATCCTCCAAAGCTTGAGGTTAATCAGAAGTGTGTTCAAGTCAATAGCCAAAGAGTACTAGACAGAGCTCAGCAAAAACATCCAGACCACAGGCGCAAAGGAAACCTTAGAGCGATAGATGACAGAGTTTAAAGGGCCATTGATTCTTTCAAGAGCAAAACAGCACCTCAAGCACACACACCAAAAAAAAACCTAAAAAAAAACTGATTGAGCCACACAGTTGACTAGGGCTGAAATTGCTGAAAAAATTATTTTAGCTACTGCTATATGATGAACTCATGTGCTTATGATAATTATACCCTTGACCTTGGACCTAACAGAGGCAAGCAGATGCAGAGATAAGTGGACAACTACTCAGAACAACACTCAAGAGGCACAATCGTAGCAAGCTAAAGAGCCTCACACTGCAAGATAACTTAGTGGACAGGATCTATCTTCACCTGCTCTGAAAAATGCTGAGAACAGCAGACAACTTTCTACTACACAAACCTGACCAAGGTATTTCACTTTGGTCCGGTTTGTTCTTTGGTCAAGTACATTATCATTTGAACATCCACCATGGCTTCAAGCAAGGATGAATCCTTGCTCCATCCCTCTTCCTCTCCATGCTCTTGAAGCATTCGTTCTACATGCACCTTCTCTGTAAGGACATACAATGATGATTGTCTATTCAGTCTGTGCTGAATCAAGCATGGGCCAAAATACTTCAAGTACTCCATAAAAAGATTGTTTCCACCTACGCTACTGTCACCAGTCATGGAGCAACTGCTCCAGTACCTAATGGACTACTTTGTCTTGGCAGCCAAATACTTTAGGTTGAACTCAGCTTGAGGAAAACAAATCTGTTTGGCTAAAACTTTAAAACTGAAAGTTATGATTCACAGGTTTTCATATTTTGGTCCTCTGTCACTGATCACTCCATCACCTCTCCTTGTACAGTTATGCCAACACACTTGAAAGCTGATTTAACCTTTGCTCACCTGGGAAGTGAATAAACTCATTTGCTATAGCATGGCAGAAGTGTGCATTGAAGTGAGACATGGACGGGTCATGAAATTCAAAATCAACAGAAAAATTTCTACTTGCACTATCTGTAATGCATCTTGAATGTCTACTAAAGACATGAGGTCCTCAAGACTTGAGATTCTCTCAAGTGTCCTTCCAAACATGTGCACATTTCTCAGCTACTGAAAGGAGAATGGACATGTATTCAAAGATGCAGCGACATTGCTTTTGGCTTCTTGTAACTGAACCATAAAGCTGTAGCGATATGTGAGCTATGTATGATGGTACAGTGCTGGGATGATTTGTTTGATATTAATATTGATATTAATGGAACACAGGGCCATTTATTAGTAAATGGTGGAAATAAAAGCCAACTTTTTCCATTTAAAAAATGTCCACCTCCACAAAGAATTGTACAGCACAGTGTGTGAGTATTTGAACTGCGGTGAATACATTTATAGTTAAACAAGCTGTACAAATGTAAGGAAATCCAGTGGCAGTGTATCAGACATACTATTTGTGTTTATATAATTTGAAGAGCTGCAATCTAAATTATTCAGTTACACAGCAAATAAAAGTAGATTCTGTATTTTAGTACCATGTACCAGGATAATTAGGAGCTATGTCCCGAAGGGTTTAGCCCCTATTGTATTCGTTGGTATTATTCTTATTCTTCTGGCTGACTAAGAATAATACAATTATTCTGTCATATAACCTCTCCGCAATTTTGAATTTTATGAAAAAGTAATGTAAATGCTTTGTCTGATTTGAATGAAAATTGGAAGGGGTCTTCGACATCATGTCCTGATTGTACCTAATCAGTTTGGAGACATATATATATATATATATATACAGTATATATACACACATTTTATTTAAACCCTGCTGCTCTCTGCTTGGAATGTCTCTTTGGCTCTTTGAACTGTGTCAACTGGTAACCACATTGGAATACAGGTCAAAAGGTTGTGATTTTAATTCCTAAGAGCAGTTTTCAAACTAAGTAATTCCTGCTTCAAAAAATAACTAAAGCTGTAACTATTTTCTCAGAAATAGATGTATACTCTCAACCAAGAATGTCTCTTTGACGTCAGTCAAACTTGTCGATTTTGTGGCACAGTGCTTAGAGATCTGGGTGACTGTGTGAACCCTGGTTCGAAACCCACTTCAGCTAAGTGTCAAAGATGGTACCAAAGATGGCCATCTCGGTGTGGAGCTCTCCAATTCTTTTGTTGTTTTTGTTTGTTTGTCCTGTGTTTAGTAGTCTTTTTCCAGTCAGTTTTACCAGGGACGAACTGCTGAACATTCGGCAGCACATACCAGATAATCTATTCCCTAAATTTCTATTATAGTTTTGCTGGACATTTTAGACGGAGGCGCAGCTGTGTTGTTTAATCGCGCTACGAGACGCAGGCGAGGGAAACGAGCCGGTGCGCTGGTTAAACTCCTTCAGCGCGTTCGAACAGCACTGCCAAGCATTCATCTAGCAAATCTCCACTCTCTTCCAAACAAAACTGACGAACTACATCTCCTCACACGTACTAATTAGGACTTCTCAAACTCTGCTGCACTGTGCTTCACAGAAACCTGGCTTGAGTGAAGCCATTCCGGACAGCGCGTTACATCTGCCGGGCTTCCATCTGTTCAGAGCGGATCGCATTGCGGAGTTAACAGGAAAAATGAGAGGCGGTGGAACATGCTTTTACATCCACGAATGTTGGTGTAAAGATGTAACAACTTTAAAGAGGATGTGCTGTCCTAATCTGGAAGCACTCTTTATTAACTGTAAGCCGTTCTACTCGCCGTGGGAGTTTTCTTCTTTTATTCTGGTGTGTGTTTACATTCCTCCAAACGTGTCTGGGAACATAGCGCTGCAACAGCTGGCTGATCAAATCACAGACACACCAAATATAGACAGCACATTACATGCCCTACCAGAGACAGGAATATATTGGATCACTGCTACACAACAATAAAGGATGCATATCGCTCTGTCCCACGTGCAGCTTTGGGACTCTCTGATCACTGTCTGGTTCATCATCTTCGGTCCTACAGGCAGAAATTAAAATCAACAAAGCCAGTTGTAAGGACTGTAAAGAGAAGGACTAATGAAGCAGAGCTGGAACTACAAGCCTGCTTCGATTGCACTGATTGGAGTGTTTTTGAAGCTGCAGCTACAGACCTGGACGAGCTCACAGATACTAATACCACAGTTACATCATACATCAGTTTCTGTGAGGGCATGTGCATCCCTACTAGGACATTTTTTATAATTCAACAATGATAAACCATGGTTCACAAGAAAATTCAGACAGCTTCTTCAAGCCAAAGAGGATACTTACAGGGGAGGGGATAGAGTCTTGTATAATCAGGCCAGGAACACACTGAATAAGGAAATCAGAGTGGCTAAAACAAGCTACTCTGAGAAGCTGAAAACAAGTTTTCAGCTAACGACCCTGCATCAGTGTGGAGTGGCCTGAAACAATGTACTAATTACAGGACTTCTACCCCCAACCCTGTGGTGGACCAATGACTGGCTGACGACCTGAATGTGTTCTACTGCAGATTCGAAAGGCCCAATTTCACACCCCACATGCACTCGGACCTTCACTTCACACAAACATTAACACCTCCTGTAACCCCCCTCCTCCCCCCTCCTGCTACACAACCTGCACTCAAGATCTGTGAAGATGATGTGTGCCGTGTCTTTCGGAAGCAAAGGTCAAGGAAGGCTTCAGGCCCAGATGGCGTCTCACCAGCGTGCCTTCGTTCCTGTGCAAACCAACTGCCCCCCATCTTCACACAGATCTTCAATAGATCACTGGAGCAGTGTGAAGTCCCATGCTGCTTCAAACGCTCAATTATTATCCCTGTCCCAAAGAAACCAAAAATCACAGGACTTAATGACTACAGACCTCTCGCCCTGACATCTGTGGTCATGAAGTCATTTGAGAGACTGGTGTTGGCCCACCTGAAGGACATCACTGGACCCTTTCTAGATCCCCTTCAATTTGCTTATCGAGCAAACAGGTCTGTGGATGACGCAGTCAACATGGGATTGCATCATGTCCTGCAACATCTGGACAGACCTGGGACATACGCAAGGATCCTTTTTGTGGACTTCAGCTCGGCTTTCAACACAATCATCCCAGCTATTCTCCGGACTAAATGAAACAAACTCCCTGTTCCCATGTCTATCTGTCAGTGGATTACCAGCTTTCTGACGGACAGGCAGCAGCTTGTGAGACAGGGAAAATTCACTTCCACCACCTGTACCATCAGCCCTGGTGCCCCCCAGGGATGTGTGCACCCCGCTACTCTTCCACTCCACACCAATGACTGCACCACCAAGGATCCCTCTGTCAAGCTCCTGAAGTTTGCAGACGACACCACTGTCATCGGCCTCATCCGAGATGACGATGAGTCTGCATATAGAAAGGAGGTTGAACGGCTGGTTGTCTGGTGCAGTCAAAACAACCTGGAGCTGAACACGCTCAAAACGGTGGAGATGATTGTGGACTTTAGGAGGAACACCCCAACATTGTCCCCCTCACCATTCTAAACAGCACTGTGGCAGCAGTGGAGTCATTCAGGTTCCTGGGCACTACCATCTCACAGGACCTGAAATGGGAGACACACATTGACTCCATTGTGAAAAAGGCCCAGCAGAGGTTGTACTTCCTTCATCAGCTGAGGAAGTTCAACCTGCCACAGGCACTGCTGATACAGTTCTACACAGCAGTCATTGAGTCTGTCCTCTGCACTTCAATAACTGTCTGGTTTGGTGCAGCTACGAAATCAGACTTCAGAAGACTACAGAGGAGAGTTCGGACTGCTGAGAGGATTGTTGGTTGCCCCCAGCACCCCCCCCCCCTCCTTTCAAGTACAATACACTTCCAGAGTGAGGAAAAAGGCTAGTAAAATCACTCTGGACCCCACTCACCCTCCCCACTAACTTTTTGAACTGCTGCCTTCTGGCCAATGCTTCAGAGCTCTGAGCACCAGAACCTTCAGACACAGGAACAGATTTCCCTCATGCTATCCATCTCATGAACAGTTAAATTGTCCCATTGAGCAATAATTATGGGCAATACACAGTTAAGTCTATTTATATTATCCAACATATCCACTTCTGCGATTTCATACATTGCACTGTACATAATATACTGTATTTTTGTTCTTTATATAAAAGATTTGTAATAGATTTGCACTACGTGTATGTATGTGGGTATGTATGAAGGTGAGTGTATGTACGTATATGTATAATTATTTTTTTTATTATTATTTTTTTTTTTTTTGGGGGGGGGGGGGGGGGGGGGGTGTTTTTAATTATCTATGTCTTGCTGCTGTTTTTGTATTGTTTTTGTATTGTTGTACACTGGAAGCTCCTGTCACCAAGATAAATTCCTTGTATGTGTAAGCATACTTGGCAATAAAGCTGATTCTGATTCTGATTCATCTGGTGTAAATGATGTTAACTCTGTTAGGGAATGGCTTTAGGGCTTTGCCCCAATCATTGCTGCTTGAAGCTATATTAATAATTATAGTAATTGTTATTACAGAAACCTAATCCATCTAAAATACCTATTGGAATATATTAACTCTACTGTTATGTTGGGGTCATTCTTGACCCATTTAAGAGGTAAAAAAAAAAAAATGAATTAATGAGTTAAAAAATATAGAATTTTTATGATACTTGTTAATATTTATTCAATGTCAATAATTTTTTTTTGGAATGGATACTAGGGCATTACTAAGTGTTTGCAAAATTGTTGCTTACTCTCCAAAGTAAAAAAAGACCATCCCAGTTTCATTGAAAATGAATGACTTCTGGTTTCTTTGTCGCTGCAAATCACTGTCCATGTGAACACCCCTCTAGATTGCATACAGTGAAAGTGGAACTATTTGAAAGCTTTTTGTGATTGTTTATTTTGTAATTCCTTTTCATTAGCTAGGGGTCGTGTTTTTAGAGGAAATTGAAGCATACCGTCATAATTCCCTCTAGGAGGCCGGAGTCCGGTTTTGGTGGAATCTGTCTCTCGAGGGACCACTTCTCCACAATGGAAGCAACTTGAGGATTGTCCACATTTAGAATGCGGAAACCGGTCATATTAACACCACAGAAGCGATACGGCTCCAGGTTTATAGCCATGAGATCCTAGAGGAAGAGTAAGAGACAGAAAATCTAATTTAACCAGCCCGAATCGAGCTTCGTTGTTGTTGGGTGAGAGCCTTCTTGTCTTTTTGTCCCTTGATAAAAAGCAAGAGATAGAGAGAGGGGTAAAAGAAGATAGACAGAGACAAAAATAAAAGAGATTAAGGATAATACCATGCTTTCCAGGATGCCTGGGTAAAGCCAGATGAAACGTAGTAGGATGTACACCTCTGTGCCAGCGTGTATGATATCATAGACAGTGAGCCAGAAGTCAGCCGCACAATGGCTGAGTGAAACAGTTATTTTCTCTGTAATCCAGTGTTCATTGCTGCTATCCGGTGAATTGAACCGTAAACATTTCACTCTGAATTCCACCCCTGACACTGAAATGTATCACAGTCTGTGGATTCAATGGTTTTTAACAGTGTGTATTTTAAAAAAGGATCCGGATTTCACATTCTCAATGCAATGATGTGCGACCAAATCCTCCCAAAATGAAATTGCTGGTGTGTAAAATGGCATTAAAATTAAGTGCGAATGAATCAAGATATTTTTGGTTGAGGTCATAGCGGAGTGAGATGGCATGGCTATCTCATGCGGGCTTCTGCGAAACCGAGAATGAATGGTAAAATGAGCAAGCCAGTGTTCAATGAACAGACTTACTGTAATCGGCAGAAGCTAATTAATGTTCTAGAACAATACCAACACACACCCACACTACATGCGCCATTGTCTTTGCAGTTATTCTGAGAAGAGTCACTCTGCTTCTTGTACCAGCCTACATATTGCCAAACATGATAACATGTTGGGTAGGTGGGGGCGGCGAAGAAACATAATGGTAGAACATAATAGACTATTTCATTAACACCCTGTGGGGCTGGAACTGTGAGAAGAGGAGCGTGCAAAACATATGCAGAAGAAAGCTTGCCCCGAGAAAAAGCACTTTTTTGAACTATAACATAAATGATTTCTGCTTAAATGTACATTTCAAACTATTTTCCATCTTAATGTTTTGCTGTTTCATCGTAACAGTGGCATCATATTATGAATAATGAACTGATGCTGCAATGCAAAAAAAAACTTATTCTAGTTAAATGAGGATTATTATATTAAAAATCATTATATAAAAAGCTAAATTATTTATGTCGCTCTCTCAGATGAGGTTATGTCAGAAAATGCATAACAGAGTTATGAAATGTGAATCCAAATGATCAGCAACCAATCAATAATGAAAGCAATTATCTTATAGTGATGAAAATAGTTTTTGTGCTAGGGGTGTGCAGCAAAGCCATTATCTGTATTCATATCTATATCTGTTCATATGACAAAATGATCTGTACCTCTCTCTGTATTTAGATAGAACCGGGTGTGGGTGGGGCTTAAACCAGAAGTGTGTCAAAACTAAATAAAACGCCAATTTGTTAGTGTTACTTATACATTTATAATTTGTATTAATAAAATATGTCTGGTATATGTCTTTTCATAATAATAGCCTATTAATAATAATAATAACAATAAAATATTATTTTATTCTTTTTTTTTTTTCCTTACAGATGAAGCAGAATTTGTTGGCTACATTAACTGTGGAATATGTTGTGGTTTCTCCTGGTATTTCAGATATTAATATCTGCATGAAACAGAATGTTTTTTGGTCTGTGCATGTATAACAACATTATTCTGGATGCAGGAGATGTTTGTCAACCACACATTTTGCAGTGAATAATAAATACAAATTCAAACATTAAAATAAATTAAAATAAAATCAATATAGCTTACAAACAGGTGAAATTTCTGTAAATCTATCAAGAATTTGTATGATTGGACAGCATTATTTAGTTAAATAATAATAATAACAATAATGTTACATTTATATAGCGCCTTATCAGAGTTCAAGAACACTTAACATTTTCAAATTCAGCACAGTTTTAAGAAGAAGAAAAGCATGTTTCAGTTTCTTCATTTTACATAAGGATGAATATTCCTAATAGATGAATACTCAATGGAGCTTTTAACTTTTATGGAGCAGTTTAACTTTTTTCTGAATAAAGACATAACCAGTTAATTTACTTAATGGCTGATGCGAATATAAATTTGGTCAACTTTAAGAGATGGATAGATGAACTCCGACGTGAAATCATCTCTTCAGGAATTTAATGAGTCGAGACTGCGCCTATCCGATCTGAAATCACAACATGCACATTTTCATTCATAAGGTTTACACTTTAGAAATATTGGCGGCACAGATTCATAAATTATTTGTAATTTTGTATGTTTATTTAAAATGTCGCTTAATCCTTGTGCTTTTTGGATAATCTGATTTTTTTTTAAATTATTCAGATGAATCCGTTATTCGTTCTGAAGTCATTATTCATGCCTTTCTGAATAAGGTGTTTGGCTTCAGACACATCCCTAGTTTGTGCTATTAATTCATTGCACAACAGCATAATAATAAAAGCATGAATGTTCTTTTTGTTAAGTGCTTATAAACGGGTTCATCAATGACTAATAACTAATGTCCTTTTTGAGCTTTATAATCATTGATATGCAGTTATGACAACTTGAATAAAGAGGATGACTTTTGTGCAATGCTTTCCAAATATTGTGTTAGGTACATGTTATAAAAACACTTCTTATGACATATTAATAACAACAATTAAAAACCAAACAAGCAAACAAACAAACAAACATAAAATGCCCTAATTCATCATTTATGTCACAATGCAGCAAAAATAAACACTTATAGTGAGATTAATAGGAAGAATTATGTCATTTTGCACCAGTACACTTTATATTCATTACTGTAACGTCTTGACTAACTTGTGTTGTCACGTTGATGCCAAAATAAGAGCACGACTCTGAGTGCTGCCCCAACTTAACTAGTCCTCTGAAAAAAACACTCTTAAAGACCTGCATGATTATTCACATCATTTATCATATAATAATAATAATAATAATAAAGCCTGCTGGCTATTAAACCATACTGAACTTTATGTACATAGCTTTCTAATGTTGGAAACTGCTTAAGGTTACATTAAGGTACAATTTCATAGTTTACTAATGATGAATAAGTGTTATTAAGCATTTATAAATGTCATGTAAAAACTGCTTACTATTTGCTAGTATTGCATGACTGTCACCCTTTTTTCATGTTGTTATAACTGCGTAGCACTGATTTATAATGCTTTTGTAAATGAGTTATTGGCAATTCATTACCCTCTTTATAAACCAATAACAAAGGAAACATTAATGTAAATTGTTACCTGAACTCACACCAAACATGTGTATTATGTACAGTATATAGAGGCCTACTTCAGGGTTAGGTTAGGGTTAGGGTTTAATTGACTACCAGTAATCCAGGTAGTCCATGTAGTCAGCAGATTGATACAGTTACAGGTCAAATGCTTTTCAGCTTATCAGTTTGCATGGCTAAATGAGATGATCTATAAAGATCATTGATGTGTGAGATGGTGGAACTTCTACAATCTGTACATCTGCTATATTGTCTTCTTTTACCTTGCAGCTAAATGAAATGTATCTCTTGGGGGTCACAGGCATGGTCTATTTATCCTCATGAGTGATACATGTGTGAAAATATCATAGATAATTTATGTATTATAATCATAGAAATCTAATAAAGTGTATGTTGGTGCAAATACACACAGCTGATTGGTTTTCATAGTGTGCTGGGTAGTAAATCAAGCCTTTAGTAAGATTCAGTAAGCCTCCGTCACAACTCAGATGCTTGACATTTAAGGAGCATTAAAAGGCCACTCAAAATTTATTCAAGAGGGCTTTGTTCCCACCACACAAAATTTGTTTTTCAAATCTGATCTTTAGGACTGATTTTCCTCACTGTTTTACAAGTGATAAAAGCAGATCTTTTTGTTCAGACAGTGTAGTCAATATCCGTTGTATCTACATTTGTTTCTGTAGTAATGAGGTGACAAACCGCTCACTCATTCACTATTCTCTACATACTGTATTAGATGTCATATACAGTAGTTACTGCAAATTGTAAATAAATAAATAAAAACTACTTGAAATATGATCTCATTCCAAAAATCTTATTTAAATTGGATTTCAAACTGACAAACAAATGCGGTTTGAGGTTGGTTTTTTAAAATCAGATTTCATGTGGGTGTTTTGCTGTTCAGAACAAACTGATTTGCCAAAGTCGGCAGTGAAAAAAAAGGGGTAAATTTTCTGAAAAAAGTCAACAAGTGATGTTTCAGTCTTACAATCTTATAAAATAGTTCAAATTCTAAAACTTTAAATTTAAACTTCCATTAAAATCTTAACGCAACACAAAATTGCAAATCACTCTATTGCCTTTGTAGGGATGTTTCAAAGACATTAAGTTGATTGGAGCTTCAGGGAACGGCTAATGTTTACACTGGGTGGCGGAAACTCCATTAAGGATGTTTTGTCAAGTGAAATTGATATTGCAGACAGGATCCAAAGCTCATCTGCAATTAAAAGCCATTCATCAAAAAAATAAAGTAGAGGCAGAACAAAAACAAATGACATTCAATTTGCTGTTAGTACTGCAGTACATTACCAGAGTGGTGAAGATGTAGTGATAGTACTCTGTCATCATTCCCATCATCTGGGCCTGGAGAAAGAGAAGGGAAATGGGGGGAGAATACAATGAAGAAGGTTAGTATATCATGTCAGAGTCATTTGCAATCATAGTGGCTGCAAACACAAACAATGGTCTAACAAATGAGATTGTATCAGGGTTGAGGAACTATGAAGATCCACTCATCTCTCAATAGAATCTCCTATTTGGATGGCAATTGTTTCTCAGGGTGATGTTTGTAAAAGTAAATTTTCATGGCTCCTCTGTGATAAAACTTATGCGTTCAGATGACAAGTTGCACTTGTTATATGGAAAATTCATCAATCCACAAACTGTGTCCACTGATTTGTGTTTAAATATGTTTAGAATAACGCTAATATGAAAATAACATTTTTAAAACATGAGGGAACCATGCTGGAAAGCACTGCAGACATTTACAGTGTACATTTTCACATACGAAGCAAGACAAAATTCTTGCGAAGAGCAATTAAATGAATCAAGAAACTGTAGGGACAAGACTGGTTATCAAAACAGCCAAATAAATCTGTCAGTGGGGTACGTATGCTTCATCACCCACATCAACTCAGTTGCGCTGCTTGCATGATCTCTCCTAAGCGGACACAAGGAGATACACAGTAGAAGCCCGCATATCAAGGACAGTAAAGACATTTAAAATGAAATTTGAAGATCTCTGGTAAAAGAGTTTTTCTTATGTTTTATCTATCAAACTGATGGATATAATTTGGAATTATCTGTCAGTGTTTAAAAATTGGAGGCAGAAATTAAACCTTTAAAATTAGATAGACATTAACCCGGCAACATTTCTGGGACTACTTGACCCATATAAATGAATAGTCATGCAAGCACTATGTATACATGTATTTTTGTAAATGTTTCTATATTAAAATGTGATATATTACAATTGTATTACATTGCTGCCATAATAATGGACCATTTCAAAAGTTTACTTGTTCTGGCTCTTGTTTGTCTTTCCCACTCCTACTCACTGTGGTGGAGTGGCGACGAAATTTCATTATTGTGAATTATTTCAACAATTTCTGTTACTCAGTTCTCCAACTTTCACAACTGCCCAATTACCGCCAGAGCTGTTAACACACGCATCGTAAATGTACAGCACTTAGCAGTGGTCAAAAAGGATTTCCAAAACAGCTTTTGGGTTATAAACTCAGAGATGTGGATTCAGATGGTTATTAAATTACCACACAAGCTTGGTGTTTGTCAAAAAACAGTAGGTAATTTGGCCAGGAATTTTCTCGCAGGAGGTGGGAGAAAAACACAGACATTGTGGATTCGGATGGCAATAAAATCACTTTGTACAGCCTGTAAATGCTGGAATTACCTTACATCCCCATGTAAAATAATTGCTGTCCGAATAGGGCGTGTGTTTGTTTCTGATATTATATATGTCATAACAGATTCTCCTGCAGCTTGCTTTCTAGCAGTGATAAGGGCCCTTCAAGGAATAGTTCAACCAAAATGAAAATACTGTCATTCTTTTCTCACTCTCATGTCATTTCGAACTCATATGACTTTCTTTTTTCTTCTTCCATAGAACACAAAAGGATATTTAGGATAAGGAGATTTACCAGAATATACCAGGTGATGTTTTCCGTACAACAAAAGGGGATGAAAGATTTTCCCTTACGAAAATGGAGAGATCATGGTAAAGTTGAGGCAATCTTGACACAAATTCACCACTGATAATTTGCACCAAACATGCCGCAAACTGTCCATTGTTGTCAAAGGTTTGCCGGAGGTTCACCGCTACTGGTGAAGAGTTGCAAATGTCTGGCAATCATTTGCAGCAAATCAAAAACTAATTTGCATGTGAAATAACAAGTGGTAAATTTGCTGCAAATTTAGATTTTTTTGTAAGGGTTGAGCACCAAAAACGACAATAAAGCACCTTTAAAGCACTATAACAGTAGTTGACATGACTTATGCATTATATTTCAAGTCTTCTGAATTAATAAAGTACATTTGTGTGAACAACCAACTGAAATTTAAAAGATACCAATATATTTGTAGCTAAATTAAGAATGGGTAATGACATAATTTAGAAAAAAATCTGCCCAAAAAGAAGGTGTTTTTGAGTTTGTTGCGCTGGATTGAAACAGCTTTCCAGCACAAACTTTCAGGAAAACTTTGTACTGGCTTAATTTCTTCACTCAGTCAAGATAAGTCAACATGAACACAGTGCAGAGTTGCCGCCCTTTACACTCATCTTTGCAGTAGTATCGATGTATTATATAAAATAAGTATAAAAAACCTTTTTAAAGATATTTTATTCCTTGTCAGAATTTTCATCATAAAATACAATATACAGTTAGTTCCGGTCCTCGAATCTGATTGGACGTGAGATGTTCCATGAGTACTGATGGACTCATACCATCAGTACGCGGACGCTTCACTGTGTGTATCACTCTGCTTGTGTTCGTGCCATTCTAAACTAAAGTGTAAGAGCAGTGCATATGTGTTAAGAGCTATCTGTCTCTTTACATTTAATTTTGTGGCATTACATATTTTAGCCAGCAGGTGGAGGCAAAAGACAATTTTTGTGTGTAATATAAGCCAGTTAGTGATGTGAAGTAAGCCAGCGTCAGTCAGTGTTTGCATTCAACAGCACTCCATGATCGCTCATATTACAACTACACTACTAAAGCTAGGAACTTCAGCATTAAGGCTCATCACAGCTGAGAGACACAACAGACTGATTAATTACACAAACTCAAGGTGCTTACCTCTTACCAGAGTTTCCACATTGGAGAGGACATACTGTTCAAAATGGAGGAGATTGCGGTTTCTATAGTGAAAGACTCTTGCGCACTGGCTACCGTGAAACAGGAAGGAATACCCTCACTTGGATGGCTATTTTTCCACTGAGAAAATAGGATGAATTTCACCAAAATGACATCATCTACATAAAGCTGACTAGCACAGCATCTACATCATCATCAACAAGTGCTCACACACTCTCTCTTTCTCTCTCTGTCTCTCTCTCTCTATGTCTCTCTCACACACACACACACACACACACACATATCCTTGTTTCTCCCATAACTTGTTAGAAACAGCCCAAGCCATTTAGTAGTTCTAAAGTGATATTTTTGAGAGGCTTGGATGCATCATTTGATTTGAACCAGCAACGTCATATTCTTATCCATGCCGCAAGAAAGCAGTTCCATGCACAAATGCGTTTTTATGACCGTACTCAGTTTTTCAATTTTTTTTTACAATTTACTTGTTCATTGAACTGTTGTATATAAGCAATATCAAACTCGCAATCATGCAATATGGCCCTACATCAGCACTGCTGTAATTACCTACGACACTCAGTCTGCAGCCGGATCACAGCAGTGCTGATGTAGGGCCATATCTCATTCTTGCTAGTGTGATAATGCTTAAATAATAAATGCAAACCTGTCCATATTAAAGGAATGTTCCGAGATCAATACAAATTGAGCTCAATCAAAAGCATTTGTGACAATTTAAACAACTTTACAGCTTCTTTTAACAAAATTAATGAAAGTGCTTTTATAAAATTAAAAGTTTCACATTTGTGTGTTTAAACCAACAAAAAATCATCCACATTATCTTTCATTGTCACCCATTGACTTCCATTGTAAGTGCCTCACTGAAATCCAGATTTATGCTTTTTTTTTTTTTTTTAAGAAAAGGAGGGACGAGACAAAACTAATTTTTGTGGTTCCACAAATGCTGTCAATTGAGCTTAACATATATTGAACCTGGAACATTCCTTTAAGACAATGTATAGCATGTCAGCATTAGCATTAGCATCATGAATGAAAAAGGACAAATTTCACCTTATACACTGCATATTTATCACTTTAAATCATCATGAAGTGGTTAAAACAGTTCCCCGTCTGTCGCTCACTTCGACGTTGTGTCGAAGAAGCGACACTAGGGGTCTCTCTTGAGCACCAAATATGCCTCTGGTCTATGAAAAAAGGCCAATGAGAAGTTGGCAGACAGTATTTGCATACCCCGCCCCAGACATACGGGTATAAAAGCGGGGAAATACGTCGAGTTAATTCAGAAATTTTCTTCGGAGCCGATGGTCGTGTATGCAGCCAGCTGCGAGATACACACCAGTTCCTGCCCTGTTCCTCTCATGCTCTGCTTGCTGTTGGATCTACGGCGCACTTCAGCGGCTCTTCTCCTTCTCTGCACGGCTGTGCAGCTTGCCCCTGGGTGCTTCGACAGCGCAAGAGAGTTAAAAGAGTTATATATAAAAGAGTAATTTTCTCTATAAAAGAGTATTTTCCTCTAAAAGAGCTTTACGCAGTGGCATTGAACGTCCTTTTCAGGACGCGTCTTTTTAAAGATGCCATTCTGCCCCTGTGTAGTTCCTGGATGCGGTAGAGTGCTCTCTGCTTCAGACAACCACAGGTGTTGTCTAGTGTGTCTGGGCAGCGATCACACCGAGGCAGTGTTTGTGGATGGTTCATGCTCTCACTGCGAGGGCATGACCATGGCAACGTTGCGGTCGCGGCTTGCTTTCAACAGAAAGCACGCCACTCCAGCCGCCCCCCACGTCGCTCCTTCTTCCCACGGGATTGAGGATGATGCGGCTGGTGCTGGAGGCGATCTGGGGATGACAGCGGGTGCAGCTCCGCCAGGTACGCCCCTTCGGACCACCCACCCCCCAGCACGCTCGTTGACTCCTGTCCGTGCTCGAGGCAACAGCGGCTCGCCTCACGGCCAGCCTGCCTATCCTCTAGAGCTCGCCGCTGCATCAGAGAGTGCGGCATCTGACACTGATGCCTCCCCTGGGCTGCCGCCTTCGGGCCAGCACGCCCAGGCTGAGGCTGACGGGGTGAGATCTGGCTGGGTGAATCACTTGCACCTGGCGCCCATTCCCTCGACTGAGGTAAAACTGTCCGCTTTCTCTCCCAGGAGATCCCACCCACCCGGGTCTGAAAGAATAGGAAACTGGGTAAGACCACCTTCCCTTGATGTGTGTAAGGGCCCCGGCTGTTCTTGCACTATGCGGAGAAACATAGAGAGAAAAGAGGCCCATCCAGGCTTGGCCTGTTCCCAGGTTGGCAAGCGTCGCCTTGTTCCCCTGCCTAGGGTAACCAGAAGGATTCCGACGACTTTTTTGGGGCATTGGGGAAGGGTACGCGCAGTCTGACACAGTGGTTGCTTGTGCACGTAAAATTACCTGCCCGCTCCTGTGTCAGCAGTACATGTACACGGCTCAGCGCATGGCGTGATTTAAATCGGACCCCTAGTGTCGCTTCTTCGACACAACGTCAAAGTGAGCAACAGACGGGGAACGTCTAGGTTATGTATGTAACCTCCGTTCCGTTCTCTGATGGAGGGAACGAGACGTTGTGTCCTCTCGGCCACGTCGCTGAGCTGAGCCACTGCAGTGGTCGGACCATTTCCGGCTCCTCAGAAAAATCCTGAATGAACTCGACATATTTCCCCACTTTTATACTCGTATGTCCGGGGCAGGGTATCCAAATACTGTCTGCCAACTTCTCATTGGCCTTTTTTCATAGACCAGAGGCATAGTCGGCGCTCAAGAGAGACCCCTAGCGTCGCTTCTTCGACACAACGTCTCGTTCCCTCCATCAGGGAACGGAGGTTACATACGTAACCTAGACATTTCTCTTACTAATCTCATGTACTGTAAATTATACTCATATAATGAGATTTGTAGTTATTGATAACATTTTAATGTTATAATGGTTAATATTTTACATTTAGTCAATTGACAATACAGCATATGTTTTAAATGCTCTCCTGAACCAAGATTTCAGTGAAGCGCTTACAATGGATGTCAATGTTAAAACTTGTGTATTATTATAATTGTTAAGTTGTTTAAATTTATGTTTTTACAGTGTTTTATGGTTTACAGCATTACGTTATCATGGCAAGAAAGTTGTAAAATTAGATTTAACTTTACACAGAAAAGGTTAATAAGCGATTTTGTCACACTAAAATCCTATTAACATGCGCACTGTTCACATCTTGTGGCAATAGATTTAAAATGGTGAGTATTTTAACATTAAAGTAATGGACACATTCACTTCCATTCACTTAAACCAAGATTGTTGATTTTTTTAAAGAAAAGGATTGACATGATCAAATAATTGTTTTGTAATTATCAGCATTATGACATAAATACTGTTGATGATCTTTACTTTGATTGAACCCAGAAAATTCTTAGTTGAATGTACACAAACACAAATAAGATTTGAGAGCTTTAGTAAAAGGGCAGCTTTTTATATAACCAACATAATTTTCTGTCTGTTTTTGATTTAATGACTAATATACAGTATACAGTAAGAAAATGTTACACTTTTATAGTCAGTCCCCATTTGTTTTCATCTCACAGAAAAGATCAGTTTGAACATTCGGCCTAGCATTTGCATTCTGCCTTTAGTGCTTCACAGAAAAAGAATGTCATATGGTTTAAAATGACATGAAGCTGAGGAAATGATGAAATAATTCTTATTTCTGTCTAAAAAAAAAAAAGCTTGTTAAATCAAAGATAGTGATTGTTTTATATATAGGCCATAACTACTCTCAATCAATTTACCTCATTCTTCATTCAAATGTGCTTATTCCCAAGGTGCTTATATGTCTGCATTAATTATACCATCTGTTGTGAGGAAAATTCAAGGTTATGCCAACTCTTTTATTCTTCCAGACCATAATCACTCAAGATTGTTGAGGAGTCTGCAACTATTTCATTTCTTACATTGGACAACAGAAATAGACCCTTCAGTTTGTCCCTGTACTCTATATATTCCCGAGTCACTCACACACATACACACGACAAGCGTAGACCACCTTTTAAAGACTTCTGGGATTCGGCCCAAAGCCGTTTCTCTCAGACTCTGTGTCCCATTGCATTTCCCATTTTTCTATGGCCTGAGGGGGTGTACATGCTCCAAAAGAAGTTCAGGAGGGGATAACAAAGAAAAACGAGCCACAGACAAGTTGTAGACAGGTAACTGCAGGACTATGCTTATTAAGAGGACTGGGGCCAAATAGAGTCACACAACTTTTTCACAAGTCAAATGTGAAGCAATAGCTAACAGTTAAATCTGAAATATTCTTATGAACATCTTTGTTTGAGTTCAGCAGATGAATTTTCATTTTTAAGTGAACTATTCATGTAAGGCTGCACAGGGCTCAAGTAAATCAGTTAATCATTTACTGTATGTAAACTAGATAATTTACATGAACTATCTGAAAGAACCAACTCACTAAAATTAATTAGAGTTCCCAATGCTAAATTGCTTATTTTCTGATTAATTTACACAAACTGTACAAAAGAACCGGATTCACTTGAATGAGCTTCTGTTACGCTACTGAAAAATGAAGTTAAGTTAGTTGTGTCACTACTTTTAGTTAACTACTCCCCAACACTGCTTTAAAAATACTTGTGATATCTGTTCTATAATATTAATGCTACATTGTTTTAATATTGTCTTATCTATTGTAATACCATTCAGACATTTTAAAGTGTGGTTGAAGTGTCAAAATACTTTTTGGACTGAATCTTCAGCAAAAATCATATGGCACATTACACTTCCAAATTCAGCTCCCAAATCTAATACAGCTTTACTGGATCTGGACTAAGAGATCTACTATCTCTTCAAACTCTTCAAATAGAACAACAGGTTCTGAGGAACTTCATGAGATAGTGTGATATGAGCATGTATCACTTTCACAGAGTGTGAACTCACTTGTTTAAGAATCTGTGCAGCCATTATATGGCTGCAGTCGAAGATAATGCGAAACTCTCTGCTCCGTTTCATCTCCTTGAGCAGAGGTCTTGTGTCTGTGGTGTCCAGAGGGAGCTGTCGGATCTTTAGTCTGATGTTATACCTGGACGGCGCCATAATTAACTCCTGAAGCCTGATTAATCCTGCACAAAAAGAGGTCAGAGTAATTTAACAACAACAGCAACATCAGTATGCTAGCTAAAGGTGGTCAAGCTGGTTTTTGGAACGTGGTAATTGATTGGTTGTTGGTCCAGAGTGGATTACCTGCTCTAACTAGCTTAACCATGATGGTTTACCAGGTCAAAACCAGGTCTACTAACTTGCAGTTCTACCATCTAGATCAGCTTGGACCAGCTAATGACCATGATAGCCACCTTCCAGCTTCTACCATCTTGTAAAAAAAAAATAAAAAATTAAATCTCCATTTGATGTACCACTGCAATGATCCATATTTAATGTACACAAACATCATAGCTAGGCACATAGTGATACATTATGTAAATTAGGCTTATTTCTCTTCACATTGTGCTTTGCACCTCTTTATTAACATGCAATACACCCAGAGTTTGCACGCATACACCCACAGATAGTGCAAACACTCCCACCAATGGCCACTTGTGCTTTGCACGGAATTGCACTTAGAATTTGTACCGCTCTCAGGAAGATTGGATAAGACGCTTGGCCATTGTGCTGGTGTGGTTTCGAAAAAAGAGCCCGAAGTGTTTTCCCTTCCCTGTCATTGCTTGATTTATTTGATTCAAACTGTTTTCATTATATCATTGCCTGAAGACTCATTCTGATAGCAAGGCGAACTTCACAGAATTATGCTTCTTATCACTGAAATACAGAGTCTAAAATGCACTCTTAAAGATATTCATCATGTAACACACTTTAGAATGACACACATGACAATAAAAGCATTATATCTCACCTGTGCTGTCATCATAAACCACGGTGGCTGTCTTCCACTTGAGAAACTGCACCAGGTCTAAGATAGCGTAGCTGAGAGAGGAGTAATCGGGGTACAGGTTGGCATAAAACGTGTCCCTGTTGTCCATTGGATGGTGTTTCCATCGTACTTGTATATGCGGCACTTCCAGGGCATTGCAGATGGACTGTACAGCATTGGATGAGGAGCTATGAGATGGCCCAAATATGGCAACAACACCTAAAGACAGCTGGTCACATGCTGGCGAGAGCAGTTTCCAGGTTATGTGGTAAGAAATGTCAAAACAGAAATGTCACTGCACATAGAATATTTCTTTGTTCAGCTAAACAAAGCTGTGGTATGTTATGCTAGGTAAAAAAAATCAATAAATAAATCAACTTGATTATAGTCTATGTACACAAGTGATTATAGATCAAATAATGTAGCACTTCAGCAGAATTTAGCAGATTGAGTGTGTTGATAATTGATAACCAAACCCAACTGGAAATGAAAATGAACTGTTAAACGGTTTGTTAAATATCCTGTTTCATTTGGAAATACACCATATATACACATATATACACACACACACACTCACACACACACACATGTATGAGCCAAAACATTATGACCACTCGCCTAATAGTTTATGGTCCTCTGCGTGCTGCCAAAACAGCACCGACCTGCCGAGCCATAGACTTTACAAACCTCCTGAAGTTGTCCTGTGGTATCTGGCACCAAGATATTAGCAGCAGATCCTTCAACTCCTGTAAGTTGTGAGGTGGAGCTGCCATGGATCGGACTTGTTAGTCCAGCAATCCCACAGATGCTCATTCGGATTGAGGTCTATGAAATTTGGAGGCCAGAGCAAAACCTTGAACTCTTCATCATGTTCCTCAAACCATTCTTGAACAATGTGTGCAGTGTGGCAGGGCGCATTATCCTGCTGAAAGAGGCCACTGTCATCAGGGAAAACCATTCCCATGAAGGGGTGTACCTGATCTGCAACGATATTTAGGTGGACAACGTACACATGAATGGCCAGTCCCAGGGTTTCCCACTGGTTTATCATCTTCCCCAGGTCAATGTCGCACACATACACAGCCATCCACGTGATATAAAAGTGTAGGGCCTTGCCCCACTAAAAATGGCAGCAGAGACAGCATGGCCCTTTGTTCAATGATCAAAGGTGAGACATTGATCTCGGTTTCCCAGAATGCTTCACATCCGGACAGGAAGTCCCGCCCATGGACTCAATCTTAAACGTCATTGGTCAAAACGGCCTATGACCGATGACGTCATCTTAACAAAACCAGCGCTGAGATTTGATTTCGCTCTCTCTGCTTACAGCCTCGCTGCCTACAACTGCACGAGCTGCGCTCTAAAGAGACGTATCTACACAAAGGAATTTCCCTCCTTCTGGACAAAGAGAGACCATGTTTTTCTAACCTCACCATTTGTCCACGGTAGAGTATGATTAACTTAGCTTTGTTCCAGTCGTGTAGTATACTTATTACAACCGGTTAATTTCATTTACACTACGAGATGACAGTGAATTTGTTTAGAAAACGGAAAAGGCAACCAGCTTCCCTTATCAATCGTTTCCTATCAACGTTGACTACCTCCCTGCAATTTCTCTCCATCACCGGACTCGAGAAATAACGCAGAGATGCGTCTTTTTGCTGACGAGCGTAAGACAAAGAACCAAATCCAGATTTTCTCCTGACCGCTCAATACAACAGGGATTCAGACGGACAACCTTGCTGAAATCACACAGGATTTCCCAAGTAAGGCTTGATATCTGGGCAGATTTACTTTAGAAACTGTGACTTTTCTTATGAAACTAAATTATATATATTTGATTGCTGAATGTTTGATGTTTTGTTACATTTGTCTGTTTAACTACGATCGCTGATTGCTGTGTTGATTTATGAGATCGTCATTTTTGGGTGAAATGTTATTTGATTGAGTGATCTGAACTAACGATTCAATCACGCTGTTACCAGCGTGTATCCTCTGTTAAATTGCATGAGCCCCTGTTTGTTCGCTCTCTCTTACACTCACTGAAATTCACAGAGCGAGCAGCACCACGGTTTATGTTCGAATTAGGCTGGTGTTTTTCATATTCTCCCGCCTGTTTCGTTGAGTTTCTTTGTGTGTCTGCTCATTACCACCCACACGTGGTATAAGCTCTATTGTTCTGGATCTGATCCAGCCATCTTTTTTTCCCTACACCTTCAAATAATCGTTGGCTCCGCCCTTTACGATCTAATCCTCCATTTTGAAACTAGTTTCTATTTTGAATTCAGTTCGCCATTTTGAACCTAGTTCTCAATGTTGGTACTGATCCTCCATTTTGAAAGTGGTTCCACACGTGGAGTTTAGTCTGCCATTTTGTGTCTTTGTTACCAAACCTAGACACACACACACACACACACACACACACACACACACACACACACACACAAACACACACACACACACACACACACATACACTAGCATATCTCCACAATTTAGTTAGGATTTCCATTTGATGTTTTTGTTTTATATTCATCTAGTATTGGCAGTGTTCACTGCTGTTTGATTATAATAAATCTTGTTATATTATAATAAGTACTCCTAGTTGTTTGTTTGAATATTGTGTTGAAGCCAGCCTCTGCCACATCAAGAACCCCTGTATTACTTCAGTATTGTTAAATTTTTGTTGTTAGAAGCCAACTGTAACCAGATTACTGTTGGATTCGTATGGCAATAATTCAACAAGCTTCTTCCACTTTTTGATTATTTTGATTATCAATCAAAATACTCAATCTTCAGGGTAGAATTTTATGAGACTTGATCAGTCACCTACTATCATTCTTCTCTTGTAAAAGAGTGGTGCCCCGTAATAAACATTAATTATTAATTATATCTGATAGTAAAACTGATCTAAACAACCTGTGCACCCTACAAAAGAAAACGGGACTCGTCGGACCAGGCAACCTTCTTCCATTGCTCCAAGGTCCAGTTTCGATGCTCATGTGCCCATTGTAGGCACTTTTGACGGTGGACAAGGGTAATCATGGGCACTCTGACTGGTCTGTGGCTAAGCAGCCCCATACACAGCAGGTTGGGATGCACTGTGTGTTGTGACACATTCCTCCTGTAACCATCATTAACATTTTCTTTGACTTGTACCACAGTAGATCTTCTGTAGGTTCGGACCAGATAGGATAGCCTTCATATCTTTGCACATCGATGAGCCTTGGGTGCCCAACACCCTGTTGCCGGTTTGTGGTTTGTCCCTCCTCGGAACACTGTCTGTAAATTCTCACCACAAGCCTTGCCATATGACCCATGCTCTGACCCAGTTGTCTGGCCATAACAGTTTGGCCCTTGTCAAAGTCGCTCAGGTCTTTACTTCTGCCCATTTCTCCTGCATTTAACATGTTGAATATAAGAACTGATTGTTCGCTAACCATCTAATCTACTCAGACCTTGACATGTGGCCTTGTTAGGAGATGATCAACATTATTCGCTTCACCTGTGAGTGGTCATAATGTTTTTGCATATATTTGTATATTAGGTTGGACTATAAATATATAATAAAAAATAATGGATTTTATCCATGGGGAATTGACAGTAGGGAGTAGTTGAAAAATAAGAGGGCATGGTGGCGTAGAATGAATTAATGAAAGATTATGGAGGCAACAGTGTTAATTAAAAAAAAAAAAATAGTAATAATTTTTGACTTTTCATGAGAATGACCAAAACATCTGAAACTGTAATAGAACTATTAACTAACTATCAAAATATGTAAACAAGAACTGACCAGATGCATTCAAATGTTGAAAAAATTATATAAAGTACTTACAATTATTTAAACATTTATTAAACATATTAAAGATATGCATATTTTTAATATGCAAGAAAATGGTCCTGCAAAGCTGAGCTCCTAAAATAATAGCATACTGTACAGTGAATATGCTGAAGTATTAGCTACTTTTTAGAAGTCACTCTGTTGTGAATTACTCAAGATTTTCTTTTCTTTCACCAATGATTAAATCAGAATAAGACCAGTTATGTGTTTTAAGAAGGTAAAGAGGGTTTTGACTTCATGTTGACTTGATAGTGGATTTTGCTTTAGGAATGTTAGGTAAAAGATAAGCCATGTCATCAATTAATATTACAAACTATCAAAAATATGTAAACAAGAACTGACCAGATGATCATATTCTCCCCTCACAGCACTCACCTTTTCTAGAAGCTTCAAAGCTATCATAGATATTGATTCTCTGTATGTCGTATGTTAACGTTGTGTTGGGCAATAATGTCCTGTTTCTGTTGATATTATTAACTGCAAATTTAAAGGCCAGCTCCTCGGAGCTCACCAGTGCCACGGGTCCATCGGTTTGTTCAAAAATCCCACCTGAAAAACAAGAGAAATGGATTCAGTGTCAAATGAACCAAAGCTGAACCTGAAGGAGCACATTCAAACCTCTGGAGGTGTTTTGCATTTAGATCTGCTGGCTCGCTTGTGTACTTCAAGAACCTCTATTCGATCTGCTCGGCAGAAAGAAAGTGTGTCTGACAGTCACAGCTCAGGCTTTTAAAGTTCAAGGCCATAATGGAGATGAGCGGAGTAAAAGAGACAGAGAGAGAAGTAAATAGCCTCATCAAAGGTACCATGCCTCCTGAAGGCCTGCAGGTCACTTTTCCATTCCCTACTAAAAGAATTTAAAAAAAAAAATGGATTCATATGCAGGTCTATAACTTCCTGCACAGATGTTTGAAAGTTTGAAAGTTTCAGTGAGCTCATTTTATGGCACTTTCCACAAATAGGATAGACATTGTTGTCCCTGTTTTAAATTATTTGAGGCACAAATCATGTATTTAGTATGTTAGATAAACTATTATCTAGCACAATATTAACCTACTATGAAAAGTAGTCTGTTTAAAACCCAATAAATATCCACATCCCCAGAATGGTAATTTTGGCCTGTCTTAACTTTTTGGCTATATCTAGCAATTCAAATCATACAAGCAACATAATTTGGACTCTTTCGACATCATAGCGGGATGACAAACAAGTAATATAATTACATTTTCAAAATGTTTAAACATTGTTGTGTTGAGTGTATTTGTCAATTCATTGTCCACCATTCAACCATGTTAACAAATTACAATGTTTAAATGATCAAATACATGTTTTTCTAGCATTTATGGGAAATTTAAGTTTAATGTATCAATAACTAACCAACATTTGCTCGTAAACCAGCTAGTTCTTTGAGTGACAGCTTAACACGATTACATATTTTTACACAGTTTTTTTCAATTTAATTTACCTTTTTATTCTTTAAACGTAAAAGATTTGAAGGTTTATTTGATGTTCATTGGTATAACATAACAAAATCACAAAAATACATATTCAATGTTCAAAACAAGTTAAGCTCAACAGACAGCATTTCTGGCATAATGTTGATTACCACAAAAATAAAATCTGGGTTATAGTAAGGTGCTTAAAACAGAAGTGAATGTTCATGCCAGTCCATAAATGTCACTGTTTCAAAAGTACAGTAACAAGATGTCAACAATATGCTTGTAAACATGATTTTAGAACCTTTTCTGTGTAAAGTTATATCAAATTTTACAACTTCTTTGACATGGTAAATGTTCTGCACTTATATAGCGCTTTTTCTAACCTTAGCGGTTACCGAAGCACTTTACACTGTCTCCCAATCACCCATTCACACTCAAATTCACACACCAATGGCAGTAGAGCTGCCATGCAAAGCTCTCCTGCCATTGGGAGAAACTTGGGATTCAATGTCTTGCCCAAGGACACTTCGGCATGTGGAGTCGTGTGGGCCGGGAATCGAACCACCAACCCTGTGATTAGCAGCCGACCCGCTCTACCATCTTAGCCACAGCCGCCCCTACATGACGAACAAATGTAAGTGCTTTTAAAAACTGTTTTAATGTTTTAACAGACAAGTTTAACCCCACTAAAACATCAAATTTAGCTCTTTTTAGGAAAATGAGGAACAAGTCGACAATTTTTGTGGGAATCAACATTATGCCACAAATACTGTCAGTTGAGCTTAATTTGTATTGAATCCCGAATATTCATTTAAACCAACACACTCTCACAGCGAAATCGCAAGGATTCGTATGACTTTTCTAAATATATTATATTTGTATGAATTTGTATGACTTTCATTACAGCCGATTACTACACAACAATTACTTGCTTGTCACACAACATAGCTTCCTATCATGTTTACACGCTCTACTCATCGGTTAGTTTTAGATAAGGGGTTTGGGAAAGGGCATAATATTAATAAGCATGTCCTTAACACCTCGTGTCATACAATCATACAAATTCATAAGAAAATCATACGAAATATCCAACTCGTTAAATGTGTACGAATTTTCATGAGATCGGGTTGTTTAAACACAAATTTAGGTAACAGGATTGAAAAATTATTAGAAAATAAAAGAGCTAATATATTTTTTTAGTTTGACTAGAGATGATCAACATTTTTAACTGAAGATTAAGCATTTTAACAGACCAATTGATGAATATACATATATTGTGCCATTCTGAGTAAATTCTAGAGATTGTTGGGCATTAAATCCCAGGAGATCAGCAGTTACAGAAATACTCAAACCTGCCCATTTAGCACCAACAATCATGGCACAGTCCAAATCACTGAGATCACATTTTTCCCCATTCTGATGGCTCATGTGAACATTAACTGAAGCTCCTGACCTGTATCTGCATGATTTTATGTACTGCACTGCTGCCACATTATTGGCTGATTAGATAATTGCATGAATGAGTTGGTGTACAAGTGTACCTAATAAAGTGGTCGTGAGTGTGTGTATATATATACATATATATCTTTTTTTTTTTTTGTTTATTTATTTATTTACTTCTATGTGCAATGGAACCCTATCAAAGCAATAAAATGATAACATCTGGAGCACGCTGAGCAACGTTCAGCACTTGAGGATAAATACCGTTAGACCTGCTTCATCTTCTTACAGTATATATCAGCGATATACAACGGTCTCTGAGCCAAAGACGTATGAGCAGAGAGAAATATTAGAAGACCAATGTTTGTTCAGTTGTACAGAATTCAATTTCACATACCATCCTGTTCTGCTATTTGGGATTTAAAGTGTTATTGAATTTTATACACTGTAAGCGTACCAGATAAACATACATAGTCCAAACACAGAACGACCCTTGGGCTTTTTTAACATTCTGGTGTAAAATTTCAATTGCCTTTAAAAACCGTCACAGCTCGATCCATGAATGCATAAATATTTAAGAGTTCTTCAGTTAGACCCTCAACAGAGGTCAAGAGCACCCTGAACATCTCAGTTGTTCTCCCAGAGGAGTAAAGCTCAAGTATGAGACTGCAGGGGAGATCACAGGCCTGCAATCCAGAGAGTAACGCCGCAGCCATCGAGCCATGCACACTATTTATGACTCCGGCACCGCTTGACTTCTGAAGAGCCATGATGCATAAACTCCCTGGAAAGAGCCCGACGCATTAAAATAAATGAATCCTGCCGTTTTGTGAGGAAATCTCATTAGAGTACATTAAGTAATTGCTGGAGTATATACTAATTTGACTATTAAGAGGATAAAATGTGCATTGCCCGGAAGCACTAAAATAGATTTAATAAAAAGGGGAGATCTGCTGCTGCGTGGAAGAAAAACGCCCTGCATCGCTCGGCAATTAATTTCTATTGTCGTTTTTTCCAGATGTGAAAGCTATAAAATAAAATGCTTGTGACTCCTCCATCAAACCAAAGAGAACAAGTTTTCTTTCCTTTCTTTCGAATAAAAAAAAGGAAGAATTATATTTAATAATTTTTATTTATATTTGCACTACTATAATAATCAGTGTTGGGTGTAATATAATTACAAAGTAATTAGTCAATGTAATTAAAGTAATATGGGGCATTACATTTAAAATTATTGTTAAAAATGTACTGACTTTAAGATAATTACTTTAAAGTACATACCTTGGGTTAAACATAATCCTAAAATAATATAATGTATATATTAATGCATTTCAAACATAAATTATGTTCATATTTACATCAGTTTGTGTTTATGTGACATCTGATATCTGTGATATCTGAGGTGGCAGTGCATTATTTTATGTATGCATCGTATGTATCCACTGATCAGTGATCGTGCCATATTGTATTTGGACTCGTTTAATTTTTTGTGAGCATCTGCTGTTATTACATTCTGTTTATTTCATGAACAAGTGATAACGCGACAAAAGACACATCTGTTTACAGCTTGCAAACTCTTTAAAAACTTTTACATCTGGTATGTGAGTGAAACAATACTTGTCGTATTCTAATCCAGAACTTTCTGATCTGTATTATGTTTTGACCATATGTTTGACAGTATGGTGTAGAGTGTGATCATATATCATAAGTTATGAAAGCAAAACACTTCTAATTTGTCAACAGATAAAAAAAGCACATGTTAAGAGTTGGTTATTGTAACGGGTAAAGGATGGGCAAGGAGGAGGCAGGAACTGGCAGAATAGTCAAACATAAAATAGTCTAACATAAAACACATTGAAGCACACACACAGTGGCCACGTGTGGCTCTCTCTCTTTTGATCTGGCACCTCCAGCTTGTCTTTATCGGCTGATAAGCCCGATTCAGGGCTGGGCATATGTCCTCACGGCCTGGCCCCGCCCTCCACCTCACCACAGTTATTTTTCCTAAATGCATTGTAAAGATCCTAAGTTTTAAAACAATACCATTTGTATGTTGGATAAGCAAGCAGTTATTTATGAATTGGATTCTTTTTACAGCACGGATTGTCGAAGGAAGCCACAATAGTTATTTTTTATTATATATTTATTTATTTATTATAAAAGTAAACATACTGTACTGTATACACTGATGAGCCAAATCATTATGACCACTCACAGGTTAAGTGAATAACTCTGATCATCTCCCAACAAGGCCATACAAGATCTGGGTAGATTAAATGGTAAGTGAATTATCAGTTTTCATAGTCAACATGTTGAAAGAAGGAGAAATGGTCAGGAGCAACTTTGACAAGGGCCAAATTGTTATGGCCAGACGACTGGGTCAGAGCATCTCTAATACGGCAAGTCTTGTGGGGTGCTCCTGGTCAGCAGTGGTGAGTATCTACCGACAGTGTTCCGAGGAGGGACAAACCACAAACCGGCAACAGGGTTTTCACCGGCAACAAAAGATTTCAATGGAAAGGAGGAGGTGAGAACTGGCTTGACAATGTAAATTATATTTTAAGAATAAACTAAAGACACAAACACACACGACAGACATGTCCGTAAATGATCTCTCTCTCTCCTCGCACCACGGTCTGCCATCGGCCTTTATCCCTCTTGGAGGCTTGATTAGCCTGATACGGGACTGGGTGTGTATCATCACGACCTGGCCCCGCCCTCCACCCTGCCACAGGCCTCTTTCAGCAGGATAATGCACCCGGCCACACATTGTCCGGGAATGGTTTGAGAAACATGATTTCCAGTGTTGCCCTGGCTTCCAAATTCCCCAGATCTCAATACGATTGAGCATCTGTGGGATGTGCTGGGCCAACAAGTCCAATCCATGGCAGCTCTACCTCACAACTTACAGGAGTTGAAGGATCTGCTGCTAATGTCATGATGCCAGATGTATAGTCCATGCCTCGGCGGGTCTGTGCTGTTTTGGAGGCACACAGAGGACCAACAGCATATTAGGCAGGTGGTCGTAATATTTTAACTCATCAGTGTATGACCGATTTATTGCCTTTGCATTTCAGACAGCACGTATAATAAATAATATACACCTAAATACTACATGCTTTGGTGAACTCATTTTTAATGCTTCAATAATTTATAAAATACTTTTGAACACACAAATACCATTGAAATAAATGTACATTTCATAAATACACAAAGGCAATGCAAAGGCATTTTCTCTCAGTACAATAGCATTTTTAGCTGTTTACTTCAATGCAGAATTATAAATGCGTACCAATGCGTTGGCCACTATGCGGGGCCTATACCGTAGGTTCAACACAGAAGTATAAGTTGGCTTTAAGTGTATGACTCACGAGCAATGAACATGGAGCAAATGTATACATTATTTTGCATGTATTGAGTGGAAAAACAAACTTTTCTGTGAAAAGTGTTCAGAAAGTAACTTTAGAGTAAACTAATTAGTAATGTGATTCCTTTCCACTGAAGTCATTTTTCAAGTAATTCAATTACAATTTTAGATTGTTTAGTAATGTATTACTTTTTTGAGGAACTTACCCATCAGAGAGCAACAGTGAGCGGCAGCCATTGTAAGCTGTTAGCAGCTTTACTATAAGCTAAATGCTGCCCAAATCTCCCCAAACACTTTCTTTTTTTACCATTCTGTGCAAATCAGTGCAAAAACAACCACAAGCCCTTCCTCAATCTTTGGCTTTAATGGCACAGGCTATTTATGTTGCTATATCTTTGCTAAACGGGGTCTTTAAAGGGCCAAATGTAAATTGAGCTGTAACGTTTGATCTGTGATTTCTTGCACATCTTTAACGTCAGTCAGTTTCAGTTGTGATTAACTTGTTTCCCATTTTGAAACAGCATTACAAAAGTAGCCTAATTAATCTCTCGGGTTGTAGCCTGATTCAGAAAACATGTGCTCATTACAGCTGCTACCTTAACAAATACAGCTTGCAGTAGGCCTCTGTACAATCATCAAGGTTTTAAAAAGCTACAGAATAGGGGTGTAAATAACAACACAATTAATAACTGTCTGTCACATGGCTTCAATGCACCTCTCTGAAGGCCACTGAAAGAAAGAGAAAAAGAAAGCAACAAAGATGTGAATAGTATATTTTTGTGTGACTTTTCAGAATGTTACAAATGCAGTCTATTTATGAGAACAATCCATTAATGTACAAGACAAGTTTGCAGCTGCGGGTCAACTGATGCGACCCTGCCGTCTGTTGGTGCTATTGGTGCCTCGTACCCAAATATATTGTGCCACTATATCAACGCTTGTATTCACGCCCCACCGAACCATGCACAGCCAAAACCCCAACAATGAGGCAGAATAATTACGCTTTGGACAAATGTACTGTTCTAGAGGGAGCTCTTTGTAGCACGCCACTCCCCTGGTCATCTTCCCAGCACGCCTGTGAAAAGCTGTACTGCTCCCTGATGCTGGAGGTATTTTGCAACACAATGGCAGAGGAGAAAGCAACAGACAATGGTCCAAGCTAAACAATTTTGGCAAACAACCAGCATTGTGCACAACATTGACCAATTAAGGGATGTTGCATTGGCCTGTTATCCCATTCCATCTCTCTTTTCTGTAGTCACTGTGACAGTCTATTCCTTAAATACAAACCAGCATTACTGATAATGCTATGCAGCATACATAATGACAATTGACTAAAACATATCTGGGCTAATTACTTACAAAAACAATACAGAAAAGTTATTTTCTGAAAAATCAGAGTTTGTTTATTTTCTTTGTCAGTAAAAGGCTTGTAAGATAGTTAGAGTCTCATGCTTGTGTTATTGTCAGAATTGACACTTAACAAGAAAACTGACAAAGAGAAGGTTTAAGTATCATTCTTTTAATAGAACATCATGTATACTTCTGACTACCAATTTAAGAAAGACTATTAAATAAATTGGACAGAACATTTTTCACATAACTACTCTTTTTATGAATGTTAATCAAAATACTGTAAGTAGTATCGTGAGACAAATATACCTAGAAATAGACGCATACCTAGAAATCAAAACTGTTTTCCATGGTTAAGTGAAAACATTTGGTCCCTTATGAAACAAAGAGACAATACATTGAACCAGTTTTTTAAATCACAAGAAGCAAAATTTGTATATGTTAAGAAATACAGTAATACGTGAAATTTAAAAGCTAAAGCTAAATCTTATGTTATTATAATAGGTGAAGCAAAAGGGAATGTTAAATTATTGTCTGGAAATCTGAGAAGCCATACTGGAAACTACAATAAGTCAGTGAGAAATATGGAACTTATCACGTTCATGGTGTGATAAGAGATATTTCTAATAATTATTTTGTGGATTAAATTAATGTTCTCACAAAGACTCTTTGTCCACAGACTTTTACTACAATATCTTGCAATAGAGCCTGTAAATAGTACCTTGCCCTCACAGTGACAAGAAAAATTATGTGTACCCCTCTGCAATGCTGACAAAGGTCATTGCTGATTTGGAGGATCGTGCTGTAATACGTTGATCTGTCACTGCCATGGAGACTAAATTTACTGAAATGGTTACAAGAATGGTGGATGTTGAGAAACTGATCAATTATCTAGAGACATCGGTGAGGGAATTAGCTGCTAATCCGCTAGCAACCAAGACAGAATTGGAGCGCCTCTGGGAAAAGTTGGAAGACCTTGAGAATCTTAACTGGTGAAACAGCATCTGAATTGTTGAAATTACTGAGGATGAAGAAGGCAGAGGTTTGGTGAAATTCCTAGATGGGCTCTTCCCGTGTCTGCTCGACATAACAGGCAATAAGCTGGAAATCGAGCGAGCTCACAGAGTTCCAGCTCGGAGATCCGAGGAGGGCAGCGATCAATTCTTATGCAAATGTGTTATGTGAAGTTAAGAGTAAAGGGGGGGCTTTCTTACAACAATTTCTTGTTCCCAGATTTTGCGAATTCAGAAAAAGAGAAAAGTGATGGATTCAAGGAATGCAAGAAACTCTTGCATCAACGGAGGGTTGCTTTTGCACTGATGTTCCCGGAAAATTGAGAATAGATACTAAGGATCGCCATAAAATATTTATATGCCCACAGCAAGCGATGTCCTTCATAAAGTCAAAGGAATAAGTAAGTCATTGTGTGATACTCTCTATGCAGCCAAGTGGGCCTGACTCACTATATATTCACTTAACTGTCCGAGGAATCTGAACGCCTTCTTTGTTTGTTTTTGTGCTTGTTCCGCCTAGTGGGTGGAGTTTGTTTTCTTGGATAACACTCCTTCGGGAAAGTTTGCAGATGAATCTGAACTTTCTTTGTGCTTAATCCTCCTATTGGTTGGAGTTTGTTCTGTGGAATATTTCTTGAAAAACTTTGGAGTGATTAGGGCATTTGTTGCACTTCAATCACTCAACTGTCCAAGGAAACTGGGTGTCTTTTTTGTTTCTTTTTGTTCTGGTTCCGCCTAGCGGCTGGAGTTTGTTTTGTGGAGGAACACACTTTCGGAACAGTTATGTGATGAAACGTTCTTTGTGCTTATGAGTCCTATTGGCTAATGTTGGAATGCGGTTGTTAGAATTTTATTTGTATTATTTTATTTTTATTTTATTTTTTGTAATATGTGAAAATGTCAAATGTTAATATGAGTCTCTCTCCACGTGGAATGTGAGTGTGTTGTGGCACCCCATAAAAAGAAGGAAGGTTATTTATTTTCTTAAATGTAAGAAATATGATATTGTATTTCTTCAAGAAATGCATCTTTCCCCGCAGGAAGCTGAAAAATTTGGGAAGATATGGTGTGGACGTTTTTTCTTTAGTGCTGGCTCAAGAAAGAGCAGGGGATTCATTACATTGATAAGTACTGTAAGCATCTACAATTCAAATGTCTCAAACAGATTATTGTCTATGATAGACAAACACTTTTGGAAATTGGTTCCATAATAGCATGCCGAAAACCGGACTTTAAATACCTCAAAGATGACCCGCTGTTTACAAACACACCAGCGCAGCCCTATGTCTGGGCTGCCCGGCCTGGCGTTCTTGTCAGACTAAGACGTTGTGCAAATCGACCCCAGCTACCCAGCATTCTACTGGCAAATGTCTGTGGACAACAAGTTCTGCGAGTTGAGAGCGCAGAACTCTTTCCAACAAGAGTCGAGGGACTGCTGCATTATCTGCCTTACAGAAACTGTAAATCTGCAGAGATTCCAGACTCAGCCATCAAACCCGTGGGGTTTCCCATGCATCGAGCGGACAGAGTGAAGGTGGTGTATGTTTTATGATCAACATATCCTGGTGTGATCAGAGGAACGTACATTCTATCAAGTCTCTCTGCTCTCCTGATAAGGAATTTCTTATGCTTCTGTGTCAGCCATTCTGGCTACCGAGGGAATTCACAGTGGTCATTATCATAGCAGTGTACATCCTGCCACAAGTTGACACAGACCGGGCACTCAAGGAACTGTATGGGAGTATAAGCAAGCAGGAAACTATGCACTCTGAGGCCACATTCATTGTGACCGGGGACTTTAACAAAGGCAAATTTAAGTCAATAACACCAAAATACTACCAACACTTCAGTTTCAACACACAAGGGGAGAGGATTTTGGACCAATGCTACTCTGCCTTGCGGGATGGCTACATATCCCTCCCCCACCCAACATTTGGCATCTACCCCAACTAGAAACCATGAATTAATAGCGATGTTCATGTGGCACTTAATCTCTGCTTTTCATTCCGGGACGCGGAGGAGTATAATCAAGCCAGTTATGCCTTCCGCATAACTATCAGAGCAGCCAAACACCAGAACAGGGAAAAGACTGAAAGAAAGTTCAACACCAACTCTAGAAGCATGTGGCAGAGAATTAACATCATCACAGACTTCAAAGGGAATAAAAACTATGCCTTGAACACAGCCACCTCTCTCCCAGATGAGCTTAATACTTTTTTACTCGTTTCGAGGGAAGTAACACCGCCCTCGCGGAGAGAGCTCTTGTGGCCGAAGCTACAGAGGTTAGTTCACTCTCTGTCTCTGTAGCGGATGTAATCCGATCCTTCCAATGGGTGAATATCCGTAAAGCCATGGATCCAGACAGCATTCCGGGCCACATCATTAGAGCTTGCGCGAACCAACTGGCTGGTATTTTTACGGACAATTTCAACCTTTCCTTCTCCTTGTCTGTGGTCCCCACACGTTTTTAAACGTCCACCATTGTGATAGTATCAAGGCAATCCAAAAATCACTTGATTAAATGACTGGCGTCCTGTTGCTCTGACCCCCATCATCAGCAAATTATCTGAGTAGCTAATCAGAGATTACATCTGCTCTGTGCTGCCTGCTTCACTGGATTCACTCAGCTTACTTACCGCAACAACTGCTCTACTAGTGTAAATGCCATTGCATTTACACTACACACTGCTCTCTCCCACCTGGAAAAAAGGAACACATATGTGAGAATGCTGTTTGTAGACTACAGCTCAGCATTCAACACCATAGTGGCTTTCAAGCTTGATGTGAATCTCTGGGCTCTGGGCTTAAACAGCTCACTGTGCAGCTGGATCATGGACTTCCTGTCGAGCAGGTTGTTAGAATGGGCAGCAACATCTCCTCCTCACTGACCCTCAACACTGTAGTGTTCTCAGCCCACACCTGTATTCCCTGTACAAACATGACTGTGTGGCAACACATAGCTCCAATGACATCATTAAAGTTTGCTGATGAAACGACGGTGGTAGGTCTGATCACTTATAATGATGAAACAGCCTACAGAGAGGAGGTGCACACTGGTGTCAGGAGCACAACCTCTCCCTCAACAACAGTAAGATCACGGAGCTTGTGGTGGACTTCAGGAGAAAAGACAGAGAAAACAGCCTCATCACCATCAATGGAGCACCAGTGGAGAGAGTCAGCCACTTTAAATTCCTCGGTGTCCACATCACTGACATCTATGCTCTCACAGCTAACATAAGCAGGCGGTATCGGAACCTGCACCAGCCGACTGCCCAGTGATGTCTTTTCAGCCAGGTGCCTTCCAGTGGCCCAAACAGGGCAATAAATATTTGGACATTTTATTCCAAACAAATTTGTGTGATTTAGCAAGTTAATTTTGACCCCTTAATAAAAGGTTTTTGAGCAATGTGCGCAGGTAGGCTTCATTGCATTTATCCATGATTGGGAAGGTTTATGTTATTAAAATGAATTGTATTCCAAAATTGAACTACATTGTGGATTGTGAGGGAGGTTAATACGCTGGGTGCACTCAAAAAATATGTATCCATTTCAATTTAATAACAATTTTCCATCTAACCGAATTGTCCAATCTTTAACCAAATAACAAGTTTTATTAATAAAATTTTCTTCAAGACTATTCAATTCAATTAGATGGAAAGTTGTAATTAAATTGAATGGATACATCTTAAAAATAAGCTAAAATATTTTTTGTGAGTGTGACCTATATGAGACTGGAGTGTTGAGATCTTTTGAAAATATGGTACAACATTTCAGGATTCCCAGACTTCAATTCTTTAGGAATTTACAGCTGCGCCACCTGCTCTGTACTATTTTTGGGAGTAGCATACACCACCCTAAAGCAGCAGACACTCTAGAAATGGTGATTACTACTTTTGGAAAAGGTCATGAGGCATCAGTGCATTACCCCTTTTTAAGGGGGGATGGAGATTCAACTTCTCTCAAGATATTATGGGAGAAAGATTTAAACTTGGTGGTGGAGGAGGGAGTGTAGGCTACGATTCTAAAAACATCAAGTCTACATCTAGAGATTCAAGGGTGCGTCTGATGCAGTTTAAGATTTTGCATCGATTCTATTTGACCCCCTCTAGATTGTATAGGCCTGGTCTTAATGACACACCCACCTGCTGATGATGCCAATCAGAACATGGGGATACAACCCATGTTTTTTGTGAATGCGTTAAGATCCAAGAATTTTGGTTGAGGGTTCAGAGCTCTATGTGTGATGTATTGGACACAAAATTTTCATTTTGCCTCAGACTCTGCATCTTAGGCAATTGGGCAGTCATTAATATTGGGGATAGTCACTTAAAAAGTTGGGTCCTAGCCAGAGTTATGGTTGGCTAACAAATTATCCTTAGGGGGTGGAAGACGGCTGGGGTACTCTCGTTTCAGGAGTGGTGCGGGGAGATGGGCAGGGTGGCAGTATTTGAGGAGGTGATTTTTAGACGTTTTAGGAAGTGGGGTGGATATTTGGCTTTTTTGGAGGGTTCTCTGGGAGAGGCAGTGGAGAAGGATTTTTAGTTTGATGTGAAAGTGAATTCATGTTTTTTTAATATATATATATATATATATATATATATATATATATATATATATATATATATATATATATATATATATATATATATATATTTTTATGTTCTAATTGTAAGTGAGCACTGTAGTGCGAGTTGTGTCAGGTGGGGGGGTGGTGATGTTCAGGGGGGTGTTTAATGTATATAATTGATTCCATATTTTATGTTGTGTTTGTCTGTCTTGTGGATGGAATCAATAAAAACTGTTAATAACAAAAATAATACAACAATACCCATTTTGTTCTAAGAGTGCTACCTTGGGGTGAAATAATGCAAGGTCACCACATATTGTGTCAGTATGCTTGTGTTTGAGTAATGATTTTAATTAGTTAAATACTGTAAAAAAAATCAGTAAAAAAATTCAACATTTGTCCCAACTATATCTGTGGTCACAAGCTGCTACAGAAGTGATATGTGATTATGAAACTGCAAAAGGCTGTGATTAAATAGAATTAATAGCCTACATGGTGAATTACGTGCTGTTCTGCATGCAATATATATATATATATATATATATATATATTAGGGCTGTCAATCTATTTAAATTTTTAATAGAATTAATTACATGGTGTCCCGATTAATTAATCGCGATTAATCGCATATACAAATATTTGCTGAAAAAGCCCCTCATATAACAATAATTCAATATATAAGATTATACATATTTATATCAATATATAATTATAGTTATCTTTAAATATTAAAAAATTATAATTATTATGATAATTAAAATGCATTACATTCTTGTGGCAGAAGAGTTAATCAATGATAAGACAATACAAAAAGCAGCTTTAGAATACAATGTGTTGTTTACTACCATATTATTGATCATAAGTCAATCATTGGCATACAGTTCACAGCAATTCATTTCACAAGTGAATTTGTCAATCAGTTGGAGATTTATTATGAGGGCTTCAATGAACACCTGCATCAGACATGCTTGTGTAGCATCTCGGGTGCGTTGCATCATAAACATAAAATGTTTAGTTTACTGTTTCAAGTTAAATATAGTTTAATACTCAATCTTTAAACACATCTTGAGATCCCTTAGTTCGTTTTTGCGCTCCTTCAAGTGTTTTGAACGCAAGAATGTAAAACATTTTTGCATTGTTCTGCCTAAACTGAAGTGTATTCTTCACTGTATAAACTGTGCGTTGCTCATACAGCTGAAGTTTTACTTACTGCCCTCTGGAGTAAACAGGTTGTACTACAAGCTTGCATTTCTCAGGAATCTTCCTTATTATGGTACGATTAATTGCGTTAATTTTTTTAACGCTTAATTTTTGGTCAAATTAATCGCACTGAATTAACATGTTAAATCAACAGCCCTAATATATAATTAATTATTACTCTTAATATATATATATATATATTAAGAGTAATAATTATAATAATAATAATAATAATAATAATAATAAAAGACTACAAGGGGTATTTGCATTGTGGAAACAATAAATAGAACAGAGTTACATTTTAAAATGGGGTTTTCAGGTAACACTTTATTTGACAGTGTACTTGTAATAACTATATTAATAACAGTAGATTATGCATAATTACAAGCAACTAACCCTAAACCAACCCTAACATTAACCTATAATAATTATTTGTTGTTAATTAATATTACTCAGTAATTATATGTGTAATTATACTGTAACAAGGAAACTGTAAGATAAAATGTAACCAATTTTAATTTAGTTTTGATGCACTTTAAAAGATACAGAAAATTTCGCTCACACTCCTAACTTTTTTGTTTATAAAGTTGTTTTATAATTATTACACTAGCATTCATGCTGTTGCACTTAAAAGCAGCACGCTATTACATTTTTAATGTATTTCTTTACATCACCTACATAATTTTTCAAAGACCAATTTTTAGGAATTTTATGCTCTATCATTAGAAAATGCATACTGTAAATCTAATGGGTCAAACTAACAGATTTCTGTACATTGGGGTTTTGTTCATTATTCTTTTTTTAAATTCTTTATACTTTTCATTATTTGGTCTCTGTTTAGAAAGAAATATTTGATTTTTGCCACCATAAATTCTTATTCTTGCATGTCATTATTCACACTCATGCGAAATAAAACTTTTTAAATGATTTTCAATATATCAAACCTATGAGAAAAAGGAAATGGACTGATGTTTTAGAATTAGTCCCTGAACGACAGAGCAAAAAAATCAACAGGCAAACAAAATAAATTCCTGAATGAATAAATAAATAAATAGATATGAAAGAGCATAAGTTCATTAAAATGAGCTAGAGCCACAACACACAGTAAAATACTCCAGTTTACAGCACAAATGATTATTTCTGCTAAAAAACACCCTCCACTCATTCTAACATGACAATAGACGCCTTCACTTTTTACAGCTGCTTATCTCAGTAGCGTCTTGTGGATTTTAAAACCAGGGTTTTGGTTTGTTCCAGAACATTTCAAATTACCATATAAATGACAGCAGCCAATCAAGCACAAGTTTAAGTCTGTGGTGATAAAGAGGGATAAATTAAGATCCGGCCCCTCGGCCGCCATCAAAGCCTTGACGCTCTCATCTATTCTGTATGATTAGCAATATTCATATTCCTTCCAGTGTTGCAATATCTTCTCTGTCAAATAACTGTCAGGTAACAACACATTTGTAAAATCTAATTTTATGCTCAAGTGACTCGTCCTCTCGCTTCTGCCATTTATCACAGTGTTCACTCGTTGTTCCTCCCTTTCGCACTTCCTCTCGCACGCTTCCTGTGTATTTCTATGCAGCACTCTGTATAGCTCGCCCTTCATATCGCTAGCATGAAACATTACACTGTTACATTAAAACATTAGAACGACAATACAAGGACAGTCAAAGAAGAACAATATGAGTTATTCCTGTTCCTAACTTTATATACTTTAAAAAGTGTCCTAATTTAAGGATGTATCAGAAATATGCTCTGATCAAGCTCGGGTATTTTATTAACCATTGTTTTGTTGTGATTCTGTCCAGAATCAAATACACAGGATTGAGATAGTGAAAAGAAAGAGCTAAGTTACAATTTGCTCAGTGAGGGATTGATAGTTAGTTTACTTGAGCAGTGAATTTGAATTTTGATATTTAAACCATTTTTAAAAGTTACAAATATTATCACATAGATTTGTGTCATTTTCACAGACAGAATGGAATGTGTGATGGAACATTCGTGAAACATCATTCTGTTTAAACAGCTCAATTGCAGTAGTTTGGAGTGGCTTCTCAAACTGTAAAACAGTAAAAAACATTTTTACTTCTTGGGGGGCCTGTGTTCCAGTACTCCAAGCTCCAGTGTCCCTTATATCAGTGTTTTCCAACATATTTTCTGCCGCAGCACACTTTTTACAACTAAAAAAATCTACGGCACACCACTGTCTAGGCTAACCATCTTCAATATTTTTCCTTTTCAAGATCTTGTCCATGTTTTCTGTCCGTCTTAGTAGCTTGTTTACTTGAAATGTTTGAAATTGGACTAAGCAAAAAAAAAAAAAAAAAAAAGTGTACATACAGTGCTAAATTCCGTTAGACTTTCTTATCAAACAAGTTCGTAAAAATTCCATCATAATCTATTATTACCCATCATTTTAATTTTAATGATAATAAGACTTTTAATAGCTTTTATTTTCGTTCACATGAACATACAGGACGTGCATATAGCAGATTATGCATTTATTTATTTATGAAGAGAACAGATGAACAACAGAGACACGAAGCTGATTAATGTTTTTTTTTTTTCTCCCGCAGTGACAGAGGAGGCCACTAATACGTCATACGAACAACCAAATATTACAAAAAACAAATACGATTAAAATATTAAAATAACACGTTTTGTGTGAATTCAGTCGACAACTCAAACCTTCCTCCTGGTCCGCATCAACTTAAACTCGCCTGTGCGTAATCAAACGCATCAATGGAGACTGATGCTAAGGCAACTGTCATTAGATTTTGCATCTTTGCCTTAGACAGATGACTTCTCGTGGCAGTTTTAATTTGGTTCTGGAGGCTGAACCCAGCATCAAGCGCCGCATTGCCCTGAACATGACAAGAGTTGCAGAAAGCGTCACAGAGGGGCGATTTTACGAGTTTGCCACATAAAAAAGCAGGAGATGTGCACAATAAACATTGAAAACGTGTTTGGAAGAGAGAAAAAAGCATGCAGTTGCTTTGATAGCAGAAAGTAATAAAAGGACTTGTTTATGTTTAGGAGCATTTCCTTGTTAAATTGTAATTAATTAAATAACTGGGGTCTCTGATATTCGTAAAGGATAAGGTCATATTTAATTAAAAGATATTATGAGACATTCAATGTCTCTTCACAAATTTGGACAGTTTTTAAATATTTCTTGTTGCTTAATACTCTCAAAGACATTATTGGTGAAGCAAAACATTGCTAAAAAAATGGTGTGACGTCACTTCATAGACTTCAATGTATTCTGCAGCACTGACGCGAGTCATGTGATGACCATTAATGTGTATAAATATGTCACTTTTGCACAGTATTCAGTGCTCTTCACAATCACAAAAGTGATCGATTTTGGCTTCAAAACAGCACATTTCTCTGAAAGGAGAGGAGTTTGGATCCCTGAAATTATAATTTTTTTTATGTATTTATTTATTTTGTGGAATCTGATCATTTTCCACAGCACACCTGACAATCTTTCATGGCACACTAGTGTGCCACGGCACATTGGTTGGGAAACACTGCATTATAAAAGGAGTGAATTTGAGATGGAAATATAGTGCTGCTCTAAAACACTCCCTTCTCCTCCACTACACCACAGCCTCTTCCTTATCATATCAATATCAATGCTGTCGTTGAATGCAGGTGGTTCACTGTGGTGCCAGACATCCTGGTCAGATTGTGCCAACTAACCTCTGCCAAACCCCGCAGAACAATGCAGGGCTTGAGCCAAAAGTAAATAAATAAAATAATGGACCCAAAACACATGAACACACACATAGAAAGAACCCAGGAGCTGAATCTGGGCATTGGCATCCATATGCATCCATAGACAAAAGAGAAGAAATTCATAGCAGGAGCAGAGCCAGATTTTTATATTAGCAGATGCTATAAGTCAAGTCAAATCAAGTCATTTTTATTTGTATAGTGCTTTTCACAACTCACAGTGTTTCAAAGCAGCTTTACAGAAGATCAGGCATTAACAGAAGATTAAACTGTAATATCTATAATGTCTTAGAGTCATCATTGTGTAGTTTGATAAAATATAATTGTAAAATGTGTTTAAAAATAAGTAATTAAATATTTGTTTTTACAACCACAGTGAGCAAGCCGAAGGTGACTGTGGCTAGGAACACAAAACTCCATAAGATGTTGATTAATGGAGAAAAATAACCTTGGGAGAATCCAGACTCACTGTGGGGGCAAGTTCCCCTCTGGCTAACATCATGAACATAATTTAAATATTAATTTTGTATAGTTAAAGTCATGGTTTTAAAATGATTAAACTAAGTAAGTGTTAAGGGTCAGTGTTTAAACAAAGATTTATTATGAACTTTAAGATTAATGACCAATGTCTTTGAAGTCAATCATGGATTAACTGCAGAAGCACTGGCCATTGAGAAAACATCTAATGACATCAATCGCAATGTCTCTGAGCACAAAACTCTGATTGTACCTCACAGCACATCGACACTGGGGGGAAAAAATCATCACTCTAATGTGTACGATAACCAGTGTTGGGTGTAACGCATACAAAGTAACACATTACTGTAATGTAATTATATCCACTGGTAATGTAGTAATATAACATTACTTTTATTAAGTAATCTGATTAAGTAATCTAAATACTCAAACCAGTCCACCTGGCACCAACAATCATGTGACCGTCCAAATCACTGAGATCACATTTTCCCCTTATTCTGATTATTGATGTGAACATTAACTGAAGCTCCTGACCCGTATCTGCATGAGTTTATGCACCGCAGTTCTGCCACACGATTGGCTGATTAGATAATCACATGGATGATTGTTGGTGCCAGATGGGCTGGTTTGAGTATTTCTGGGATTTTCACACACATCAGTCTCTAGAATTTACTCAGAATGGTGCTAAAAACAATAAACATCCAGTGAGGGGCAGTTCTATGGACGGAAATGCCTTGTTGATGAGAGAGGTCAACAGAGAATAAATATATATAGCCAATATTTATTTCATTCTTTTGTTTAGATGATCATAGTTTTAAACATGTAATAATGTGTATTTTTATAATGCATTTTCCTAGTTTAATATTAAAAGCCTAACTCTGGGACAGGGCTACAGTAAAACAATAAAATCAATACATAAAAGGCATTTGAAATGTACCATAAAATAAACAATGAAGTCCTTGTAAAATGTTAATTTTCAAAATTCATTTTTTTTAATGAGATCTTCATAGAGCAAATAGAAAAATCTGATTAAAAAAATCAATAAAAATAGGCCCCATGAGTTAAAGAAACACTCATACAGTATATTATAATTTCACATTATAAACTCTATAGTTCAGGTCTTGGATGCTGATTGATCAATACTACAGTCGATCCTTGCTAAAATTCACAATATAGCAACAGCTAGGAGGAAAAACATGTCAGTCAACTAAGATATATTACTGTGCAGCAAATAATTACATATATTAAAACATATATATAGTATATACAGTAACAGTATATCATAAAAGTAGTCCATTCAACTTATTTGCAATATTCCAAGTCTTTGAAAGCCATGTTTTTGTTTAATGTGTGGAACAGACATTGACATTGGTTCTCAATTATTTTGTAAGTGAGCGCCATCCACCACATTTGAATATGAAATTTGAGATCTACCTTGGAGGAAATTTTTTAGTCAATAATGACTTAAATTTCGAAAAATGCAGAATGAATATCCTTAAAAATGTGTACTTCTTGCATTCCACAGACGAAAGAAAGTCGTATGAGTTTGAAATGACATTAGGAATGAGTAAATAATGACAGAATTTCCATTTCTTGGTAAACTATTCATTTAATATTGATAGTGGTTCATAGGTTCAATCAGAGGTTTAGAGTCAGATGAAACAGTGTTATGCATCTCTGCTATCATTTTTCAAGCCATTTTTAAGTCTCTTAATAGTTCAAACATTTGTCATTCCATCCAGCTGGGTATTGGCAAAATCACTTGGGACACAAGCTACTATTTAGTATCACTGGATAGAAAATGCTTAAAGGTTTAAAGCCGAAAACAAGCCTACATATGTGTGAAAGAGACAGAGGAAAGTCAAAGAGAGAGAGGGGGGTGGGGGTGGGGGGGGGGGGGGGGGTCTGAACCTGCTGTGTGTGCACAGGGATTTATTGTAATAGGCTCGTCCATCGCTTAAGGGCATCATTTTCATTGAGGCGACAAGAAGAGGTCTTTTAATTCCCAAGTCCTGAACCAACAGCAGAAGGCCTAGACATTACCTGAGGGTCAAACACTCCCACCATGAAAATGGATCTCCAAATCAGAGATCACAAGGTTAGATAAGCACTAAGCACTACCAATACTCTCGCTAGTGTAATTGCCATTGATTTTACACTTAGGGAAGCAATTAATATTTAGACAGAGTTGGGCCAACGAATAACATTTCCAATTTTGCAAGGAGATGGGTGACATTGTTTATCCATTCAGTTTGATTAGCGAGTCAGTTTAACCCATCGAGTTCCTGTGTGTGTTTATAGTCATTCTTTGTAGCAATTCACCCTTACTAGTGTTGGGGTTATAGTTAAAATAATTGTTCTTAAATAATTCCTATAGTTTTCAAGCATTTGGTGATATTCAGAATATATGTTCTATTTGCTCTCTGAAGTCTATTTAAATGAATTACCATAATTTCCCCAACAGTCATTGTAGCCAAGTAGATTCAAAATGTTTAGTGCAAGAAGTAATGATGAAAACTGATGGTATGCTTTCCACTCTGGTCTTCACAAAATGAGCGAATGAATGATATTGAATAATTTTTGTATTGCTCAATTTAACAATACATCATCATAAACAGCAATATTTACCTACATATATTTTTCTAAAACATTTTAATAGTTCAATCACTAAATCAAAGTAATTCAGACCCCTATTCTATCTGGTATTACAGTGCGTCTCGGGTGATCCGCTCACATGCAGTCAGATGAGACACATCGCTGTTTACACCTGGTCACTTAAATGCATCTCCTGTGACCACTTGTGATCGGATCTTAAGGGGAGGGTCTCTGTTTAATGATGACATACATCAATCACTATGTCAGTGTGTTACTGCATGATAATAAAGCGCAACTACTTCAGAAAAGACAAAGGCAGAGCAAAAATAAAAAAATGTGCACTGTTTCTCCCAACGCAACGTCAAGCTGAATTATCTGTTATTTTAGTGGATTAACTGTATTAAAGGAGCTTAAGGTGTTTGTGCTTGTCATCTGTGTTGATATCAGACACACTAAAGAAGATCATGACGCTCTTGTGACTTTTTTACAATTTTCCGATCTGACGGTTATTTCCTTTTAAAGCCGCTCGCAATCGGTTTAAAAGTTTAAACTCTTGTTCTATTGCAGCGGTAGATTGACAGGTAAGGGGTGGCGCTTCATTGTTGGTGAGATGCATTCAGGACGAATTAGCTTTTGCACCTCAAATGCAATGTGGACGCATGCGTTTTTGACCACAATTGTTTGTGGTTTCTGTGATCTGATCACAGAACTTGTATTTAGGGCTGAACACATATGATCAAATCACCTGAAATGCATCTTAATATCAGGAGGAAACGGGGTCTCAGTTAATTGAAATGGACATTTTGAACTGATTCAATTAAACAAATCAATCTTAGCAATTCTGGTACGGTTTTTAGCTGAAGTGAGTAATTTTTGCGACTCTAGTTTAATTAAATGGAATTACAAAAATAAACGTTGTTTTCAAACAGATTTTTTAATACACCCTCAGTCTGCCATCGGTTGAACTAACAGAGACTCACAACCCAAACTTTTGCTATTGGTTTAGCCAATGTTGCTTTGTCGGACACAAAGGGTTGCTTACACAGAACAATGTTTAAAAGTGCCATAGCGTCAACATGATCACATGGAAAGTCACCATGTTGCTTCCGAATGTTCCAGAAACCTGTTGTTGTCACCATCATCTCCAGTAGTTAAATCCATATCTTCAGAAACAGTATGATAGGTGTGGGTGAGAAACAGTTAAATATTTAAGTCCTTTTTCACTATAAATCTACACTTTCACTTTAACATTCTTCTTCTTTTATTTATGGTGATTAGAATGATTTGTGCATACTGCCACCTATAGGCAGGAAGGGGAATATATAGTAAAAAAGGACTTAAAATATTGATCTGTTTCACACCAAAACTTCTTATTACTACTGATGATATGGATTTAACCATTGGAATCATGCAGATTACTTTTATGCTGCCTTTATGTGCTTTTTGAACATTCTACGTTCTGGCCACCATTCACTTGCATTGTATGGACCAAAGCTGAGATATTTTTTGCCAAAAATCTTTGTTTGTATTCAGCAGAAGAAAGTTATACACATATGGGAAGGCATATATAAATTGCCTAAAAAATCATCACAAATATGTTGCAAAAAATGTATGTACTGTATATTACCCAGGCTTTTTCCTATCGGAGACTTTGCAAACAATGCCATAACATCCTTACCATCACTCTTATTTCTACTCATTAAAGTTAGTAAATAATAAAAGGTTTCAATGGCAAAACATTTTCACTTTTACTGTTGTGTGAAATATGGATGTGAAAATGTCCATAAATCTGTGCTGCATGCTGCAAAATCCACAGGTTCAGTGTGATAAATGAAATGTTAAATGGACAGCGTGTTACTGTACAAACCCTGCCACTGTCACTTCAAGCTTTGAGTTTAAAAAATAGATTTAGTATTGAAAATCAATGGACACCGTCAACGCAGATATGTGAAAGAACCATTGCAGCGGCACAAAGGACTTTATTATTGGACGAACAAAAATGGCCTGTCAGCAGCAACAACTGTGCCTTGTTTCTTTAGAAAAAATGATGTGTGTGCCGTCACGCAGCAGGTGGAGGCTGTTATTGGACAATGTAAGGCTATGCACTAGTGTATTGCACAGTATTTTTTGTTTGTTGCCTGTTATTAAAAATGGTATGTATTTTTTAATGTTTCTTCACTTACCATTTATATAGTATATATGGTTATACTGTATATCATTCACTATCATTGTATATAACAAAGTGCCATGTTATTACCATGCAATACCATTATTGTGTAATGGTAACACCAAAGTACTTTTTTTGTGAGAGTTGTGTATAAATTACATATATTTTCACACCCTGAACAAGTAATAATTCAAGAAGGTGACTTTAAAAATCATGGTGTGTATCACGTATGGTTCATAGTATGCCAGAGAATAAAGCCCCATCACCATCAAAGGAGCACCAGTGGACTCAGTAGCAAGTTCCTCGGTGTCCAAATTACTGAGGAACTCACATGGTCCGTCCACACTGAGGCCGTTATGAAGAAGGCTCACCAGCACCTCTTCTTCCTGAGATGGCTGAGGAAGTTTGGAATGAACCATCACATCCTCACACGGTTCTACACCAGCAATGTAGAAAACAACCTGACTGGACGATACATGTATCAACGCCGCACTTTATTAGCCTCAGATTGGACTCACATTTTATACTTCTCTTAATAACACAGTAGCAACTGGCTATCAACCGACAGCTGAATGTCAACACAACACTTCATATTTATTTCCACTGATTAAATTGGGGTGTTTTATTGTATGCAGTCTTCCTGTTTTGTGTATATTTTATATTGATAGGTGTATATTGTGTATTGTGTAGTGAAACAGATGTGTAAACTGTGCTATGTGTAAATCAGATGTTTATTGTAATTGTCATACTGCTATGTTGCTTGAAACTGCACTCAACTTATGGTTGAGTGACAATATAGGGATTTGACTTGATTTGATGCCACCCAAAACATACCATAACTTAATGCATATATCCTAAAACTACAGCATGGGGTCTGAGCCAACATTAACCCAGGCGAAGGAACAGGTTCCTCTGCTTTCAAGTTGCAAGAGGATGGGACTAAATATAAAATTGGCCTACTTATTACCAAAGAGACCATTGCCATGCAAACTTCATGCATACAAATGGTCAGAGGGTGCAATGCATGGCATTTGGGACACCCCAGGCTAATTTCTAGGACAGGAGCTACTGAAATGGAAATTGAGCATGGCTTACTTTGATCGTACACCCCCTGGAACAAACACAATAATGACTGGATGACTTTGGGTCCACCTTCTGCTCACTGTACTCACAAACATTAGAAGCCCTAAAATTTGCAAAAACTTAAAAAGCAATCAAATGTTTGATTCAATTCAGTTCAATTTGAGACATTTACTATAAAACTGCAGCTTGCTATGTTACAAGTAACTCATGATTTAAAGAGGTTAAACTACAGTCTAGCTACTTTTTCAGGTAACACTTTACATGCACCTGTTCTCACTCTGAAGACGTTAAATACTACTGCTTATGCAAGAGCCCAACACGACAATCTACATGTAACTGGTCCAACTCAACCTGCTCTGAGCGGGATTTGAACCGGGGTCTCCAGCATGGGAGGCGGGCATCCTAACAAGGAGGCTAAAGGCTACAGCCGCTACTGTCAGTCAATAGGGGCCAGGGGAGTGAGGTTCACACATTGCACAGCTACCTACCAGCTGACTATCATTACACTCAATCCCCTAAACCTCACTCCCATCCAGGTCACGTTGCCACTGTTGCCGGTCCTACTTGACCCCGCTTCGTCATGCCGGTGTCACTGGCATGGGAGGCGTGCACTCTACCGAGGAGACTAAAGATTACAGCCCCTAGTGTCAGTCGCTTGTGTGCCGCTTGTGGCCAGGGGAGTGAGATTTACGCACTGCACAGCTTCCTACCAACTGACTGCCGTTACATACAGATGGCAAAAACACTCGTTAGCGTATTTTTCACAGTGCACACGGCATATAGGCCTAGAGCAGTCCCAAAGGGTAGCAATATGTTTTATTATACTTGTAAATATATTAGTGTAGTTATGTAGTTACATTGTACAATTATATTGATATTTTAGATCTCCTAACCTAACCCCATTCCTAAACCTAACCAATTATCAACAATATTAATCATGTAACAGACAGGTGTATTTAGTCACAATTATTTGATTTACATTACACTATTATTTTGAAATTTTTTAGAGCTCCTAACTCCACACTTCCACCTAAACCTAACCAATTTTCAGCAATGTAAAAGACGTAACACGCAGATAAAAGTACAGTCTCAATCATTTATATAAAAACAAAAAAGTTACCACTTTTATAAAGTTATAGTATGAGCTAATACAAAGTTGCAAACTACACAGAAGAAGCTTTTGCAGCACACAAAAGGAGATGTTTTAATGAATATCACAAGTCAATTCAATGGCAATGGTTAGTGCCAAGCGATTAAAGCAAGATCTAGAATTAGTTATCTCTTAAATCAACATTCTGATTTTAACACATGAGCCACTGTGATAGCGCTTCTCTCTCTGCACTCACAAATGCACAACAGACATCAAGATTTACACTGAAAAATTACTTTTTTATGACATCATACCGTTTTTTCACCAGAATATATCATATGCCAAAAATGGTTAAAATGGTTTGGTTGTGTAAAAGCTACATTATTTTGAAAACCACTAAGCTACTGTAACATTACAGGCCTTTTTTATTAAGCTAGTACAGCATAAACAATTTGAGTTAGTTACTTCCTTACACTGCTTTGATTCTGGATGAATGTAACATGATTTTACTATTTTAGTGTGGATACCCATTTTAGAGTGCATACCAACAGGTCAACTCCACATTTAACACTTTTGAGATTCAGCCACATAATCAATACTGTTAGTGACTAGGGTAGTAAAGCATATGTGTTTTATGTGTGCAGTTTACATTAAGAGGACTACTGGGAAATCATTGAAGAGACTTTAGATGTTGAGAACCCTCTTTTAATACAGTATTCAGCATAATCAACACTCCAGTTTTCCTTTTTTCTTACATGAACTGTTTTTTGTAAATTAATGCAATAAGCCTTACAATGTAGATATGTGAATGTGACAGTTTGCAGTGTGGATTCTTGAACATCATGATCAACCACATTCAAAAATGTTCTAAAGAACTACAGTATGCAACCATCCCTGTGTGCTACAGCAAGAAAAGCATAACACCTTTGTGTTGCACGCTTTTGTACATTGTGCTTTAGCCCACTACGCCACCACCATTGTGTCCTTGAGCAAGACACTTAACTCCAGGTTTCTGCGGGGGGATTGTCCCTGTAATAAGTGCATCGTAAGTCGCTTTGGATAAAAGTGTCTGCCAAATGCAGAAATGTAAATGTAAACGCATTGGGCCGCACTCCTCCTTGCCGATTTATATACACCACAACTGACTTCTGTCCAAATGGATAAGACTGTGTCTCATGCGTATCTGATCAAAATGCTTCAGAGCCAAAAGGACTGCTAGCAGTTTTAGGTGATTTATGTGCCACACAGTTTGTGCACCTATCCAGGTGTCAAATGCTGCATGTTCATTGCACAGGCCTTCCCAGCCTGTGCTGGATGTGCCCTGTTGTGACTTTCTTTGCGTCTGCCCATCTTGGGGGACATTTGGGTCCAGGCTGTTGTGGTTGCATCTTCACTGGCTATGACACCCCTCTATGGGAAGGAACAGGGTTTGAGCTGGTAGTACACTGTTTGGCTGGGCACTGCCCTATGGAAGAGCGCAAGCAAATGTGTCTGTACGCCAGCTTCTTAGACGATTGAAACCTCTCGGTGAAAGCATCAATTGCGTTACCAAAGAGGCCCTGCTGACACATCAGATAATCAAGCAAATAAGACTTGAGCCAGATTTGGCACTCCAGATTGGCAGATACCAGGCTACACACAGATCTGCCGATGTCCTGGGCAGCCTGGAGTTCCATATCTGTGGCACGACAAAGCTTTTCGAAGGACTCAGGGTCCGGACCTTTCTCATGAAGTCCCTCTTAGATTTCCACAGCAATGCAGAAAAGAAGGGGGAAAAGCGGACCACTACTGCCTCTTCAACCGTGGGAAGTCGTGCATAGCCTCTATGTTCGGTACGATCCTGCGCTGTGAAGACCACTGCATTACAGGTGAACTGAATGGGCGAAGACGCTGCATATAGAGAATGAGAGGTGCACAAGGCTTGTGCCAGTGACAAATTCTCCTCATAGCCTCCAAACCCTATACTCCGTCCTGACTGAATGCAATCAGATCTCACATGTGCTGCTTCAGTGTGCCCAAACATGAAATACAGTGCTCTCACCCATCGAACAGAGGAATATATTGCTCATAAGGTGGAAATCACTTTTCATTATCAAAACATTATCGTATTTAAAGATGTGTTTCAGCAAATGCTGCTCTTTTAGTTTAACACAGTCAGAAAAACACAATGTACACAAGCTTGCAACACAAATGTGTTATAAGGATATGCTTTTCTTGCTGTAGCACACAGGGAGAAGAAGTTTTGCTCTCTGACCAGGTCAAAATTAGAACTGCAAAGTTTTTATTTTGGGTTCCAGAGTAATAGAGATATCTACGTGACTCTAAAAGAGAAAAATTCTTAGGATGTGGACCAGCTAATATACCTGCGATGATGCGGGCTTGTGGCGGAATGCCAAGCGTCACCAACCAAACAATTGGGTGTGATGGTATAGTGTTTCAAGTTCTCCGCTCCTGGGAGGTGCTCCCACAACATCAGCTACTGATGCAGCATCGATGTTACCGACTTAAAAGGGAACAGGCAAACATTCACATTAAAACGATTATGACAGAACTTGTATGGCTGGATGAGATTAGCTATTTTGGCAACACAGAAGACAATAGTGAATTAACTAATAAGTATATTGATTTGTCTCATGTAGCCATAGCATCTCGAATACTCTGAAGGACACACAAACATCCCAAAAGACCTTTCATGGTTTATCTTGGACATATTTACTGAATTTGCCAACAACTTTTCAAAGCTGATCACGAGATTGCAAAAAAAAAAAGACCAACATGTTTTTTTTTTTCCACACAGGCATGCAAAATGAATTTTAAAATGACTTGACATACTTTCATTGGGATTCACACATAAGCCTTTAGAGACACATGTCATTACCTGTTCAGGTCAGTTTAAACAAGTGTATATGGTATCTGCACTCAACTCTCTTCCAGAGCAGATATCTGCTGAGCACCAGAGACAAATGAACGCACATAGTCACAAAAAAAGAAAAAACAATATCTCAAATAACGCAAGATGCCCATCCCCCTGCATGATATGAGGGTAATGCTAATAGTCCCTTGCCCTTGTTGTAAAATATAGTACAACATTAAATGTTTAAATTATTTTGGTATGCCTTGCTGAACATATTTTGGACGACCACCAGAAACACCATTAGGCCACTTAGAGGAGACAAATCCATTAACTTGTGATTTTATTAAAAACCTGCTCATAAAAGCCTTTTTTACACACTTAGTGGGAACAAAAATGAATATTGTTATAATAACAACAATAATGACTACAATTTAAAAATCATCATCACAAGATGCTCACTTACATTTAAATGTTATGAAATAATATAAACAAATCGGAAATTCCAGGTATTAAAAAACTAACCAGAATGTAACTTTCGAAGGATGTCGGGTCCATAGAGATTTCATAAAATGTTTTACAAAAGAGTTCCAAGCCATGAACCCCAAACCAACCAGCTCTGAGGTGAATAACACTGTTACAAACTTTGATTTGAAGTGGATAAAGTGTCTTATATCAGACAAAACGTTAAAAGTAAAAGACTGTTTACTTAACTTCTTTAACCCTTTAACACCTACCTCAGGTCTTTAGAGACCATAGACCTCATTCCACCCCCTGTACCTCATAAATTTTTTTGGAGTTGTGCCCAAACCTATTTAGTATTCCTCAATCTATCTCTTATAAATAGTGTAAAAAAATAAATACAATTTATTATTATTATGAAATATATATATAATGGTTTAAGTACCAAAAGTGTATAGGGTCTTTAGAGACCATAGGCTTGTAAGAGTGTCTGTTTTTTCGCACTTACATAAATTGCTTTTTTATGATTATTTCATATCTATTTAAGTATACTATCACATTATATCTATTACTTTGTTTATTACAAGATAAATGAGTACAATATTCATACAAATAAACACTATATCACATTGATTTTCTGTGCAACGAGTTATCAACAATGGTGAATTATCAGTGTACATATATATTATACAAATTATTTCTTACTCAAGGTGACACTGATGTTTCAGTGTGTGGCAGGGCGGAGGGCGGGTGTGTATAATCACGACCCGGCCCCGCCCTCCGCCCCACCACACAGTGATTGATTTCATTTGCATTTGACATTGATATCTGACAAAGAAAGAACATTGAAGTAAACGGTATGATATGACTATTGTAATTTCAGTGTACTTCTGAAATAATATAAGTTGTTCATCTATTTAGACTCAATAAGTGACTGCAAAAATACACGTGTTAGATGTGTGTAGGTGTATCTTATGTGTTGAGTATGTGTTATGTGTAGCTCAATATGTGTTGACAGCCATTTGCATCTCAGGAAATTTCAGTGTGAAAAAAAATAATCCTGTACTTGATTTGTCCTTATTTGTTGCATTATATCTTTGATTTATGAAAAATTAATTTTCTAATTTTCTAATTGTCTTGAAAATATTTTTAAAATTGGACACTATCTGGGAATTTTGTGCATCCATTTTTGATAGATATAAGTGCCAGGTCTCTAAAGACCCAAATATTTAAGAGTGTTTGGTAAAATTACCATGCATTTAAGGGTTAATGAGGGAATGAACTACAATCCCATGAAGCACTGCAAATGATGTAATCAAACTAAAAATGATGGACATATATAAAACCATTGATTTAAAGTTATTAATTATAAGTAGAGAATCAATGTATTTTAAGTTTATTGCCAAATATTTAGATATTTAAAAATATATAGATAGTTGTACTGCGTATTTCATGTTGCGTTCTGGAAGTGGCTGATTTGCCATTGGTGGATTTCCCCCCTCAGGATCAACCCCCTTATGTATTAATATTACATAAGAAATGTCTCAAAATCATTTTCAAATTATGTTTCAGTACCACAAAAAAGTTAGACTACAATGTTTTTAAATTACAATTAATATTTTAGACTGCCACCAAATGCTAGCAGACAGAAACCACATTCGCCCGATAATGTAACAATAACAGTGTTTTTTTTGTGCTTTCCATTAGGATTAGTAACAACAAAACACTAATACAGTCATTATTCATCGCCTTATTAAGATGTATGAATCACGAAACATGTGTTCTGTTAAAAACATAGATGATCTGTGGCTAGCTGTGATAGGAGCAACAATTGAAAAATAAGTATTTTAAAAACACTGAGCCCCTGAAAGTCTTTGCATAATTCACACACTGCCTTTGTGATAATCATCAAGTACTCAATTTAAAGGTCCATCTGATAAAACATGATTAAACACATGGTCTAGGTCCATTTGCAAGAACTACCTTAAGTTAATACATTTTTAAGGCTATTGTCGCTAAGTGTTTTTACTCATTTAAGGGGCTTCCTGCAACCTGCTGCTGATTTATATACATATGGCAAGAAAAAGCCACAAAGGAGTTAGCTGGTTTTCTGCATTAATTGCTCATAAAATGTGACCTCATCTTCATTAAACCCACAAGCATAGGCAAAGCACAATGTGCTTAAGCTAACAACATGCAAACAATTATAATCTATCATGTCTTTATTGAACCCATCCCATAAACATTAACAGTGCTGTGGGAAAAGTAAGCAAATCCTAGGCTAAAGATGACAAAAAAAGATAAACAGAGTCAGGAGTGGCAAACCTGCATCCAATTAATGAAACGAGATTGGATGTGTGGGTTAGAGCTACTTTGACTGAAAAGCAATCAAACATTTTGAGCTTACTATTCACAAGAAGCAACAGCTGACGTGGACCATACCTTGCAAAAAAGAGATTTCATAAGATCTACGATCAAGAATTGTTGCTTTGCATAAAGCTGGAAAGGTTTACAATGTTATCTTGAAGAGAGTAGATATTCATCTGTTAACAGTTAGACAAATTTTATATAATCTGAGACGGTTTAGTACTGTGGCTATTCTCCCTGGAAGTGGCCATCCAGCCAAGATAACTCAAAGGGTACAACGCAGAATGCTCAATGAGGTAAAGAAGAACCCTAGAATGACAGCTACACACTTGAAGGAATCATTGGAACTGGTTAACATCTCTGTTCATAAGACTACTATATGTAAAATATTAAACAAGCACAATGTCCATGGCAGGACACCACCAAGGAAGCCTCCAACAAAACAAAAACATTGCTGTGCTCCTGAAGTTTACCAAAGGACTACCTTGACACTCGACAATGCTACTGGGAAAACATTTTGTGGACTGATGAAACTAAGGTTGAATTATTTGGAAAGAACACGCGGCACTACGTATGCCGTAAAAAAGGGCACTGCATACCAATATGAAAACATCATCCCAACGATAAAATATGGTGGGTTGAGCGTCATGATTTGGTGCTGCTTTGCCGCTCAGTAGAAGTTGAGTGATGCAGCAGGACAATGACCCTAAACATCAAAGTATATCCACTACAGACTGGCTTCAAAAAAGAAAATCCATCTTTTGGAGTGGCCCAGTCAGAGCCCAAACCTTAACCCATTAGAGATGCTGTGCACCTCATGAGAGCCATGACAGCTAAATGTTAATGTTTAATGGGATGTGTTCAATAAAGATTATAAGTGTTTGTTATATAGCAATGTTATTAGATTAAGCACATTTTGCTTTAGCTTTGTTTATGATTTTGATGAAGATGAGATCACATTTTATGACCAATGCTTAAAACCAACTAATTCCAAAGGATTCACATACTTTTTCTTGACACTGAATATCTAAATACCATTATTAAAGGTTATTGTGGGAAATTATACGCTCAGAATCAGACCCTGTGTCATATAAAAATATGTCTGTGAGCATTTTCCTCTAATTTCTTTCTGTTCACTCTGTTCTCTCAAGTCTCAGACATACAGTGGACTACTAAACTGTCAGCTCGGACATCTGATGCTTGGCATGTCGCAATACTTTGTTGGAAGAGTGCAGGATCTCAGCTCAGCCCACATAAAACTTTTAATCACACTGACACTCAGAAAAACTTCTTGGTTACTGTTGTAAGCTCCGTTCCTTGATGGAGGGAAAGAGATGTTGTGTCGATGTAGTGACACTAGCGGTCGAACTTGGGAGAGGGCTTCTAGCGAAGGTGGGTGCGTGAAGGCTGGGGATGTTCGGTGTACAGCTGTTGTGACAATGACGGCCGTGTGACCCAGGGAATGAGGTAACAGCTCTGTTTCTGAAAATTAAAGTGCAAGCCCCTTTGGCTGGTGGCAAACAAAGCTTCTTCTCCCAGCCCTCCACCGGGGGACAGAGTGGTCTGTGTACCAGCTCCTGATTTACAGTAGGTCTCCTCACCTCTGGGTCGCCCATCTCAGGGATGCTTTCAAGACCTCCTGGGGTTCTTGGCGCCAAACCAAGGGATGGGGTGTCAACTTTGTGTGGGAGGCTCTATAATAGCAGGTGTTGCTACTGTTGGTTACTACAGTTGGATGCCCTCGGGGTACTGATTCTTGACTGCCTGTATGTGAAGGAGGAATCCTTCCAGGGCAGGATGCTGGATCGCCTCCATCTGCTTCTTGACTGCCGAGAACTGGTGGGCAAAGTCCTCAGCAGTGTCTCTGAACAGGCCACCTTGAAAGATGGCGAGCCTTGTCAAAGTCACTCATCTCTGAAAGGTTGAGCCACCGGTGGCACTCACTGCCCGAGAGCACGCACCGTAACTTTCATCACCCACAGGGTGAAATGGGTCACAGAGCGCAGCTCCTGAATCAATCCCGGGTCAGGACAATCCTTGTGCAGCTCTTTCAGAGCCTTGGCCTGGTGGGCCTGAGGATGGCCATGGCATGCAAGGTGGAGGCAGTGTGTCCAGCAGCACTGTACACAGTGGCCATCAAGGGCAAAGTTAACTTACAGGCCCTGGAAGGGTGCCAAGGATTATTCTGCCAGGTGGCTGCATTTTGTGAGCACAGGTACACCGCAATCGCCTGCTCCATCTGAGGAACCTCCGTGTACCCCCTGGCCTCCCCGCCAGGGGGTGAGGGCAGTGAGAGCGGAAGAACCCAAGAAACGGGATCAGGTAGTTAAAGGTGCCTGACTCTCCATGAACTTGAAGCGGTGGAAACGAGCGTGCTTGGGAATGGGAGGTCCGTGTGGATTCACCCGATGGAAATGCTCCCATTAATGCCCCCAAATCGCCCCAGTGCTAACCACCGTGGCTTTGTGCATTTAAGCAGAAGGACCAGGACAGGGAGGGACTGGAGTTGCTTTCTCTATATAAAAGAAAGAAATCCGCGATCGTAACTTTGTCATGGTCACATTCTCGCAGTGAGAACATAAGCTACCCATGAACGCTGTCTCAGCGTGTCTACGCCTGATACACGTGAGACAGCGATCGTGGCCATCAGAGGATGAAAGACGACCGCAACCAGAAACTATACATAAGTGGTAAGGCATCTTTAAAAAGAAGCTCTCCATCAGTGTTTACTCTTTTAGAGAAAATATACTCTTTTATTTCTCTCAGGTGTGGCTGCTGAAGCAAAGGAGGAGCAAACCATGCATTGGTCATTGGCAACTCTGTTTGCACATGTGCAGCTCATTCACGTCTGTGTCAGCTGCCGTGCGGTGAAGTGAATATGCTGCTCCTCTGTCTGCCACTCACTGAAAAGAGTAGACACAGACAGAGGTATGCCTGCAGCGGGAAAGCAAGACCTTGAGCTCGCACGGCAGTACTGGGGACTCTTCTACAGAAAGTAGGTAAGATTTGTCCAAAAAGTTGCTAGATTTGTCGCAAGGTGCTTTTTAGGAAAAAAGTCGCTAAAGGGATCTGAAAAGTCACTAAATCTGGTGACAAAGTCGCTAAGTTGGCAACACTGGTTGCTTTTATACCCATATGTCTGGGGGAGTGGCATGCAAATTCCACTCGCTAATTCTCTTTGGCCTTTTCTCAAATATCATAGGTGTTTGGGGCTCCCAAGTTCGACACCTATTGTCACTACATCAACACAACGTTGAGTGAGTGACAGATAGGGAACCAAAATTCGCATGTGTGCACTGCAGTTCTACAAAATATTGTAGCTATTGGAAGTTGTTTTAAGTCCAACATAGACATCAGTATGCTTATATTCTGATATCTGAGTATGAGCCCATGAAAAGGGATCAGAATTGGAGTTTAGGATGTTTATTAGCTTTGAGGTCACTATACGTATTGTGGCAGTTTCCTGATGAAATAAACACTAGAGGTGTTAAAACAATTAATTTTATACACTTTCATACAAATCACGAGTAAAACGAAAGATTAATAGTTCATAAAGACTTAGAAGAATATGTGAGTCGACAATGTGAGTTGCCAAAAGCGTCATAGAAGCACCCTAAAAAGACACTGTTGCTTTAGCAATTGCATTTTTCAACTCACATTTGCATTTATGACACTATTGGTTATGTTTAGGTTTAGGGTAGCATGGTAGACTTTCTTGATTTAAAACATTATCTCTTCTTTAAAAAACTTTAAATTGCTTTTAGCACCACACAGTGAAATCTTTTTCAGAACTGCCGTGATATGTGTAAAGAACTGTTAAATAATTTACGAAAATGACGCCACAGTCAAACAATTTTCATTAGATGTCCCGCCCAAATTTTCTGTTTCAATAATAAATATGACAGCACAGGAAAGAAAACTGTTCACGTCAAACCATTTTAGGGGGTCTTTAATGAAAGAAAGGTTTGTAAAACAGCATTTAGAGGTTAGCACATATTTAGATAATGCTAAAAATAACAGTGCTTATACCAATCACAGGCTTTGAGATATTTATGATTTTAAATGTTTGGAAATCTGATCTTTAGCAGATGTTTATTATGTTGTGATGCTTTCCAGATAAAAAGATCTCGAAGATGTACGTGTGCTATCTTGGAATACATTCTCTCATATATTATTCCATTTGAGATTCATTTATGCAACATCACTGTAAATCTCAGGACAAAAACTTTGAAATACATCCTAAAAGAAAAGAAACAGAATAAAAACTAATTTAATATTGTAAATTAAGAGCAACCCTGTGACTAATTTCCCTCTAACATTTATCTGGAGCTTTAACATTTGTGGTAATTCACAGTGGTGCTGCAAACAGCAGACATTATTTGTTTTAAACAATGGCCAATAAAATAGCTGTGGTCCAGAGGGAGTAAGCAGAAAACAGGAATTACTGGAAAACAAGAGGCCTGGTGTGGCATTTGAGAAATCGGTCGAGGGAATGGAGGGTGAACACAATATTGAATTGAATAATAACAGCCACATCAGACTCAGAACTCTACAGGCACACAGCTGACAAGTTCATTACCACTGGAAGTCGCCCTGCTATAGGATATTTGATGGAACAATATTACTGCTGTTTTATCCTCTGCAATTGCTCCGAGTGCAACCGTGCAAGGGCCACCACGTTGGTGACAAATGTGGAAAGCTGTGGTCACATTTTTCAAAATAGTGCCATAGAGGAGAACAATAACACAAATACCACAAGCCAGTAATGTGATAAACAGGTCGGCTGAATGTCTGAACTTTTAACAATGCATATAAATAACTGAGTGTGAATTATTGATACAAATCAATAATTTGTATAATATTAACAGCTGTATTTTTTTTAAATTGCTTTGAAATTGAAGGTACAGCCATTAATCAGTAGGTTTAGATCTAAATGTACTTATTTAGGGGCCTGTATATTTGTATATACAGTTAATTCGGAGCAATTAATTATATAAAAAATAAAGTGTAAAAACAATATACGCAATTAATGATGTCCCCGGACCATAGTAAGGAAGGCTCCTTAGCAATTCAAGCTTGTAGTACCATCTGTTTTCTCCAGGGGGCAGTAAGTGAAACTTCAGCTGTATATAGTCAATGCCTAGCTTATACAAGAGAACAAACCAACTCTTCAGCACAGCACACAGACGTGTTCTAGCGTTCAAAACACAGCTTTATGGAGTGCAAATCTAAAATTTGGGATCTCAAGTTTATCCTCCACAATATTAATCTGACTGGTAGACTGTGGCTATCCGCTTTCCTACAGCAATTGTGAAGCTGCGTTCATGATTCGCGTCAGAGCGTCAACACCAGCACTCATCCATCACAAGAAAAAAAAATCTGCCAATGGGGTAAGAAAAATAAACTTAATTCAAAGGGCAAACAAGTGTATTTTGCTTACCCCATTGGCAAACTTGTTTTAAGTATGAAGTTCACTTAATTTAATTGATTTCTCTCAAAACAAGACAATGCCATTTTGCTTATCAAGAAAATCTTGAAAATACTTATTTGCAGTGTAACTGCATATTAATCCTTTATAATGCATTTTTAAATGTGTAATTTTACGAAGGGAACATTCATTTAAAGTGTTACCAAGCACTGTTAGACTCGACGCACAACGGACTGACTATCTTCAAAATATAAAACTGCCACGAGGGGCTTATTGCTTTTAATAATTGTTACTTCACAATAATTTAACGTCATAGAATTTAATTAAGCAAATTCATTAAGATGACATTAATCTTAAACAAAGATTAATAATTGATGAACATGTGTTTACTGTCATAGCTCTTACTATATAGTGGATTTGAATGGCTGTATTGACCAATCAGCATCCAAGACCACAACTATCCATTTGATAAAATAGATTGTAAAAAGTGGTAACATGCAAGTTTACCATAAGGAGCTAATTCTACTTGATGTAACCATAAAAATAGCTTGTTGGTTTAACATAACATATTAAGCTTGATTCAGTGATAATAAGATTTCTGCCTTGAATCAAATCAGTTCATTTAGATGTTACCACATGAAGCACATTTGTTAGGTTAAATGTCTTAAGATCACCTTTATTGTCCACACGTCTCCTTTCCTCTTCAGCACTGTTTCTATCATATATCACTTCAGCTCATACCATTAAATCTTCCAGGCCTAATTGT